>JAKSZU010000001.1:107122281-107612281 GCA_026018925.1 Tupaia tana
ATACATATCATACTAAGTGTTTCCAATTATTGCAACAACTTACCAGGAATATTTTATCATTAATGCCATTTTACAGGTGGGTCAATAGAGGCTACTAGAGTAAAGTTACACAGTCAGGAAATGACAGAGATTATGTTATGAATAAATTAGAACCTACCCATTTAACTGTCTTGTTGTTACCTCTCTATCCGGATGGATGGGAGTACCAATTAATAAAGATAATAAATCTGAATGTAAAAGAAAAGACTATCCCTCATATCACATATGGGTCAAATATTTCCATATCCAGGGACCAGCAGTTAGCGTAATGGCTATGTCACTGGACTCCCATGTAGTCGAGCACGGTTCGTGTCCCGGAGCCAGTGGCTTAAAACTCATGCCGGGCGCGTGTGCGTGCATGCCCAAGATCCTGAGAGGAGAATGGAGGGGGAGGGATTGCGGTGTGACCATCCCCCCTGGGGGGGTGATTTCTCACTTTCTGTCTTTCTGTCTCTCTCTGTCTGTCTGGCAAGCGCACGTGCCCTCTCTTCAAAAAAAAATGTTTCCATATCCACAAGAATGGACCATACATAATAGCCAAACTGACCATTATTGACCATACCAACAATGCTGAAACATTTCCAAAGGAATAAAAGAAGAAATAGAACTAAAATTATTTTCTTTGCCAAATTAGAATTTGGCATAGATATCTTAAGATTTCTAATATCCTAACATTATATAAAATTTTGGGAAAAATAGCCTCCTATACATGGTGAACTGCAACATGATGCATGTAATGATAGCACACACATATACACACATTCCAAAATTTCCCAAAATGGTGTTTATTCTAGTTATGCTTAATGCCTTATTATATTTTCAATTCTCTCTTAGTTTTTCAAAATGCTGGTCAGGGTTCACTAAAATGAGGTTTCACTGCTTGCATTTGTATTCCCAGCCATATTCTACTTCTGATGTCATTTCATTGGTATATGGCTGTGCCACTGGAAATTCTCTATCAAAAATTCAATTATGGCGCTAGTGGTGACACTTTAATCAATTATCAATTTTAACAATGTAATGCAATTAGATTATTAGATTTAATTCAATGTAGCAAAAATGTATTTAAAATCAACTGTAAGACTCTATACAAGGTTCAAAGAACTAATTATCTTAAGAAGTTGATTGTGAAAGCAGGAAAGGAACAGGACAAAAGTAGATCATTTTTGGTTGTGGGAGAAGGAGAAAGATGGTTCAGTCCAGTTGTCCTATGGCTCGTTGCTGATGATCCCCTGCAGGGGGGAGTCCTAGGGAACTCTGAGGAAGAACAAGTGGTAAAAAGCTGGTATGAGAAGCAATGACACTCCCAGAGCAACAATAAAACACAATAGTCAGATTTCAGTTACTAATGCCTTTTTCTAATAAAGGGAACCAGTGCTTCTTGGAGAAATCGCTGCTGATTCTAGAGTTGGGGCAGGATGCATCTAAAATACCAGTGTTGTCAGAATGTAAAGATGTGTTCACTGTAATACCCAAAACACAAGCCAGGCATGTGGTGTGTCCCAATAGTCCCAGCTATTCAGGAGACTGAGGCAGGAGGACGGAGACATAGAAATACCCTATCTAAACATGAATAAATAAAACTTCCTATAGCAAAACAACTCACAATTATGGGAGTATGTAAAAGGTATAAAATAGCCCTGGTGACCAAAGTTAGAATAATTTAAACAACAAGATAAATACCATAGTATTGGATCATTTAAACCCAAAGTCAGAGATAAATAACTGAGAGTACATAGTGACATAAATAATTGATTACATAAATGGAGGAAGAATAGATACATTTCAAATGTATTATAGAATAATATACTTTTACCCTCAAAGAGATGAAGCATAAATTCTTATCTCTTAACTGACTTTCTTTCAAGGAGCACAGTATTGAAAGGTGAAATAAAAGGGTAACTACAATCAAGAAACCTAAAGAGCACTATTTCTGCCAGGCAATGAAGACAACCTGATATGTCTTATCTGTAGTATGTACCCTAGACATGACGTCATAATGAAAATAGAAATATCTTTTGGTGATCTTCCTCACAAAATCACAAAATTTCAATCTAATTATGAGAAAATAATATTTTTTAAATTTAGAAATATTCTACAAAATGTCTAACCAGTACTCCTCAATATTGCCACAATTTTTGTTTGTTTGTTTTGTTTCTTTCCCTTTTTTGGGTGTATGGGGTTGCCATAGAGCATGGGCACTCACTGGAGAGAAACAGAGAGAGAAACTGAGAGGGAAACTGAGAAGTCACCCCAGGGAGATTGGCCACACCACGATCCCTTCTTTTCTAGTTTCCTCATGGGATTTGGGGCACACATGCACAGGTGTCCAGGATGATTTTCAAGTCTCCAGGTCGAGGACTTGAAATTCATTTGGGTGGGAGACCAGCGCCGTAACCACTTCACCACCTGCTGACTCTGCTACAGCCTTAAAAATAAGAGATATTTTTTTAGAGGTTTTTACTATAGGGTGCATGAGCTCGCCAGAAAGACAGAGACAGACAGAGAGACAGAAAGTGAGAAATCACCCCCCAGGGGGGATGGCCATGCCACAGTCCCTTCTCCTCCATTGTCCTCTTCAGATCTTGGGCACGTACACACACGCGCCCGGCGTGAGTTTAAGCCACCGGATCCAGGACTCGAACCAGGTTCGGCTACATGGGAGTTCAGCGACATAGCCATTACGCTAACTGCTGGTCCCCAAAATTAGGGAATTTTAAGAAACTATTATAGCCAAGAGTATCCCATGGAAATATGATGACTGAAGGTAATATGCCTGCTGGATGGGAATTTCGAACATAAAAAAAGACATTTAGTAAATATTGATAGTCAGAAAATGGGAATAAAATGTGGACTTTGATTAATTCAAATGAATCATGAGTTGCCGCAAATGAATCATGCATAATGTATAATGCCAGCAATAGTAGAAACTGAGTATGATATACATAAGAACTCTGAACTATCTTCACAACTTTTCTGTAAATCTGAAACTATTCTAAGAGAAAAGTTTATATTTTTAAAAGCTGGTATCACAAATGGAAAAAAAAAAGAAAAGAAAAGAAAAGAAAACTGCTATCACAACCTCCAACAAACTAAGTTCTCTTACCTTACACCTCAGCTTCCATCTGGCTTTACCTATGTTCAAAAGTGGATTTCTACTCCTACTTGAGAGTTACATTGCCAAATTAAATTCAAGTTTTAAAAAGCTGGCAGCAAAACCATTAGCAGTGGAGGTGAGTGACTGAAATGATGCATCTTCAACATCGTCAGAGCCCTCTGGCACACAACTCCTTATATAAAACAAGTAAAGTGTTATGAGACAGTAAATTGAATATGATGTAATGCCAAATGATCAATTCAACGTGCCTTGTCAACAGAAAAATAGCAACTCCCTGCAGAAAATCATCCAAGTAATTGCTATGTATGACACAGATAGTGTTCTCCTTGGAGCAGCTGCCGATGCCTCAGGAGAAGGGAAGAGGGCAGGTGGTGATAATGTCACTGCCTCTTTTTAAGTCATTGTTTCATTTACCCTATAACATTTTCTCCCCTTTTTGGTGGTTGTCACTATTTGGTCTCTGTGGAGAGAATTAAACAGGTTAGTGAGACTACTCAGCACTGCTGAATCTCAAGTCTCCAGAATGTTAATAACCCATGCCATAAATCCTGTTGTGACTATTTTCATTCAGTCCCTCTCTCCAACTTTTCTCCCCTTGTAGAAAAAAATCTACTAATTCCTACAAGCTCCCAATGTGTCTAGAATTATGGTGAAGTTTTTTTTACATTAATTTTAAATGTCCTCAAAATAACCCTATGACTTGGATACTTAATTACCAGTGAATATCCTTAGGCTTAGAAAGCCTAAATAACTAGCAACCGAAGATTAACAAGTGGCTAAGCTGGGATTTGAACCCAGATCATCTTACTTCAGACATGTGCATTTTCTCAATGTGCCACCCAACCTACACTGTATAATCTATGGGTGGAAGGTAGTTATCTATATACATGTCTGCTTTCTCCACTGGACTGAAAACTCCTGAAGGAAATGAACTATACTATTTCAGCTCTGCCTCTTTTATAGTCCCCAGGAACAATAAAAACACTTCATAGTTATTTGTTAAATAAAATACACACATATTTGCAGGAAAATATATTTGTTCCCATTTTGAAATGTGTTTTGTGCTTTTAAAACTGCATTGACCTAAAAAAGGGGATGAGGTCTCTGTAATGTTTGTTGTGCCTTTTTCTTTTTCTTTATTGTGCTTGACATAAAAGGGCAAAGTAACCAGGAAAACTTTGCAAGCTGAGATGTTTAGAGAAGGAAATAGTCAGTGACAAGTGTCCCCTTTTAGTTGTACAGAATCAGGTGTTAAAATAACATTTCCTTGAGAAAAGGTTTGCAGGAAGGATGTTCTATGCTGCAATATTTGCATAGCCAGCAGGCCAGTGTGATGATCTGGAGTAGAAAATCGCTTCCTAAAGTGGCCCAGTGCTTCTACAAGAGGCAAAATATAATTACTTGTGACACTGAGTACTGAGGAAAAATGCCTTGCCTACCTGGGACTGGTAAGCATCCACATGTTCACATGTTCAGAGACTTGCTAATTGTTTGCAGTGTGCTGTAATAACTCTCGTAAGGAAGGAGATTGCATGCTTTGGAGACATAAAGATGCCAGAGGACCAATGAAACAGATGCTTCAGCATCTTTAAGTGGGAGTAGTAACATCGTTCTAAGATTTTTCCATCAGTTCATGCCTTTTGTAATATCATGGACAGAGAGGAGAGTTTCTGAACCTTTTCTGTATTCTCAAACATTCATAAAAAGAGTCTTCATTAAATAAGTCACTGGATCCTTCGAGGTAACAATTAAAAAGATATCAGGCCTAGAAAATCAATCAAGTTGGGAAGAATAGTGACTTAAGGGATTTTCGTGCTGGTATTCTTGCCATCTGAATGAATAGTGGAAGGTGAGTGAAAAGTGAGAGAAAGGATAGAAAGAAGTAGGAAAAATGGAGGAAAGAGGAGAAAGAGAGAAGAGAGAGGATAAGGAAAGGAGGAAAAGGTAGAAATATGTTTCTGTTTCTGAGGACTGTGTAGCAAATTACTAAAACCAGGTGTCATAAAACAACAGAAGTGTATCATCTCACAATACTGAAGACTAAAAGCCGCAGTCAGAAGGTCAATAGAGTCATGCTTCCTCTATAGCAATACTCCCCAACCTGGTGGAAGACAATCCTCCACAGGTGGAGGGAGAGAGGGAAAGGTTGGTCCTGTGATGACCCAAGCACATACATGCACAGTGCAGCCCATTTCTACCACTCACATCTTGCCTTATACAATGAAACAATCACACAATAAAGGTCATGCTCCCATGCCGCTGGGCTGACAGGAGGTGGAAGCCAGGCAGCAATGCCATCAATGGTGAGTGGCTGCAAACACAGAGGAAGACTTGCTGGCTCCCTGCCCACCCACAACACCTTGCGCCACCCAGAAACTGGCACCAGCTACAGTTGACCCCCAACATACCATGGACTGAGGCCCCAGGGCTGGGGCACTGTATCCCCAGTCCCTAGACCAGTGCCTGGAAAAGAGTCATGTTTAATAAATTTCTAGTCTATGAATGAATGGATGAGTTGAAGAGAGCTGATGCTGGGTGATGAATACGTCAGTGGCTACTAAATCAGAGTTGCTGATTTCAGATTCTAGTTGTAGCTCATGCAAATGGTGGTGTTAGGCTATGTCACTTGTCATTCTGAGACACCATATTCACATGTGTAATAACTCATAAGTAAGAATCCTTTTATGAATATTTAATCAAATACCAAGGAATATAAATCACCCATTACTGTGTCTGTAACATGATCGTATTTGGAAAAAAGTAACCCTCTTAAACTAGGCTTTGTGGCGCACACTGCTAAGATGCTGTGCCCCACAGGCTGAGACCACATGGTAGACTCAGGTTTGATTTCTAGTCTGACGTAAAGGCCAGTCCCAGTGGCATGCACTTGTAATTATGAGCTCAAGGCCAGCCTGGGGCCACATATAGAGACCCTGTCTAAAATAAGAGCAAGACATGCTGGAAGGCTGACTCGAGAGATGAGAGATCATGATGAGACCCTGTCTTTAAAAATAACAACAAAAACCCTCTTTTACTTGGACAATGAATTCTTCAAAGATACTGCTATAAGTTTAGGGAGACTCATAGTCCAAACAGTGTAAGGGAATACATAAAGAAAATTATATAGAATCTATACTTTGAAGGACTTTCACTGTTGGTAGTCAGTAGCATAAACATAGTTTCTTTCTTTTTTCTCTCTCTCTTTTTATTTTTTAGATCTTTGCCATAGGGCATGTGCACTTGCCAGAAAAAGAGAGACAGAGACAGAGCGGGAAAGTAAGAAATCATTCCCCTGAGGAAATGGCCATAACATGATCCCTTATATTCCTTTCTCTTCCTGAGATTTTGGGCATGCTCACACATTTACTTAGTGTGATTTTTAATCAGACAGGTCTGGTCTCAAACCATGGATGGCCATGTGGGAGTCCAGTGCCTTAACCTCCAAGCCACCTGCTAGCCCCAGTGATAAAGTTCCTTTTCTTTTATTTCTTGAGAGATTTTTGCTATAGGGTATGTGTGTTTGCCAGAGACACAGAGAGAGACAGAGAGACAGAAAGTGAGAAATCACCCTCCAGGAAGGATGGCTACTCCACAATCCCTTCTCTTCCATTTCCTCTCTGGATTTTGGGCACACACTCACAAATGACTGGCATGAGTTTGAAGCTGCCAAGTTCAGTACTTGAACTGTGATTGACCACGTGTGAGTCCAGCACCTTAGCCACTATACCACTTGCTGGCCCCAAGATAATTTTTTAAAAAGACTAAAATAAAGATTACATCTCTAGTACTGATTATGAATAACTGCCCTAAGATTTTGAAGTAATAAGACATGTAGGAAATCCTATGCATTCATTCCCCCATCTCAGGCGCATGTGCATGCACTCACACATACACACACACACACACACTTTCACAACCATGCATACATCTAAATATCCTACTGAAAAAAAATGGCTCGATTTAACCAAGGACCATTAGTTTCAGTATTATTTTTAATTATGCTCTAATCAGTTATTGTTTCTCTATTGCATTTTTTTTTGTAAACATTCATGGCTGACTCCTGATTGTCATCATATCTCCTATGTTTTCTAGCTGAGTCTGTGGCTATCTTATCTTTTCCAGTATTTCCAACCTTGGAAATTCTTCTTGAGAAAAAGGATCTGTTGGTATAACAAACAGGGTGGATGGGCTTTTCAAGCCCATTGGCACTATCCAGAGAAATCTTAGAGCTCTATATCACCACCTTACGGAAGAGACCAGGAGCCTCAGGAGAAAGATCACTGGACAGAGAAAGGAGAGGCTGATGTTGGAACAGAATTCCAAGTACTCCAGGGTCAAACAGTATTCCAATAATATTTTTCCACAACCTACTTGGCCAAGTCACTCATTTTTCATGGTCCCCAGTTTCCTGTCTGTAAAATGTAAATAAGCATATCCAAAGAACAAGTAAGATAATATAGGGAAAAAGTTATTAACAAGTCTAAAGTCCTGTGTACATGTAAGCTAGTTCTACTACTATTGTTGGACTATTTTGGAATCAAAACCATTGAACTGAAGGACATCCTTTCTCAAAAAAATCAGGGAGATTGGGAGGAATATTTTGTTTCTTAAAGTGATTCGATTGAGACGAGGGGGTGGGGCCATAATAATGTGACTGGGCCCACATAAGAAAAGGCTTCAGTTTGTATCCCGAGCTTTCCTTAAGCATGTTGGGTTAATACGTGCCCAAGATTTAGGCCAGCTGAAACGGGATGGACACAAAATCAAGGCAGTGTTTGGGGTGCTTGCCTGTTTGCCTGTGTGTGTCTCTCTCTGTCCTCTCTCATGGATATTAATATATAAGTGAATGTTAAAAAAGTCCTAAATTAAAAAAAAAATATGTAGAATTTTCTCCATACTCTTTATTATGTATATAGTGTAATACTACATGTTAAGTTGAACAGAGTATTCTAATAGTTAAGCATTAATGCGTGTGCATTCTCACTGAGGATGGAGAAACCGTACATCAATAGTGAAATCAGTATTCCTTAATTCCCTCCTGCAATCAGTTGTCACTTTCCTCTGGCTAATAGGCAAAGGGCCATTTGCAGAACTGCCAAACTTAAGTCCCCCATGCTGCAATTTGAGCCTATTTTCTTTTATTTTATCCACCATGGAAAAGAACAACAGCTGGACACATCAATTTACATAATAACCTCTCCTGCTCAGAGATTGTTGGAAGGTCAGGTCTCTACTCTTGCTAGCGCATCTCAAGCAGAACCTCTCCTTTTGCTTTTGTTCTTTTCATAATAGTAAAATCTATATTTTGACCAAAGCTGTACTTCCTTTAAAATTTTTGAGTGTTTGGCTATAAAACACCCCTTTTCCAATTCTCTTATATGTTTCCTTAGTTGGGGAAAAATTTTAAAGAATAAAAACAAAAACTCCTTGCTTTATGAATAAATCATCTCTTGGTATTCTGGAATGGTTTAGATACATTTTTGCTCAGGCAGTGCTGAAAACTTCTGTAGCATATCAAATTTAACTGAGATTAAATCCCTGGCAAGAAGGAAAATTTGGGGATTAATTTTTTCTTTATTACAGCATAAGAAATTTTAGAATCTTGGTGAAAATTAATGTATATAAACTTTTGACTTTGCACAGCATTTTTTTAATGTGAATAAGTCTAATAGAACTAGGGAAAGAAATTTATTATCGTGTAATACAAATGAGATCCAACACAAGCAGAATTCTTTCTCACTTCTATGGCCACTTGAGCATCTTTATTTTTATTTATTTATTTATTTTTTTTTTGAGAGGTTTTTCGCTATAGGGCGCATGCGCTCGCCAGACAGACAGAGAGAGACATAGAGACAGAAAGCGAGAAATCACCCCCCAGGGGGGATGGTCACGCCGCAATCCCTTCTCCTCCATTCTCCTCTCGGGATCTTGGACATGCACGCACATGCGCCCAGCGTGAGTTTTAAGCCACCGGGTCCGGGACGCGAACCACGGTCGAGGAGTCCAGCGACATAGCCATTACGCTAACTGCTGGTTCCCAGCATCTTTATTTTTAATTTACTTATGAAGAGCTAGACTAGACAAAAAATGTACATATTTTATTTTTTAAAAAGGAACTTTATTATAGAGTATTAAAGAAAGTTTAGAATTGATGAAATGGACTTGTGATTCATTTAAAATTAGAATTTGAATACATGAATTTCCAACTTTGAAATATTTCTATAAAGTGATTTAAGGGGCTACGAATACATAGTAATAATATGGAATTTCATAGATTTGAAAGAAAAATGGAACCCATGAATTTAAAGCAAACAAATCCAATTAAGCAGACTTTCACTCCAGTTCAATGAAGTAGTTAGTACTGGACTAGCCTTCTTCCTTTAAAAAGATAACTATAAGACCAGGGGAAATATATGAGGCAGTACTTCTTAGGCATTAGGTAACAGTCAGACAAAGATTATTTAAGTGGGGAGCCAGCAGGTTGTGTGGAAGGTTAAGGCACTGGATTCCCACATAGCTGACAACAGTTCGAGTCTTGGACCTGACAGCTTGAGAAAAACACTGGGCATGTGTATGTATATGTGCATGCCCAAAATCCAGAAGGAGAATGGAGGAGAAAGGACTGTGGCATGGCCATTCCCTGGGGAGGGGTACAGTGATTTCTCACTTTTCTTCTCTCTCTTTTTAGCTACTGTACATGCTCTGTAGCAAATGCTTTAAAAGAAAAAGAGAGAGAGGAGAGAGAGAAGAAAATAAAGAAAAGAGAAAAAATTTATTTAAGGAAGAAATAAGAATGCAGTATGAGCATGGGGAAGCAAAAGAAAACAAGGAAGTATGCAACCATGAAGTGGACACTTAGTCTCAGAGATCAGAAGTCTAAAAAGATAGATTAAATCCTAAAAAGGAGGGACCAGCAGTTAGCGTAATGGCTATGTCGCTGGACTCTCACGTAGTCAACTGCGGTTCGAGTCCCGGACCCGGTGGCTTAAAACTCACGCCGGGCACGTGTGCGTGCATGCCCAAGATCCCGAGAGGAGAATGGAGAAGGGATTGCGGCGTGGCCATCCCCTCTGGGGGGTGATTTCTCGCTTTCTATCTCTCTGTCTCTGTCTGTCTGGCGAGCGCATGTGCCCTAATAGCAAAAAGAAAAAACTTTAGGAAAGAAATAAGGAAAGAAAGAAGAGAAAGGAAGGAAGGAAAGAAGGAAGGAAGGAAGGAAGGAAGGAAGGAAGGAAGGAAGGAAGGAAGGAAGGAAGGAAGAAAGAAAGAAAGAAAGAAAGAAAGAAAGAAAGAAAGAAAGAAAGAAAGAAAGAAAGAAAGAAAGAAAGGAAGGAAGAAATTGGCATGCTGAAAAGAAAAGTCCTCCAACCCCCTTCTTGCTTATTCTTTGAATAACACATTGCTGGGTCCACTTTTCCACATCCTAGTGGATAACAACTTTATCAACTTTTCCATTAAAGTCATATTGGACACTTAGTGCAGTCCAATACTGTCTGCCTGCCAAATGTATCCATTGTTTAACTGTGTAATGACTGAAAATGAGAAATTAGGTCAATAGTATCTATCAAAAATCACCGAAGATCCAAGCTTTGAACAACTACTACTACGTACACACAGAGGAATCTATGCAGATGACTTAGTACAGAGAGTAATTCGGCTCAAATGTTTCACTGTGGAGCACAATGTTGATGAAGAATCCAGAAGATTGCAGGGGTTCTAATTCGTAAAAGGCAAAGTTCTTCTGCTTTCTTTTGACCAGATTTTTCTGTTGTCAGTTCTTTTAGTAAGATATATGTCATGAATAATAATTCTTTTCACCTATCTACTGTATTGTGGACTGAGTACAGTTAAATACACTTACTTTTCAATGTTATCTTGAAAATAAATATTTAAAAGTTTATGTATCTATTTCTTCCATGTGAAATTAGAGGGAGATATAGCGAAGCACCACCAATGAAGTCTTCATGCTGTGATCCACCCTCAGCCTCAGCCAGTCCAGACCAAGAGCATATGGTCCCTCATCTGGCAGACTCAGGGAAGCTCTGAAACATGAATCTAGGAACTTTCCCATGTGGGTCCAGTGATATTACCACTGTACCACCAGCTAGACCCTCAGAGCAATACTATTATCAACTAGAAAAGGAGAATGTATGAATGTATGAGATAATGCCTGTTCTCCCTCCCTCTTTATGTGGAGACAGTGGTCTGCCCCCCCCCACCCCCGCCCGGGGGTGATTTCTCAATTTCCTTCTCTTTGTCTCCTTAGTCAAGTGCATGCACCCTATGCCAAAAACCTAAACAAAACAATAATTAATGAATTAAACATAGTCTGCAGACTGCACTGCAGACAGCTAGACTACAAAAAGAACACAGCAGACCCACTAAGCTGAGAATATCAGAATTACTGAAGTGGGTGGAATCTGTAGAGCAGTGAACTACATGAAGAAGTGTGTATAGAACTATGGGAGAAGAATCCCTATTTATTCTCTATCAAGATTATAACAGCATGTCCAAAACATGAGATTATGTAAGGTTTACCAGAAAGGAACTGCTACAAAGCCAGAGCACAACATAGATAACGAGAGTTTGAACAGTGCTGGGAGGTTGTAGAATTCTGGTTTAGTTAGATGTAACAAACAACTTTAACACCCTCAGCATGTAACTGAGACAACAACAAAAAAATGATGCTTTAAAAATTAACAACCGTGTTCTAGAGGAAGGTGTATTTTTGACCTGGCCTATTGAAAGTTAAAAACCAAGTCTTAACAAAATCCACAGTGGAAACAGAGTGTAGATTTAGAGTCTTGTCAGGGTTGAGAACATTAGGAAATGCCTTAGGTTTTCCACAGATCTCAAAGTAAACAAACACAGAAATCATATGTATGTTTAATGGCCACAAGGGTTTATATTGGAATTGAATAAAATTGGAACTGGAGAGTCCTCACATATCTAAGATTTAAGCTATACTTTTCTAAATAGCTCATACTTTAGATAAATTACAAGAAAAATATTTTTGTAAATGAATGATACTGAAAATACAACATACTAAACTTGATGGTATATATCTGGAGGAGTCCTTGTGTGAAGAAAAGTCAATGATATAAGTTTTCAATTTAATAAATTAAATATACATGGGGCCAGCAGGTGGCATGGTGGTTAAGGTGCTAGACTCCTATATGGCAAACTGTGGTTCCAGTCCCAGACCTGGCAGCGTGAAAATCATGCTGGACATGTGTGGATGTATGCCCCAAATCTTGAAGGTATTGTGATCTGGCCTTCCCCCCAGAGGTGATTTCTCACTTTCTTTCTCTTTGTCTCCCTTTGGCAAGAGCATGCATCCTACACCAAAAACCTAAACAAAACAATAATTAATTAATTAAACATAGAAGATCAAGTTAAAAATTTTTTATCTTATTTTATTTGAACTTTTTACTACATTCAAACACATCGTTTACTTTGCAAAGTGAATATTCCAACATGTTTACATTTCTCCCCAGTCCAGTTGATAATAAAGTTGTTTCCAACAAATAATACCCAATTTCTTTGTCCCATTAATGCTTTGCCTCTCTATTTTTCTCCTTAAGGTCCTTCCTCAGACTCTGTCCCTTCACCCATGCTCTTCCCACACTATATCTGGTATTCACACCCATTTCCTATGTTTCTATATCCTTTAGTCATTCAGTTTCAGTCATAGAGTGCAGACAGTATATATTAAGTGGGGACATACAATGTCTCTCCTTCATAGCCTGGCTTGCTTCAGTCTGCAGTAAATCTTTCATATTCATCTATTTTCTGTCAAAAAACCAGTGTCTTGTTGTTTTTTAGGGCTGAGTAGTATTCCATAGAGTATATGTGCCACACTTTTTCAATCCATTCATCTGTTCATGGGAATTTGGATTGGTTCCATGTCTTAGCAATTGTGAATAATGCCACAATAAATATTGATGTGTAAGTACTTTTCTGATTAAGAATTCTTCTGTCCTTCTATTTATAGATTTTTGAGGAATCTCCAAATTGTTCTCCACAGTGGCTGGACCAATTTACATTCCCACCAGCAGTTTAAGAGAGTTCCCCTTTCACCACACCCCTGCCAGCACTTATCATTTTTTTTTTTTTTTAATCTTAGTCATTCTGACTAGGGTTAGGTGGTATCTCATTGTTGTTTTGATCTGCATTTCCCTTATAATGAGGGATGTTGAGTATTTTTTCATATGCCCTTTGGCCATTCGTATATCCTCCTTAGAGAGTGGTTTTTACAACTTATTCTCCCATCTTTTAATAGGGTTAATCATCCTTTTTTTGGAACAGCTGCTTGAGTTCCTTGTGTATTCTGGTTATCAGTCCCTTATCAGATGTATAGCTTACAAAAATATTTTCCCATTCTGAGGGCTGTCAATTCACACTAATTACTGTGTCTTTTGGCATGCAAAAACTTCTTAGTCTGATGTAATCTCACTTGTCTATTGGGGGGATTATTGACAGTGCCTTGTAGGTCTTACTTAAGAAGTCTTTGCTTACCCCAATGTCCCCCAGAGTTTCTTCAGTGTTCTCCGGGAGCAGTTGTATAGTTTGAGGTCTTAGGTTTAGATCTTTGATCCACCTTGAGTTGATTTTTGTCAATGGTGACAGGCAGGGGTTCAGATTCATCTTTCTGCAGGTGGTTATCCAGTTTTTCCAGCACTATTTGCTGAAGAGGTGTTTTTATTTATTTATTTTTATTTTTATTTATTTATTTATTTTTTTTTCCCAGTGGATCCACTGGTATCCTTTGTCAAAAAACAGTTGACTGTATGTTTCGGAGTTTATTTCTGGGGACTCTATTCTATTCCATTGGTCCACTTGTCTGTTTTTGTGCCAATACCATGCTGTTTCGGTTACCACAGTTTTGTACTATATTTTTGAGTCAGGGAGTGAGATGCCGTCCACTCCACTCTCCTTGTGCAGAATTGCTTTGGCAATACGAGGTCTTTTATGATTCCAGACAAATTGTATGATTGTCTTTTCTAGATTTGTGAAGAATGTCTCTGGCATTTTGATTAGAATTGTGTTAAATATGTAGATTAATTTGGATAAAATTGCTATTTTGATGATATTAATTCTTCCAATCCAGGAACGTGGGATGTCCTTCCACTTTTTTGTGTTATTTTCAATTTCTTTTTTTAGCTTTTCATGGTTTTTCTTGTGGAGGTCTTTAACTTCTTTGATTAGATTTATTCCTAGGTATCTTATACTTTCTGTAGCTATAATAAATGGAATTACTTTTTTCAGTTCTATCTCAGTCTCCCTGCTATTCATATATATAAATGCTGCAGATTTCTGAATGTTGATTTTGTATCCTGCAACTTTACTGTATTCATATATTACTTCCAGAAATTTTTTTTTTTTTTTGAGAGAGATTTTCACTATAGGACGCGTGCGTTCGCCAGACAGACAGAGAGAGACATAGAGACAGAAAGCGAGAAATCACCCCCCAGGGTGGATGGTCATGCCGCAATCCCTTCTCCTCCATTCTCCTCTCGGGATCTTGGGCATGCACACACATGCTCCCAGAGTGAGTTTTAAGCCACCGGGTCCGGGACACGAACCGCTGTCGACTACGTGGGAGTCCAGCGACATAGCCATTACGCTAACTGCTGGTTCCCAACTTCCAGGAATTTTTTCATGGAAACCATTGAGTCTTTTATGTATACAATCATGTCATCTGCAAATAGAGAGAGTCTCACCTCTTTTTTTCCTATTTGAATGCTTTTTCTTTTTTTCTCTTTTCTGATTGCATTGCCGAGAACTTATAGTACTGTATTGAAAAGGAGTGGAGAAAGAGGGCATCCTTGCCTTGTACAAGTTTTTGTTTTCTTTTTTTCTTTTTTTTTTTTCCCCCCATTTAGGATGATATTTGCTATGGGTTTTTCATAGATAGCTTTTATTGTGTTGAGAAATGACCCTTCTTTGCTTATATTGCTGAGAGTCTTGATCATGAAGGAATGTTTTATCTTTTCAAATGCTTTTTCTGCATCAATTGATATGACCATATGGTTTTTATCTTTCTTCCTATTAATATGGTGTATTACACTTATGGTTTTGCGTATGTTGAACCAACCTTGTATTCCTGGCATAAAGCATACCTGATTGTGATGTATAATCTTTTTTATAAGTTGTTGGATACTATTTGCTAGTATCTTATTGAGAATCTTTGTGTCTATATTCATCAGCAATCCTGGTCTGTAGTTTTCCTTCCTTGTCCTGTCCTTGTCTGTTTTAAGGATAAGGGTGATGGAGGCTTCATAGAATGAATTAGGGAAGCATTCACCCTTTTGGATCTTTAGAAATAACTTAAGCAGAATGGGGGTTAACTCTTCTTTGAATGTTTTGTAGAATTCAGATGTGAAGGCATCAGGACCAGGGCTTTTCTTTGTCAGGAGGTTATTTATTACTGATTCCATCTCCTGGTTTGTTACGGACCTGCTCAGACTTTCTATATCCTCCTGGCTCAAACTTGGTAGATTATATGTCCAGGAACTTGTCCATCTCATTCCGATTGTCTTGTTTCTTGGCATATAGTTGTTTATATTATCCTCTAATGATGTTTTTTATTTCTACTTTGTCTGTTGTTATATTGCCCGCTTCATTGCAGATTTGATTTACTTGGTTAATAAGTCTCATTAGTGGTGTATTGATTTTGTTTATCTTTTCAAAGAACCAGCTTTTGTTTTCATTTATTTTCTGAATAATTCATTTATTTTCTATTTCATTTATTTCTCCTTATATCTTTATTATTTCCTTTCTCCTGGAGTGTTTTGGATTTTTTTGTTGTTGCTTTTCCAATTCTCTTAGGCACGATGTTAGGTGATCCATTTACCTTCTTTTCATAGCACTAATTGCTATGAACTTCTCTCTTATGACTGCTTTAGCAGTGTCCCAAAGATTTTGGAAACTCATGTCCTCATTGTTATTGGCTTACATGAATCTTTCGATTCAGTCTTTTTTTTCTTCAGTAGTTTTGAAGTCATTCAGGACTAGGTTATTTGGTTTCCATGTATTTGAGCATTTGTCTTGAAGTTAAACTCAAGTTTAATTCCACCATGGTTGGAGAAGATGCTGCATATAGTTTCTGTGCCTTTGAATCTGTAGAGGCTTGCCTTGTGCCCTAGATCAAGTTATAATCTTGAAAGCAAACATTAAAAGAGAAATTTATCCAAGTTCACAGTTCACTCTTTGAAATTTTTAATAAAATGAATATCTCTCATCAATGCAGATACAAAAATTCCTAAGAAAATTTTAGGACAGCAATATTTAAAAAGCATAATGTATCATTAACAATAGCAGAAGAGAATCCCAAAATGGCAAAAAGCTGTTTCAGTATCAAAAATCAAGGTGGGAACCAGCAGTTAGCGTCATGGCTATGTCGCTGGACTCCCACGTAATCGACCGTGGTTCGAGTCTTGGACCCGGTGGCTTACAACTCACGCCGGGCGCGTGTGCGTGCGTGCCCAAGATCCCTAGAGGAGAATGGAGGAGAAGGGATTGCGGCGTGACAATCCCCCCGGGGGGTGATTTCTCGCTTTCTGTCTCTATGTCTCTCTCTGTCTGTCTGGTGAGCGCACGCGCCCTATAGCGAAAAACCTCTCAGAAAAAAAAAAAAAAAAAAAAAAAAAGTAAAAAAAAAAAAAAAAAAATCAAGGTAAGCCCCCTAGCCTAATTGTTAAGAGACCCAGATCCCACATGCTGACTTTGTGGTTTGAATACGAACCCTTCTTGTTTGAAAAACACACCAGGTGCATGTATGCCTAAAATTCTGACAGGGTGGAGAAATGGATGAGAAGAAATTATGCAATGACCATGTCACGTGGGGGGTTACTTTCTCCCTTTCCTTTTCTCTTTGTCTTTCTTTAGAGACTGTATATAGTTTCTGGCTATATATGTTTAAAAAAGTAATCAATGTGATTTACTATTTTCATTAACATAATAAAAGAAACAAATAATTTCATCAACTCAATGAAAAGAGGGAAAGGCTTGAAAAATCCCATTCATTACAAAAACTTAGCAAACAAGGATAAGTATGGAACTTCTCAATCTAATAAAAGACATATATAAAAAAATTACAGCTTTCAATATTTAATGTCTTCTCTCTAAGATGTGGAATAGTCAGTGATTCTCACTCTATTCAAAATTGTGTTGTTGGTAGCAGGTAGTATAATAAAGTAATGATAAGAAGCAAAAACATAAAAATTGGGGAGGACTAAATAAAATTATTGCTTTTTATAGAAGATATGACTGTTTAGGAAATAAATCTTAAGCAATCTACTAAGAAGCTACAAGAACTACATGTGAATTCAATAGTTTTTATTTATAAGAGCATATAAAATAAAGATTGATGAATAAGTATAAGAAAAATTATCCAAGACCTCCACACTATAAAATATTGCTGAGAAAAATTAAAGGACATCTAAATAAATTGGTGTGTTTTACAATGTTTCTGAATTGGAAGATTTAATACAGTTAACATGTTTCTTCTCTTCAAATTAATCTATAGATTCAACACAATGTCAGTATCTTGGACAGAATTTTTATTTCCTTTAAAATTTATCTAGAAATACAAACAAAGTAAAATAGTCAAATCAATTTGTAAAAAGGAAAAGGACCACAGATTTGTAGGACTTACACTATTTTATTTCAAGAGTTTTAGAAAGTTGCAGTAATCAAGACTATGTAGTAATTGTGTAAGGATAAACACAAAGACCATAGAAAAAAATATAGTCCATAAATAGACCCACACGTATACATGTATTCATATACATGCCCATTTATTTTCTTAAAAGATGGCAAAGTAATCCAGTGACAATGGATACTTATTTCTATAAATGCTATTAAAAGAATTTCTAAAAAGAAAAAATAATGGACTTTGACCACTATTTTAGATGATAGATAAAGTTAATTTGCAATGTGCAATGTACATAAATATAAAAACAAAAGCTATATATATATTTTAGAAGTAAAAGTAGAAGAGAAACTTTATCACCCTATCATTAAAAAGTTGCACATGAATGCTCATAAAGCTTCATTTGTGAGAGTCCAAACTCATTCAAATGTCTACCAGAGGAAAACAAATAAACATTATTACAATGGAAGCCACACAATTAAAAAAGAAAGAACTTGGTTGAAACTCAAAGTCATGAATATAATAAGTCAGATAATAAAGCTTACACACAATATAATTCCATTTATGTGATGATCAATAAAAGGTAAAAGTAATTTTAAGGCAAAAAAAAAATCAGATCTTTGACTTCCTGTAATACTTATTAGGATATGGATTCCTGGCAAAATGGCATGAGAATGTCTTCTGGGTGATGTGAATATTTTATATATTGAATGTTATGGTGGTTACGTGAGTGTAAATATTTCTTAAAACTCATCAAACTGTTTACATAAGTTATACCTATTTACAGTTCATTTTAAAAAGTGTTATTAAGCTTGAGAAAGGTATAACTTGTCACTCATCTTGAAGTAATTCTTTAAAAATTATTATTATATTTTTAGGTTTTCATTATAAGGTGTGTGCACTCACCAGAAAGAGACAGTGAGTAATCACCACCCGGGGAGATGGCCATTCCACAATCCCTTCTCTATTGCTCTCTCAGGATTTTGGGTACACATGCATGCACCCCCAGAGTGTTTTGCAAGCTGTCAAGTCTGGAACTCCAACCGCGAGTCAGGTATGTGGGATCCAGCATCTTAACTATCATGTCATCTGCTGGCTTCTAGAAATAATTTTTAAGTCACTGTGTTGATATTTTTTTGTCCTTTCTTAAAACATGTCTGTTATTCCATATAAACAGATAAATCTATAAAAATATGTTAGAATATGATGTTAGAATATTTTATAAACGTGTTTTCAGGGATTCATCCTTCCTTTTGTGAGTTCATGAGTTATACCCATTTTAATACCTTCTCAATACTTAACATAAATTTGGAAGATTGCACAATTTTTGTCAGCTTCAGATCTTTTTATATACCTCCAACGTTTGCCTTGCAAATAGCAGACTTTTTGACTTGTTATATAGACCTCACTATTATTCAGGTTACTTGGTAATAAAAGAATATAGACATATTTGTTGTTTTCTTAGTGTGACATATTTTCTTTCTTCAGTGAGTTTAGCTTGATTTTTGTTTAAAGTTTATTCTGGTTATTTCTCATCCATATTTGGAATATATCTTATAGATTCAGTCTTCTGGTGCATTAAAACTTAGACTTCTACTTACATACACGTGTGAGATTTTATAGTTACCCAAACTTGCCCTGAATGTTGTTTCCCCTGAAGACACACATACACTAAAAGGTTTACTACTCACATAATGAAGTTTTTTTGGGTGCAGATAGGGCAGGTCACCTAAGCATGAGCTAACTGGGAAAGAAAGCTGACTTGGGGGTTTTCAAAGTGGTTTGAAATTGGGAACAAGGGGAGGGTTATAAGGGCAGGAGCTTGTGTGGCTTGAACTTCCCACTGGCACCAAAGGAAAGCACACAGAGGCTTTCTTACTCACATGTGTAGCCGAAGAGGAAAGAGGGGTAGACCTTAAAAGCTATGTCTATCAAACATCAAAATTGGAGCCAGACTCTTTATTACGAAAAAGACAAAGGGAAAAAATATTTTTGTAGTCAAAGGGTGTTAGATGAGTAAAGATCTATGTGCAAAGGACACAGTATATTTCAAGTTCTTTAAGATGAGTAGTTAGGTCTTGAAAGAGTGTTTTCTTTTTTCCTTTTTATTTTTCTTTTGGTTTTATTGTTGTTATTGCTGTTGTTTTTCAGAAAGTATGCTTACCTCATAGAAAATAAAACTTTATTTCCTAAGTGCCAATTTGCCTCCTCTCTAGATGGGTGATGGTGTCTAAACAATTAATGAGATTATATAGTCACTGAAAGCTCAAGGATAAGGCTCTTTGGTTACTTTGAAATTCTTTCTTAGAAGCCTTAACAAGCCTTATTCTATATAGAAGTCCAGCTGAATAATTTCTGTTGCTTTTTCTAGTTTTCTCAGAGTCTTTGAATTTAAACATGCCTATTTCATTTTCTCGACACAATTGAATTTTTTCAGGGAGAGATGCTTTGGATAACAGTTACACAGACAATTCTTTCCATGCAACAAATTCAATTTATTGATGCTCTAATGCTTCCCTTTGACGTATAAGCTATGTTCTGTTTATTGTACCAGCTCTTACAGGAACTTTCAGGTGGTTTTGTTGTTGTCGTTGTTGTTGTTCAGAATTGGCTACTTATTATAATTGGCACTGCTAGCTGTACACAAGAGGGAGTTTTCCACCTAAAAAGAGTCCCCAGCTATAAATTATTTGTTGGTCAGAGGTCCAAGTTGTATTTGACATCTGCAAACATTAAAATAAAATGACAAATACTCAGGTGGCAAACAATTTCATGAGACTTAGAATAGGAAAACAGAACAAGACAGAGAAAATGATGAATCATTCATATTTCTTAAATTGAACCCTGGCTGGTCAAATATTCCCTGTTTCTATGTCTTTAAGGAGGAATTTTGAAAAGTACTCAGTTTTTCAGTAAGTTATGTAATAGCAAGTTTTGTGGGGATAAAAAAATTGTATTTAAAAGGTTAACATGTGGAGGGGGTGGCATCAGAGGGCGTAGCGGTTACATCACTGGACTCTCACATGGCTGACAGCAGTTTGAGTCCCAGACCCAGTGGCCTGAAAATCTTGTCAGGTGGGTGTGCATGCCTAAGATCCCAGCAGAAGGGAGGAGAAGGCATTTTGGTGTGACCATCCCCCCAGAGGGTGATTCTCACTTTTCTTCTCACTGTCTCTGTCTCTCTCTCTCCAAAAATGCATGTGTGCCCTAAGGCAAAAACCTCTTAAAAATAAATAAAAAGTTAACATGTCAATTTTTAAAAAATATTTTTAAAGGTTTTTGTCATAGGGCATATGCACTCACTGGAGAGAGACAGAAACAGAAAGGGAAAGTGAGGAATCACCCCCAAAGCAGATGACCATGTGACAACCCCTTCTCTTCTATTCTCTTCCTGGGATTTTGGGCATGCATGCCAGAAACCCAAGGTGGTTTTCAAGCCTGGGATTCAAACTATAGTCGGCCCTGTGGGAATCCAACACTTAACCACCACGCCACCAGCTGGCTTCAACTAAAGTGTAAATTTTAAGAGAACTGATGAAGTGACTATTAGAAGTTTAACTTGTAGAAGTATGTTTTGACTGGAATAAAGGAATGCTGAATCATTGAAGATGGTGAACATTTTGATACAGACTACACTCATGGCATTTATAGCAATGTTTTCAGCACTTAACTAATGATATTTTGGATCTGTTCGTTTATTCTTTTGTTATTTTAACAAATATGGAAGTCTTATGAATAAGAAATCCAAGCTTTGAATCATTATTTCTTTAACTCATGGCCTCAGATTTCCTGCTTTATGATGAATGTAAAATCTAGATTCTCAAGTAAACAATAAATTAGATTGCATTTAAGGTGAGTAGCATAATACAGATAACTGTTGGCCAAATGTCCAGAAATCAACACAAAATGCTACTTTAAGACATACCAAATGGGCTACCCTGTGGTCTAGTGGACTGCACAGTTCAAGTCCCAGACCCAGTGTCTTGAAAAACATGCCAGGTGCATGTGTGTCTGTGTGTGTGTATATGTGCTCAAAATCTTGAAATGAGGGAGAAATAGAGGAGAAGGAATTGCAGCACGACTATGCTCCATGGGGGAAGGAGTGCTTCCACACTTTCTCTCTCCCCCTACTGACTGCACATACCTTCTAACGATTATAAATGAATAAATGTAAACAACCTTCTGTAGTCTTTATTCAAGTAAACATTTTTTTTTTTTTATTTTGGAGTGAGGGGTCAGTTTTTTTGAAAAAACAAATTTTCAAAATTTTAGGGACCGGCAGATGGCATAATGGTTATGTCACTGGATTCTCATGTACTTGACAGCAGTTTGAGTTCTGGACCTGGCATCTTAAAACTCATGCCAGGCATGTGTGCTTGTGTGACAAAAATCCCTAGAGAAGAATGATGGAGAAGGGATTGTGGTGTAGCAATGCTCCCAGGTGGTGATTTCTCACTTTCTGTCTCTGTTTCTCTCTGTCTATCAGTGTATGCACACACCCTATAGCAAAAAATCTATCAAAAAAAAAAAAAATCCAAACTTCAGATATTTATTTTAAACCAGGATTAATGACTTTTAATGTTTAATAGTTTGAGTATTTTTATTCATTTTTTAAAACCAGTAAATGTATTTTACAATTTAGGATTTTATTTTGGGTAATGAGATCTCACATCTCCTTTATAGCTTGATTGAGAATGAGGACCACTCTTCGGGTTGAATCCCAATTCATCATATTTGTTAAGTAATTGTTTTGTTAATATTACAGTATCATATCTTTTATACCCAGAGGATCTTAAATACATAAACCCCAAACTTTGAGAACTTCATAGTCACATTCATATATTAGTCTTTTAACCCTGTTTACTATTATTCATGTGATAATCATATATTTCATTTTGTTTATGAGGGCTATGAATTGAGATACACAACACAAAAAGTAAAACTAATCACCATAGTATCAAGGTTCTTTACAGAGCTTCCTAATCTATGAAGATTAAATGTCAGTAATTTAAACCATAGTTTTCAATCTCAGGATCAGCTAAAATAAACCTTGGTTATTATAAAAATGTTTCCTAGAAAGATATGAAGTTTTTAGTTATTTGTTATTAATATTTTCAAAAAGGGGGATTTATTAGGTGTTTACTTTGTGAGAAATAAGAAATGTGAAAACTTATAAACAAACTGGTTTTTCATTAAATAACATAAATTTTCCAAAAGCTGATTCTGTCATCCTAAGGAGATAAAATACATTTATATATTTGATCCATTTTGGTTCAACCTACAAGCTACTTGTGAAAAACACAGGAGAAACACTTGAAGATACTGGAGTAGGCAAAGTTCTCTTAAATAAGACCTCTGAAGTACAGGAAATAATCCCAAAAACATACAAGTGGAATTATATCAAGCTAAAAAGCTTTTACACAGCAAAGGAAACAGTAATTTTTGTGAAGAAATACCCTCAGGAGGAGAGAAAATTGTTACACACTACGCTTCAGATAAAGAATTGATATTCAGAATATATAAGAAACTCCAATAGCTCACTTATAAAAAAATAAATAGTCTGGGACCAGCAGTTGGCATAATGGCTATGTCATTGGACTCCCATGTAGTCGACTGCGGTTTGAGTCCTGGACCTGGTGGCTTAAAACTCACACAGGGTGCGTGTGCATTTGTGCCCAAGATTCTGAGAGGAGAATGGAGGAGAAGGGATTTCAATGTGGCCATTCCCCCTGATGAGGTGATTTCTTGCTTTCTGTCTCTCTGTCTCTCTCTGTTTTTCTGGCAAGCACATGTGCCCTATAGCAAAAACCTCTCAAAAATAATGATAATAATTCAAGAAAAAATAAAGAGCAAATGAGCTGAACAGACAATTCTGTAAGGAAGAAATATGAATTGGCAAGATACATATTTTAAAAATGTTCAACATATCCTACCATGGAAACACAAATCAAAGTTAAATAAAATGCCATGGAACTGCAGTCAGAATGGTTATGATAAAGTAATGGCAGGTGCTGTGGTGGTTAGGGCACTGGACTTCCACATTGTTGACCACAGTTTGAGACCCGGACCTAGAAGCTAGAAGTTTGGTTTCTCACTTTCTCTTTCTCTCTCTTGTCAAATTGAAAAAAAACAATAATAACGAATAAAATTAAATAAATAATCCTTAAAAATGAATGGTTATGATAGAAAAAAAAATAAAGACTGACAAGTGCTGTGGTGAAAAGGGAGCCCTTCTATACTGTTGATGGGAATGGAAATTAGTACAGCCACTATGGCAAACAATATGGTGTTTTCCATAGTGCCAAGACATGGAATCAATTTAAGTGCCCAAGAACTGATAGCTGGATTGAAAAAAAATGTGGCATATAGATACCACAGAATAGTACTCATCCATAAGAAAAAATGAGACCCTGTCATTTGATACAAAGTAGGTGAGGATATATTTAATGCTAAATGAAGTAAACCAGACTATGAAAGACAAACACTGTAAATTCCCACTCAGTATGTGCCAATTGCCTGACTGTAAGGGAGAATTTGAGAACTCTAAAGGTATAATAGTAGGGAGCATAAGTGTAAATACCAGAGACTATATGGGAGGGAGTAGTTAGTATAGAGGGAATAAGAGGGGCCTCGGGGAAGAAAGACTTAACAGACATAAGAATGTAAAGTTCTCTATTAAAAATTATGTATATAGTATATCCTTGACTTGATTGTCATGTACTACAGGTATACTTTAAAAAATCATAGTGTGCACTTTAGAGATGTAAAATACAGTGAATGAATGTAAATAAGAAATCATGAGGGACCAGCGGTTGGTGTAAGGAGTATGTCGCTGGACTCCCATGTAGTCGACCATAGTTCAAGTCTCGGGCCCAGTGGCTTAAACTCACTCCAGGTATGTAAGTGCTTGCCCAACATCCTGAGAGAAGAATGGAGGAGAAGGGATTGTGGCGTGGCCATCCCACTCAGGGGGTGATTTCTCGCTTTCTGTCTCTCTGTATCTCTCTGTCTTTCCAGTGAGTACACACACCCTATAGCAAAAACCTCTCAAAAAAAAAAAATCTAGAAATTGTTAAATAAAAACTAAAGGATAAAATACTGTGAAAACCCAAATATCCCTTCATCTCTTAGGATTGGGTACTCATAGTATTTTAAAATAAAATATATTTCTTGTTACCTGGATTAAAGGGGCTCACATTTGTGATGGAAGAAAGCAATGAGTGGCTTAGATGGGATTGTGAAGTAAGGACATTTGCCTCACAGAAAAGGCAAATGTTGTTACTTAAATGCCAGAGAGCTTATTTTGCTCATGTAAGTGATTTGGATTTCTAAACCTACAGAGAAGAATGTAGAGCCAGAATAAATGGAAGTTGCATTTTATCTCTTTTGCTCACATACAACACAACCAAAATCTCCTAATTTGGAGTTGAAGGCAATGATTATGGCATATTGCCACAACATAATTACTTATCCCTCTGTGATCTTTCAGATTCAATCATTATTTCCTTATTGAGTCTCTACTATATGCTATGCTCTGTTCCAGGCACTGCAGATATGTCAATGAACATCATGCTGGAATATATTAACTTTTTCAGAGCCTATTTTGTGGTGGTATTCAATTCCAGGAATATCTGCAGGTGAGAGGCTCTTTACATTTTGTTTGTTTGTTTTTAAGTTATTCTCGATCTTATACATTTTTATTATGGAAAATTTTGGATGTACACAGAAGTAGGGACAATGGTAAAATGAATTCTTATGTATCCAACACATGCTTCAACAATTATGAACCTCTAACCAAATTTACTACTTTAATGGTCTCTTTCTCCTCCCTCCCCTTGATAAATTATTTGAACTTTTCATTGAGGTATCATAAAAACACAGAAAAGTCTATCATGTCAATAAATTTACGCAAATTGAACACTGAACACAACTGTGGACCCAGTAACAGACCAAGAAATAAAATATCACTGTACTCCTCTGAGGATTCATTTTCTCCTAAGTATGTTACTCATCTAACTTACATGAATTTTGTCTATTACCATTTTATTTAGTTTGTATAAGCTGTGTGTTCATGGACTTAAATAGAACATAGTCTTTTTTTTTTTTTTTTTTGGAGAGGTTTTTGCTATAGGGTGTGTGCGCTTGCCAGAAAGACAGAGAGAGACAGAGAGACAGAAAGCGAGAAATCACCACCCCCATCCTCCAGTGAGATGGCCATGCTGCGATCCCTTCTCCTCCGTTCTCTCGGGATTTTGGGCACACACGCACACACACCTGGTGTGAGTTTAAGCCACCGTGTCTGGGACTCGAACCACAGTCTACTACATGGAAGTCTAGTGATGTAGCCATTACACCATCTGCTGGTCCCCATGTCTGGAGTCTTTTTTAAATCAATGTCACAACTGTGAGAGTCACCCATATCATTGTACATAACTTTTGGACATTGTTTTCCTCATTGCTGCAAACTCATGTGAGCATATCATATTTTTACAAGTCCATTCTGCACTTCGGCATTTGAATAGTCTTAAAGGGGCTGTTAAAAATAGTGCTGGGACCAGCAGTTAGCGTAATGGCCATGTCACTGGACTCCCATGTAGTCAACCATGGTTCGAGTCCCGGACTCGGTGGCTTAAACTTATGCTGGGCACATGTGTGTGCATGTCCAAGATACTGAGAGGAGAATGGAGGAGAAGGGATTGCAGCAAGGCCATCTCCCCTGGGGGGTGATTTTTCGCTTTCTGTCTCTCTGTTTCTCTCTGTCTTTCTGGCGATTGCACATGCCCTACAGCAAAAACTTCTCCAAAACAAATAGTGCTTCCATGAACATTCAATATGTACCATTTAATGAAAAAAAATATGCCAGACATATACCTAGGAATGGACTTGCTGTGTTATAGAGTATGTGCATGCTTAGCTTTAACAGATAATTTCCAACACTTTCTCAAAGTGGCTTGAAACATTTCCTAGCAGCAGAGTATGCATTTCCTTTTGTTCCATGTTCATCAAAACTTGTTTGTGGCTCTCAATGTTAATATTGCATTGAGAAGCTCTCAATGTTGTGCCTCTCAATGCAAAGCTCTGTGAGGTAGACACAGCTGGAAAGGTTGCTGGTTCATGTTTGGAGACTTCTCTGAGTGTGTATGGAACGGGTATGCCTATAAACTGGGCTGGCTGAGACAGAGTGAACTGTGAGGCTGGGGTGTGAACTGCAGACTCAAGATGTCAAGGTGTTGCATATTTCTTTTTCTTTTTCTCTCTTCTCCATTTGTGGAATAAAGAAACTATTTCAAAAAGGCCTTAGTTGAGCCTATATCTCACTATGCTTTCGTCTGTATTTCCTAGTGACTACTGAAGTTAGTCTTTATTTCCTCCCTCCCTTCCTTCTTCTTTCTCCATCTCTCCTTTTCTCCCTTCCTTCCTCTCTTCCTTTCTCTCTTATTTCCTCCCCTCCTTCTCTCTCTTCTTTAGCCATTAGGATCTTTTACAGTTTGTTCAAATCTTTTTTTTTTTTTTTTTGAGAGGTTTTTCGCTATAGGGCGTGTGCGCTCGCCAGACAGACAGAGAGAGAGACATAGAGACAGAAAGCGAGAAATCACCCCCCGGGGGGATGGTCACGCCGCAATCCCTTCTCCTCCATTCTCCTCTCGGGATCTTGGGCACGCACGCACACGCGCCCGGCGTGAGTTGTAAGCCACCAGGTCCGGGACGCGAACCGTGGTCGACTACGTGGGAGTCCAGCGACATAGCCATTACGCTAACTGCTGGTTCCCCAGTTTGTTCAAATCTTTCACCCCATTATTTTGGTGCTACTATAGTTTGTAATCTATACCCATTCTATTTTCTTTCATGATGTGAATTTCCTTTCAACTCTTTTAGTGCCTTCAAAATAACATTTAGAGATTCCATATAGGTTAGCTTATCTTTTCTATAATTGACACTTTTATTTGGATTAAAATATAGTTAAATAGTTAAATGGTTCAAAGACATTTCCTCTTGTTCTTTTCTTTAAAAAAAAAATACTGTTTTCTTCACATCCTGATCTGTAGTTTATTCTCTGGCTCTACAATTTATAGTTCCTGGAAACTTCCACAAACTTGACTAATGTTTGACTCTTTAATTCATCCTGACTTTTATAGAAAACATATCTATCCATCTAAAATACAGTTTCTTTCCAGGATCACTAAAATTTTTTTGACTATTAGAGATACTAGAAAATTATCAATTCATGGTAATATATAGGAAACATAAATTTATTTTTCTCCCCACTGCATAGTTCTCGGAAATAAATGCTTAGGGACTAACAATAACTAAATAACTCCAAAAAATTAAGGAGAATTACTGAAGAATTTCCATAAAATGATGAGCTATGGTTATATATGATCATGGACAGTAAACAAGAAAAGGTGAAAGGCAGAGAGGAGGTGGGCATCCTTTGTCTTGTCATGGACTACCAAACTCAAAGTCAGTGAGTATAGCGAACAATACTAATGAGAATTTGTTAGGAAAAAAAAAAAGAAGACCACTGTAACAGCCAATTCTCATAACCCTTGCCTAATCTTGCTTACTTAAGTAATTCCTTCTTTGACTTTTTCCTTTTTATTTCCTGAAAAAGAGAATTTACTTAGGATGCTAAGATAAAAATGTTCTGGGCTGTTTCAAAAGCTTCTTAGGTGGTAAAGTGTTTACCAAGTATCTATTTAAATTATCAAGGATCCTGTGAAATGCAGCAAAGGATTTCACTGGAGAGCAGTCATTTTTATAGAAGTAATCTAAGGTCTGCACCTTTGGCTGTTTATTGTTTCTGTCATGCCAAAATCCTTACAAATAAATTGATTCTGATAGTTTCTTTTTCTATGAGCAAGGAAGAGACAGACGTAGAGAGAGAAAGCAGTGCAACGGAGTTTCAATGCCAAGATCTAACTCTAGCCTCCACCAGCTCCAGATTATGGGGACACACACACCTGGGATATTCAAGGAGATCTCTACAAATGAACCTGAAACCTTCCTATGTGGTTCGGTCTCACAGTGTTGTGTTTTACCCTCTGCACCAACATCCAGCCTCTGATTCCAATTTAAACCAAGTAAGAATGTTTTTATACAATTAGAGAAATGGTCAAAATTTCAGTTATGTGGTCCTCTAAAAATATACGCTTCAACATTCCTTGTAACAGAACCCTTCTTATTCGATAAATGTCACTTTTCAACTTTTGTTGTTTTTTTGATCCTTTTGATAAATGACATGCAATTTGAAGACCAATTAAAGCATAATAGATACATTATTACGAAAATGTGTTATGTTATTAAAAAATGTGTTATGTTTACTATCAACACTTAAGATTTTATAAAAAATAATATGTATTAAAATATTTAAAATATTGTTAAATGTCTTCTTAGGCTTCTGGTAAAAATTGGGATTAAATAGTATTGCATGTCATGCATTCCCATTAAAATAGTCCTGAAAACTCTGAGAAGATGAAAAGCCACAAAAATAATAATAATTAATGAGAAAAATCCATTTCAGAAATTTGGAGTTCTTGGGACCAGCAGTTAGCATAATGGCTATGTCCCTGGACTCCCATGTAGTCGACTGCGGTTCAAGTCCCAGACCCTGCGGCTTAAACTCACGCTGGGCGCATGTGCGTGCGTGCCCAAGATCCTGAGAGGAGAATGGAGGAGAAGGGATTGTGGCGTGACCATCCCCCTCGGGGGGGTGATTTCTCGCTTTCTATCTCTCTGTCTCTCTCTGTCTTTCTAGCAAGCGCATGCGCCCTATAGCAAAAACCTCTCCAAAAAAAAAAAAAAAAGAAAAAGAAAAGAAAGAAATTTGGAGTTCTTTCTTTTAGCTATACCCATAGAAGTAAAATGGAAGCTTTAATCAACTGCATACACTTTCAGTTGACTAGGACTTATAAGGGAATTTGGAGAGCCAGGATATTCATCAATCTTGATTTTCTTCCATCTATCCCATGATGCCTCTAAGAAAGAGAAAATTATTCTACATCAGCATTATTTCAATTAGTGGCACATTTTCTATGTTCACCTATAAACAGCTATGTGTAAACATGCAACTCATGGCAAAATAAAATTCACCAAATACATCACTAGGAGAAATAGTTATATGGTTATTAAAGAAATTTTGAAATTGTAATGATCAACCTTCCCACATACAAAAAAAATTAAAAAGCTCTAGGACAAATGTTTTACAGATTAATTCTACCAAACTGTGAAAAACATCAATCTTATTTAAGATTTTTTCCTTATGCAAGAATTTTTAAAGAATAGAACAAAATGGAATACATTTTTGTATTATTTACCTTTTACTTATAAAAGATTCTAGAACTTAGGAGCTTAGAGCCATAAGTATTAATCATCTCACAGTTTCTGGAGGTCAGGATTCGAGGCAAGGCTTTGAGCAGAGGGTGAGTCCTGTGGTTCATGGTCTCTCCCCAGGTTAGTCAAAGTGTAGTTGCCATTAACTTAGGGAAAACAGTACAAAAATAGTTATTAGGTAGATAAAATCAGGGTACTACAAGTTTGAACATTTTAGTATTCAGATTCTTATTGAACATGCAAGTGGAAATATTATGTAACCAATTGTATACATGAGTTTTAGGTTCAGGGAAGAAGTCTGACCTGCAGATGGAAAAGTGAAGAGGTGAAGTCGTCTATTAATGACTATAGACTGAAAAGACAAGAAGGTTGACTCCCCCATGTGAAGAGTTCTGGTGGATGAATTGAGACTGCACAGATCAAAGAGTTGGGAGGAAAAATCAAGACAGAGAGGCTGGGAACCCAGTGAAGGGAATGATCAATCAGTTGTACCAAATGCTGCCGAAAAGACAAGAAAGCTGAAGATGGTTTGGGTCCTACTCAGGCATGTTATGAAAATATTTTGTATCAATTCAAATTTTACTAGAAACAATACTTTTTAAAGTAATAGAAAAACTCAGAGTCTAAACTTATTTAAAAAGTGAAGAAGTAATTTGCAATTCCCCCAAACCCTTCACCATCAAAAATACTCATCAGGCTCAGAAAATTCTTTGAAACCTACAAGGAACAGTTAATCTTGCTCTATATTAGAATGTTTCCTAGATCATTTTATAATGACAATGCAATTATGATTCAAAACCAGACAACAAAATTTCAGGTAACCAAAATTATGTGCCAGTTTCACATACAAACCGATGCAACACTAAATAAAATAGTAGAAAATTCAATTCAGGAAAGTATTAAAAATCAAAGAAGTATTTATCTCAGACTGCAAGGATGATTTGATTTTGAAAATCTATTAAAGCAATTCATCACAATATCAAATTAAAGAAAGAAAACAAATGCATGAGTGAAAAAAATCTTTTTATAAAACTCAACACCCATATATAACATACATTATTGACAAATATAATACTAAGACAGAATTTCTTTGAATTTATTGTAGATCTCTAATCAAACTGACAAAATACAGTGTCCTTGACGGCAAAATATTAGCTGAATTCTTTAAAAGTCGGGGGGGAAAGCATGTCTATTTCTTTATTCCATCATTTTACTAGCGGACTGAACAATCAATACAGTAAGAAAAAAGAAATTTACAGGATTAAAAAGAGAAAAAAACGCTGTTCTTCGCAATGAATAAGATTGACTATTATATAATCAAAGATACTCTGGAAACTGCTGCAACCAGTAAAAGTTATCAGAGAATTAAAAGTGCACCTTAATATTCATAAAAGAATAAAGGATAAGAATATTCAAGACAATGATGAAAAATATGAGCAAGTACAGTATATCAAGATTTAATTAAAGTAAAAGTAATTGAAAACACCCTGGTACTGCTATAGTGATAATAGATGAAAGGAACACAATAAGCAATCTAGTTATAAGCCTACATATATTTGGGACCCAATCAGTGAGGAAGAAGCATATTATATTACAGAAGTATGTGGATTATCTAAAAATAGTATTGTACTCACATGAGAAAAAAAAGATCCCTACCTAACTGTATACATAATAATTAAACTTTTACACTCTTAACAAAAAGATAGCAAAATCTCATATGACTCTTACATAGATAAGAATTTCAGTAAGTCTCAATAAACACAGGTCATAAAAGTACAAATAAATATAAGGACCAGCAGATGACATAATGATTACATCACTGGACTTCCACGTAGCTGACCACAGTTCAAGACCCAGAACTGATTCCTTAAAACTCATGCTGGGTGTGTGTGTGTGTGTGTGTGTGTGTGCGTGTGTGTATGTCCAAAATCCTAAAAGGAATCTTAAGGAGAAGCAATAGCCCCATGACCATACCCCCGGGAGATGATTTCTCACTTTCTGTCTCTCTGTCCCTCTTTGTCTCTCCAGTGAGCACACACTCTAAGCAAAAATCTCTCTTAAAAAGAAAAGTACAAATATAACTAGATTAAACTTTTAGACTACAGAACATCATATTATAGGGGCCAGCAGGTGGCATGGTGGTTAAGGGCACTGGACTCCCACGTGGCCGACCACAGTTCGAGTCCTGGACCTGATGGCTTGCTTTCTCACTTTCCCTCTCTCTCTTTCTCTCACTCCGTCCTTCTCTGGTCAAATTAAATAAATAAAGTCAAATAAAATAATTCTTTAAAAAAAAAAGCAACATATTATAAACATAGTAGAAATATAAGCTATAGATTTAAAAGCTATTTACACACAACCAACAAAGATCTTTAACCATAATATACAAAGAACTTCTAAAACTTAATAAAGACAAAGCAACACAATTACAAAATGGAACAAAAACTTCATCAATTTATATAAGATGAATCTAAATGGCTAATATAGATATTAAGATCTACTCTTTAATAATCAATAATGTCATTGATAACTGACATTGCTGCAAGGATACAGGTAAAGAAGTACATTATCATGTTGCTCATGATATTTTTGGTTGTAGCTACTACGAAACACAATTTGGAAAAATAATGTTGAAGATGATTACATATCATGTTCCTTTTTTTTTAGAGAGAGGGAGAGAGAGATTTTTGCTATAGGCACTTGTGCTTACCAGAGAAACAAAGACAGAGAGACAGAAAGTGAGAAATCACCCCCACCAGGGGAATGGCCACACCACAATCCTTTCTCTTCCATTCTTCTCTTGAGCTCTTGGGCACACACACACACGTGCCTGTTGTGAGTTTTAAGTCATCAGGTCCAGGACTCAAACCATGGTCAACCACATGGAAGTCCAGTGATGAAACCATTATGGCATCTGCTGCTCTCAATACAACTCATATTCTTTATCAGTTTCACATCTATAAATAGTACTCTAGACAACATATCCAGAAATGCACTTAGAAACAAGAGTAACTCATTTGAAATAATAAAAATCAAATTAAATTACATTTTAAAAAGAAGAAGTCATTTGAAGAAAATAATGTTTAATTTCTTTCACTGTTGTGATAGATAAGTCATAAATAAGTCTATGAATGACTACAATAACATTCTATATAATAGTTAAACTGAATGAGGGGTGTCTCCATCATGAATAAACCTCTATATCATAAGGTACAGTATTGAAAACAAATAGAAAATACATTTATTTAATAATAACATATAGATTTTATAAATTTAAAGCCCAAAACAATTATCATTGCTTTAAAAGTACAAAAGTTCACATATAGTATTTAGAGTAATTTAGTCATCCTAATGGGTTGAGGTGATACCTAATTTAAGTTTTGATTTGCATTTTTTCAATGTCAGTCATATTGAGCATCTTTTTAACTGCTTTGAGTAAGAGAAAACAGAGATTGAGAAGAGGAGAAAGATAATGTGACTTCTGTTCTCCTTTTGATGGCATGGGTTATGTATAAGCCAATGGAGAAAAAGGACATTCTCCACCATTCTGCAGAGATAGGTTTATTCGTACCAATGGGAAGTATCAGGATGTTGGCTGAATTTTGTGAGACATCAGACTAGGTAAGACAATTGTCTTCTAGAAAAAACAGTAGCTGAGCGTGCATGTGAGATGATGGTCTCCTCAGTGGGCGTAAGGACATGCAATACCAACTGGCAGATGAGTCCTATGCAGGGCGGTAAGGACTAGTGAGTAAACCAGTGGAAAGCATTCTGGAGACAGCCTGAAGTATTAGTGAGCTGTGTAAGAGATGAGAATGAACATGTGCAGGTGGAGGCATACAGGGGGTTTTATATTTCTCATGTGATCCAAGTTTTATTGTAGGGGATGACTCCACATGTATTAGTGACAGCATGTATTCTAAAACTGAAAATACAAGGAGACTGCAAAATTTGTAAAACAAAGACATTACGGTTTCATTTTGGTGCAATGTTTCAACGATCCATACAGTATTTTTCATGTGACATATTTTTCATGATCTTTTTGAAAACCCCTCAAACAGGTTGAATGACAGGGCACCAGAATATTTTCTTACTTTACAATTACTTTAATGCTTAAACTTATGAAAATCATTAAAGCTTTCTGTATCTTGGATTTTTTTCAGTAATATTTGGAGAGTGAGATGGATCTCACTGTTTGTTCAGAATTATTATAAAGCTATATAAAGATAATAGGAGGAAAAGCTTTGGAGTTGTAGAAAGTATGTAATGTAAGATTGTGCCTAACTTGACAGCTAAAGGGAGATGGGACAAACTCCAGTTCATGCTCCAACGCTGCCTCATTATTTGCGTGAGGAGCTTTGGAGTGTGATACGCTGTCCTGCCAGTCTAGTGCCAGTCAGAAGTTGACAAGAAATGACTTCCTGATTTCTAGAGTATAGATTTTGTCGGGGATCAAAATCCAAGATTTATAGGTTGAGAGAAACTAAGATTTATATTTCTTCATGTGAAATGCTGTCACAGCTACATGCAACATTGAGGGTGAATGGACCAAGCAACGTATGACTTGGATATTCAAGAATAATTCCAGGAAGTTCCACTATTTATTTCAATGCTTAAGAGATACAAGTGGGTAACAAGTTAGATTCTAGTATTCTTCACATCACATCAGTCACAACATCTTCAATACATACACAAATGAAACTAAGCAACCAGGAATATATGGCAGTAAAACTGACAGACCCAGAGGAAGCAAAAGAATGCCTTGTCATCCAATGTTCCAAAACTGGCAGTCTCTGACAATTGGTAACAGTGAAGAAAGAACACTGCCTTGCTCAGGACACAATGACTCAATGCCATAATGCCTTCATAATCAAAGAATGTCAGCTATTATTAGTATTAACAGAAATCTTTAATCTACAGTAAGGTAAATTGCCCAGCACCATTCTATTGGATTCATGTTTTTTAAAGGCCCAGTCTCTTGGCTTCAAATGAGAATAATATTGTACCATTTGAAAGGATTGTTGATCTCTGGCTCTTATCAGAAGAAATGCAGTGGGTTGAAAAATAAATTGTGAGTATTTTACATTGGTTTACTGCTCTGTTGCTCATTTGGAAACAAAAATTAAATAGGCTGCTTGCATTATCTGTTATTATGGCCATCAACCAAAGAGGTACAATTTGTTAGAAATATCACATGCAGTAAGGATTCAAAGGACATTTTCCCCATAATCTATGAGACTGTGTGCACAGAAAAAGACTTAGTAATGTACAGGAGGAGTGGTGCTGGGAAGTAGGTTGGTGGGGAAGATTTAAGGAAACATAGTAATTTGATTCAATAAATATTTTGTGTGCCTAATACACATTGGGCAGTATCCTGGGCACTTGGCACACCAGTTAACAAAGACCAATTGTTCCTGACCTTGTGGGCCTTAACCTGTAGATGAGGAGACAGATAATAAATCATAAACAAACAAAGAAAAAAATTAAAACAGACTCAAGGGACTGACAGTGTAAGTATAGGGCTGAGTACTACTTTATTTATTCATTTATCCTTTCCTTCATTCCTACCATGAGAAGAGAAATGCAGAGACACTGTGATCCAGGCAACCCTGGACCATGGAGATGCATGGGCCTGTCACACTTGGAAGGTGTTGGACAAGAACTAGGAACCTTCCTATGTGGGTCAGCTTCACGGTGCATGACATTAAAGCACTGCGCCAGCATGCAGCCCCCAACAAGTTAGCTATTTTAAATCATGTTTTAAAGGTTGGTATTCTGAGAATGGTGGCACTTGTATAAATATCTAAAAGATGGGATGAAATCAGCCATCTGGCAGATGGAATAAATAGTGCAAAGGCCGGAAGACAGAAAGGTGCCCACAGTGACCTGAAGACAGCGATGGCTAGAGTGGTACGAGTAAGGAGGACTGGAGGGAGAAGGAAGGAGTGGGAAGTAGGTGTGAAGAATGTGTAAGACCTTTAAGACCCTTGGAAGGTCTTGGGGAGATCAGAGAAGATTTAGGGAGATTTTCATAAAATTTGGACAATTATGGAAGGCTCTGAGCAGGGATCATGTGATCTGACTTACATGTCAGCGAGAACTGATCTAGCAGCTATGATAAGGCTAGACTATGCGGCAGAGAAGTAGCAGGGAGACCATGTAGGGGGCTTCGGTAGAACACGTGATAACACCTTACACTAGAGGGGCCGGAGACACAGGTGATGCACTGTACGATGTTTACTAGGTAGGCTCAGAGAAGTGATACTCAGACACTGACTGCGGCAAAATCTAAATTCAAGATAAAATAAATGGTGATATAATTTTGGAACAGAAGGCCTAGGGAAACGTTTTTACTTTTGTGCCTCTTTCATAATGTTTTCTCTTTTCACATCAGGATCTATTTTTTTTTTCAGCTTGAAAAATCATTACTAATTTGGAGAAAACTGCGGAATCATCTATAAACTTTCAATAGATGCCCTTGCATCTGCGGAGCACTGCCCCTGTTTCCCTGAAGCTAACAGCGGGATGCATAATGCATAAAGCACTCCATGCCTTACATAAATACACATAAAACTTCAGCAGTTAAGAGGATGGAGCTATTAAAGAAAACAATGTGGGTGTAAAACAGTTTTGCAGAGATTAAAAATTTTTAAGCCAGGAGCTTTTTTCTAAAAGAACAGATTGGATTTCTGATTAGAGATTGGAGGGAATGATAATTGAAATACTCATTTCAATACCAATAGCCTAACATGTGTGAACTGGTCCAACTCATATTTGGTTTGGATCACCATAGAAACAAATCATGATCACACATTTTCCTTAAGTGTATAACTGTTTATTTTTCTCTACTTTGTATCCATTCTTTCTTGGAATGGATAGATTGGAGGTGGCCATTTCTAACTAATTCACAGTCTAATTTTATTCTCATCTTTTTGTAGTTATTGAAAACTTTAGCATGTCTTCCCCACCAATAAACTGAAACCAAGCCTAGGAGATTTGTTCTCTAATCCTGGACATAGAACAGTGAGTTAGATAAACTTAGGGGAAGGAGGAAGAAGACTCTCATGTTTGCTCTGTAGCATTTAATTTTTTCATTATATATCTATGACTACTCTAAGGAGACTTTTAGATAACACTGTCCTGTTTCCCTGGCAGGACAGATATTTTATTATAGAGTATTCCTGATTTCTCCTTCCCATCCCGTATCATATAGCTGTCATTCATGCACTGCTATTATTATTATTTTGAACCAACTGTTGTCTACTAGATCAATATGAAATAAGAATTTTTTTAAGAGAGATTTTTGCTATAGAGCACATGTGCTTGCTGGAGATACAGAAAGACAGAAAGTGAGAATTCATCCCCTTCGGGGATGGCTACACAGTAATCCCTTCTCCTCCATTCTCCTCTCAGGATTTTGGGCGTGCATTAACACATGCCCGGTGTGAGTTTTAAGCCACCTGGTCTGAGACTCGAACCATGGTCAACTACATGGGAGTCCAGCAATGTAACCATTACAACATCTGCTGGTCCCAAAATAAGAAAAAAATTTAAAATAATTTTATCTTTTTTGTTTCTCTAATGTTCTCCTATTTTGTATATAGATCTCAGTTTCTGACTTTAAAAAGTTTCATCCCTCTAAATAATTCCTTTAACAATTCTTGCAACTAGATCTACTTGTAACAGATTATTCAATATTTGGTGTGCTGACAAAGTTTTTATTTCTCCATCACATTAGAAAACTATAATTTCACTAGATCCAGAATTTCAGGCAGTGTTTTTTGGGTTGTTATTTTTTTTCTTCTTAATATTTTAATATTGCACTCCACTCTCTGCTTGACTTCATACTTCCTGAAGAAATATCCAGTGTGACTAATTCCTGTTACTCTATAAAATGGCCTGTATCCTACATCCCCAATCTGACTTCTTTACAAGACTTTTCTCTTTGTCTTTGATTCCTGAAGTTTAAATATATTATGCTAGATGTACATATTTGGGTATTCAGCCTGCTTACTATTCTCTGAATTTCCTTGATTTATGCGTTCTTTATGCCATCCGTTTGGGAAAATTCTTATCCAGTATTACATCAAATTATTTTTGTTATTCTTTTTCTCCTTCTCCTTTGGTATATACTTTCTTTCTTCTCTCTTTCTCTCTCACTTTCTCTTTAAAATATTTCCTTCTTTTTGCTTTCTAGTTTGCAAAGTTTCTATTAGATTGTTGGAAAAGTCATGACATATTTTTTTATACAAAAATGCATCATGACTTTCCTGACAACCCAATATTAATCTTTCTTTTTTTTTTCAATTGTAACAAATTTTTATTTTTTTCCACAGAAAACACTAGAAAAACTTCGAGCCAAAAACAAAAATACATGCTGATTTTCCAGGATTTTTTTAAATGTATATAAGCGAAATTATCTTCAAGCTCATTTGATTCTTTCCTTAATTGTGTCTAGTGTTCTAACAAACTCATGAAAACATTCTTTATTTCTGTTACATTAATTTTTTTTAATGTTTTCTTCTTAGAGTTTCTAAATGTCTGCTTATGTTACTCATTAGTTGTTGCATACTGTCCACTTTTCAAGTAGAAAAGCTGTATATTCAGACTCAGTTCTTTTCTTTCTAGAAATATTTTGAGAGCCACATATGACATACTAGATAAGAGGAACTGAGTCAATAGACTGTTAATATAAGATTTTATGTTTGTCTGGCTAGAACTAGGTGGCATTTGCTTTGGCTGTAGGAGGGTGTGAGAGACTAAAATTTCCTCTATTATATATGTTTTTGTCTTTAAGTTCCATAGAGACTCTTTCTTAAATAAGAGCTGAGGATTGCCATCCATTCACCTCTCATCTGTTATTATATAAGAGCGTTACTGACTGAAGTGATGGTGAGGTGCAAGAAGAGAGGACCAGCCTATATTCCTCATGGTTAGATCTCAGTCCTTTAGTGAGTGGTGTTCTTAGGCTGACCTGCACAAGTGCTTTTCAGTTTCCCTTTTCCATAGGTGGGACAGGAAAGTTAGAGTGAGCTGGAGTTTAATATTTCCTTCCTTCAAGTTGCTAGTCTTTATGTGTAGGAATTTTGTAAAATAGGTGTTTTTTTATTTTTTGTTTTGTTTTTTGTTTGTTTGACATCTTGTTAAAGAGAATAGAGAATTCTGGAAATAATCCAAAATGGTTATTTTTCTCTCTACCTGGCCAAAGCAAAATGTAATTTTCTTCAGTTTTTGTACTGAGAACCTGGTAAATTTCCTTGAGATAAAATATACAAAAATATGAGGTTCCCTGAAACTGACTGCTTACTTTTTAGCCTTCCTGCTAGTCTGCACTGAGCCTTCGGTCAGCAGATTTACAAGTTAAGTAATATTGGCTCCAGCTATAGGACTCTGCTCAAGAGCTCTGCTCCTGGTAAGCCATGTATCTCTATATCTGCTGTCTTTAAATTTTGAGGACAGCAGTTTGCTCTGTAACCTCAATTATTTAATAGATCTAAAAAGAGTTGCTGATTTTCAGTTTGTTCAGATTTTCTCTTATTATGTAAATAAAGTAATTTTGAGTTCTTACATGAAATCAGAAGTCCCTACTATGATTTTTAAGTATCACTATGTCCTGATAGCAGCTTACTCTATCATTGAGGGCAGGGTGACCTGATGGGAACATGCTCTAACTTAAAGTAAGTCCTTGTAGGACCAAAAGGTGGCCTTGTGGTTACGTCACTGGACTCCCACATGGCCAAGTGTGGTTTGAATCCCAGAACTGTCAACTTGAAACTCACACTGGGTACATACATTTGTGTGCCCAGAATCCCAAGACAAGAATGGAGGAGAAGGGATCGTGGCATGGCCATCGCCCTGGGGGATGATTTCTGAATTTCTCTCTCTGTCTCTCTGGTGAGTACACATGCCCTATAGCAAAAATCTCTCTCTACAAACAAAACAAAACAAAACAAAACAAAACAAAACAAAACAAAACAAAACAACAAAAACCAAAGTCCTAGTTCCAGCATTGACTAGCTGTTACTTATTTCTTCATCTGAATATTTGAATTACCAATCACAAAGAGCTGTGTCGTGGTGGTTATGTCATTGGACTCCCACATGGCTGACTGTGGTTTGAGTCCCAGATCTGGTGGCTTGAAACTCAGGCAGGGTGCATGTGCATGTGTGCCCCGGATCCCAGGAGGAGGATGGAGAAGAAGGATTATGGTATGGCTATCCGCCCTGTGGAGGCGGGTGATTTCTTACTTTCCGCTCACCCTCTCTGTGTGTGTCTCTCTCTCTGGCCAATGTATGTGCCCTAAGGCAAAAACCTCTAAAAAAATTAACTTAATGATATTGTGCAGCCTTTACGAAAAAGGACAAGTGCTATATTTGGAAGACATTATACTAGATAAAATAAAGCAGACACAGAACACTAAGTATTAAAAGATCCCTCTTCTATCGAGAATCTAAAATAGTTAAACTCACAGAAGCAGAGAGTAGAATAGTGGTTACAAGGACTAAGGCAAAAGAGAATCAGAAAGATGTTGATCAAAGGGTACATAGTCTCATTGTGCAAAGTAAGCGAGTCCAAGAGATCTACTGTGCGGCATAATGTGGATGGTTAACAATGCTGTATTGTATATTTAAAAATTTGTTAAGAGGGTAGATTTTATGTTAAATATTCTTAGTGAAAAACAAAGGGAGGAAACTTTCAGAGGAGATGGTTAGGTTTAGAGCTTATTTGTTCCAGTTTTATAGGTATATACTTACGTTCAAATTCATCCAGATGTACACATTAAATATATAACTTTTTATGTCATTCATACCTCAATAAAAATAAAATAAACCACAATGAAAGGAACAGAAGGAAAAATGAAACAATAAACAATGCCTATATACTGGGTCAGCCAAAGGCACAGTGATTAAAGCTGCTGGATCTCACACTGCCAGCTGTGCGGTTCGGATCCTGTATCTGGAGGTTTGAAAAACACTTGAAATGTGCGCATGCATGTTCGAAATTCTGAGAGGAGACTGGAGGAAACATCCCCCAGGGGGCTGCATTCTTATTTTCCCTTTTTCTCTTCAGCAAGCTCTTGTGCCCTATAGAAAAACTACAGGAAAAGAAAAGAAAGGAAAAAAAAAACTTAAAGAAACCATACATACATTACTTAAATACAGTAGGTATTTAAATAAATGTTTATTTCCTTTCTTATTAATTTTTCATAAAGAATGAATTGAAGGTCAGGCTGGTGGCATGGTGGTTAAGCTGGCTGGATCCCACATAGCCAACTGCCCAGTTCGAATCTCAGAATTAGTGTCTTGAGATACATACAGAACCAGAGTACATGCATGCTGAATGTCACAACAGGGTGGAAAAATCAGAGATGTGATAATCCTCCATGGGAAGAATGCTTTCTTAAAATTCCTCTTTCTCTTTCTATGTCTTTCTGGTGAGCAAATGGTCATTCTAGCAAATTTAAAAAAAAAAAATGAATTGAAGCATTGAGCAGTGGCTCAATGGCAAATTGCAAAATGCTGACACACATGGAAAGCTTCCAGGTTCAAGTCTGGAGACCTCCCTTAGCATACGGAACACATTAATGCACATCATCTAGTGCCAGCTGAGGCAGGAAGCAAACTATGCCACCAAGATCCTGTTTGAAGTGCTGTCTATCTGTCTCACTCACTCTTAGAAGAAACAGATTGTAAAAATAATAACTTGGAGTTTATCTATGGTAGGAAAGCAGATGAAAATGTTGTGTTTTGTTTTTTGTTTCTTTCTTTCTTTTTCTCTTTGTGTTATTCTTCATTCAGCTCTAATTTGTGTCTCTTTCTGGGCACTGCTCTTGTAGTCCTAGCACAGAATCAGTCTACTTCAAGGCATGTAACAGCTGAGATCACAAATGTTCTTCCTTGGATTTATTTACCAAATTTATAGTTTTGAGTTTATTATTATATCTAAGTGACTTCTCTGTAACCTTGTACTTTGCACCTCCTTCCCTGGGGGTTGCTGATGCTCTTGCATTATTTGCATATGAACTAAGTAAACTTCTAGCACCAAATCAAAGTGTTAGGTTGGAGTTGTTCTGAGGAATACTTGCAAAAACTTTATCAAGTGTTAATGACTATACTGTGACAGACTTCAAAGGTTGCTAGAAGCTAGGACTTACAATTTCAGGATGTGTGTAACTGCAGCTCCATATGATTAGGTTTTCAGTGATAATTACAATTATTATCACAAGATGGAATGATTTTTAGGTAATGTAAAATAATCATCTCTGAAAGACAGAGCTTTATGAATTCCTCTTTACACGTAAGAATACAATGAACATACCCAGTTGAAATAATCTATTAGCTGAAGAGCTTTAAGTCACAAAGTATGAAATTAAATCAATATAAAATAAAATCAGAAACAAAAAAACTCTTTTATACAGTTTTGTCTAGAATGTCTGTGATTACAAAGTCACAATGATAATTTTAATACAATAGTGGAAATACTTGTAGCTCTCCTCCAGTGGGGGTTGCAATTTATGGGAGTCTTGGGGAGGTTCTGCAAATATTGCAGTGAGTGAAGCACAACTTAATAGAGTGACTCCTTTCCAGCTTTTACCATGTTCCTAAACTCAGTTATCAGTTTTTTTTTCTTTCTCTAGTGTCATGATTTTAGCTCTTTTTATTCAACTCTCTTCATTTAAAGTGGTCTCCAAAAGAACAGAAATTTGTAACAGTCTTTTACTAACCCTTACTTCAAATAGAGGTAAAGATTGTCTTTGTGTTTTTGGCCTTGCTGGTTTGGTTTTTGTTTGTTTGTTTGTTTGTTTTGCCAGAGAGGGCATGTACTTGCTAGAGAGAGAGACAGAAAGAGAAGGAGAGGGAAAAAGCAACCTTTAATGGGGTGTGGTCACATTGTAATCTTTTCTTTTTCATTTATCCCACCTGTTGATATTTGGGGCATGTATGCATATGTACCTGGAACATTTTTTAAGCTTCTGAAACCAAGATTCAAACCATAGGTTTGGCCGTGTGGGATCCAGTTCCTTTATTCCTATGCTAACAGGCTGACCCTGGTGTGGCTGTTTAATGAAATAAAGTAGGAAATATCCAGAGAATGAAGTCCAGTACTGCCGGTCTATGTTTTAAAAAAGGAAAAAAGAAAAAAAGCATGAAATTTCAGATAAACACATTCCCTTGGGCTTATGTAAATGGATATCAAACTTGTTTGTTACCTGTTTGATTTAGAAATAGTACTTTACCTTCCTAATGTCTCTAAAAAAAATTTTTTTTGAGAGGTTTTCACTATAGGGCGTTTGCGCTTGCCAGACAGACAGAGAGACAGAAAGTGAGAAATCACCCCCCAGGGGGGATGGTCACACCGCAATCCCTTCTCCTCCATTCTCCTCTCAGGATCTTGGGCACGCACGCACACGTGTCCGGTGTAAGTTTTAAGCCACCCGGTCCGGGACGCGAACCACGATCAACTACGTGGGAGTCCAGTGACATAGCCATTATGCTAACTGCTGGTTCCCATGTCTCTAAAATTTTTTTGTATCTTTTTATTTCAAATGGAGGAAAATTCAGATTTTTTCACACTAATAGAATATAATGATCTCAAATAGGTGACTTATTAAAGAGTCTAATATTTGGAAGAAGCATACACAGAGACTATTTTCTTCCCTAAAATTTAAATATTCAAATATTTTTAGGACATGAAAAAAGGTAGAAATTCTATTTAAAATATAACACTACAGTATTTCAAACTAGAAAAATAAAATAGTTCCCTTTATTTGGTTAAAAAACATTTTTCAAAATCGCTTTAGTTAAACAGCAGTAAATGTAACCAAAAAAAAGCTACTTGTCATCTGGTGTTTCAAACACTGATTAAAAAAAGTTGTAAGAAACTCATTTTCTACTTTTTTAATATCTCATTTCCCAAATAATGAATATGGAGTTGCCTTTTCATTGAAAAGGCACATCCTACATAGTACTATAAGTATAATCCAATCTCCATTATCAGTGCTAATCAGGAAAGCAGTAGTATGAGATATTGTGGCAGGGGGAGCCTCAGTTGCCTCCAGGACCAAAGAATATAACCTGGGATGCTAAGAATTTGAATACAAAGGTGCAGTCTATAACCTTGTAACCCTATCCCCATGGCAACCTAGCAACCTTACTGACCTTCTAGCCCTATCTCCATAGCAACTCAGCAACTCCTTAACTTTAGTATGCTTGCATATCTGACAGTCTAGAGGCCAAGTGCATGATTATGTAAGCAACTTTATCTTCGAAGTTACCTCATGTAAGTTATCCTTTATAAATACAAATGCAAAATCAATCCTTGGTAATATATAATAAATACTATTTCAAATTGTTATCTGCAATGTCATTATTTCATTTCTCTGATTCTGATTTAGCTTAGGGCTTTCTCCTATCTTTAGAGTTCTGTCCAGCAGTGACCTTAGAAACCCAAATACTTGGTTATCTCATCCTTTCTATTAATAGCTTAGAAATCAATCAAGTCAATTCAATCAAAAGTATGTAAAAATGGATGTAACCATAAACGGGAGACAAAGAAGCTAAAACAGGTAAAAGGGAGAGCCCCAAGAAATTTGAGCTTAGCCTTTGGATGTGAATCGCTGAGCCAGTGCTAGCACATGAATACAGTGTCCTGTCTCTCTCTCATTGAATATCCCACTACGATCTCTCTCATGCTTATGAATAAAAACATTATTTGTATATGGTCATGGAAAAGGATTTTGCATTTGTACTTGACATGTTTGTTTGTCTCAAATACTGGTGGGTCATTACTTTAAATTAACCCATTATAATAAATATGCAGAGATAACTGTACAAAACTTCATCAGGTATACTTCTTGTTCCTAATTTCCAGAAGGGACCTAGACAGAGGTGTTCTAAAAGAAAAAAGTGAAAGCAAAAAAAAATGTACAGTAAAGAGTGAAAAGAAGGGATGAGAGATAGATAGGAAGCCAAAGGGAAGGAGTAAATAATGAATGGAACTTTCTCCTCTTTTAAAACAAAAATAAAAAACAAAAACAAAAAACCATTGTCTTCATACATTTATAAGCTATTGATAGATAGGATGAGATAACTAATTAAGTATTTAAGTTCCTAAGGTTCACTGCTGGACAGAACTTTAGAGACAGGAGAAAACACTAAGCTAAATCAGAATCAGAGAAATGAAAGAACAACATTACAGAAAGCAATCTGAAATAGTATTTATTATATATTATCAAGGATTGATTTTACATTTATACTTTGTATAAGGAAAACATTTGCCCATTTAAATATTCTTCAGAGCCTGCTGTGCAAAAGCACTGTGCCAGGTGTTAAGCAAGATCTTTGTATCTTTCACATTTCATTTCAGTGGCATTTATAGTAGGGTAAACTGAAAAAGACTTCTTATATTCTTTTATGCTCTTGAAATAAATTACATTAGCAATTGTCAAACCAACTTCCACTCTCTTGGTGAAGAGAAAACAGACCTGTTGCATGATATCTGTTCTCAGAGCAGTCTTTCTCTATTCCTCAGACTGGCTTTAAAAATAGAGAAGGGAATAGGTGGAAAACAGCAGAAATGATGAAAATCTGCTCATGAAAGGAGCAAATAGCAACAGCTTATCAGACATACTTCAATATGGTTCTGTAATTCTCTCCCGTTTTCTCCCAGGGTTTTAAATTAGCATATAACTTGGTATGTTTAACACTCCTTTTTTAAGGAAAGATGAAACAATAATTACATCATTACCATTTCATTATTACTCTCTATAAACTAAGAATATAGAGTAGATAATCATTAAATGATATCTAGTGTGATTCCAAAAGTAAAAGCTATGTAAAAATCTAAGGAGCTATCTAGTTTTATTCATAACTTTGATAAATTGGTACAACAATTTTACATTTTGGGGTTATTGAATGAAAATGAGCTAACAAGAAGTTTTTGTTAAAAAAATAGTTCCAAGAGTTCTATAATCTTAAGTCCTGTTTATGAATATAACAAGCTTATTAGAAAAATCTATGTAAATTATCTTGTTCTCACTAGGTTTTATTTTTTTAATTAAAAAAGTCCCTAAAACAGGGGTTAAAATATCTCCTCATAGGGCCACAGGTGGCATGGTGGTTAAGGATTCTGGATCCCACATGACCAACTGTGCTTCTAGTCCTGGACCTGGTATCTTGCTTTCTCACTCTCTCACTCTGTCCCTCTCTAGTCAAATTAAAATAAATAAGTAAATTTAAATAAAACAATTCTTTAGAAAATGTCATGCCACAATTCCTTCTCTCCTTAGGTCCTGGGCATGCACGCCATGCGCAGAGTGATTTTCAAGCCACCAGGTCTGGATCTTGAACCACATGGCAATGTAACCACTATGCCATCTTCTGGTCCCCTTAAATAAGTTTTCAGAAGTCAAAGGGAATTTGAACTATAAATAGCTTCAGAAGCAAATGGTCCACAGAAATTATTTTGAAGCTATTCTTCTCAAATGGGGAGATTGTAAAACAAGTCATAAACTAACAGATCTGTTTTGATTTAAAATAACTGAAATCACCAAGGGTTGATATTCTGATACTTGCTTTAATTCAACCAAAGTATGTCCTGAATTATGAACTAGGAGACTTAGAGCTTACACCTAAGTAGCTTCATATCCTCGGTCTTTTTATTTAAGTATCCAAGAGACAGAGTTTCCTTACTGATTGTATCAGCCAGTCTCTGTGTTCCACCCCCACACATTACCTTGGACCCTTTTACTGTTTGTGTGTTTATTTCTGCACTCAGTATTACTTTATTTCCAGTGACCTGTACTTTTGCCTCTCTTCATAAGATAGGACACATTTCGCAGAAAATGCAAACAGAGAAATCAAATCAATATCTGTCCCTGAAGTGGCCCTTAACCAGACTCCCTCATGTGGAAAGGGTTAGTCTACTCGCTTCTGTCTGGAATAGGCTCCACTTTTTCATGATCGGGCTGAGGCCAGGACTTTAACCGGAATCACATCTCTTCTTGGATTCTTTCTCATCCTATTTCCCCCCTTCCTTACCAGTCTTCACAGAGACCACTCCTTCAAACATTGCTTGCTGAAATTCTCATCAAATTAAGATGATGAATTGAAACCCTCTTCCCCTCTAATATCCCATAAATGATATAGATGTATGCATGTATTATATATGACAGATCACCTCTGTATATTATACTCATGTCTAGTAAACAAATAGCAGGGACATTTGATCAAATTAATTTCTGTGTCATCAGGATGAAGCTGCAATTACATTTGTCCCCATCATATTTATATAAATTAAAATGGCATGTTATTGTGGTAGGATGTCTGTTGACACAAAACTCTTACTGGATTCTTTGGAAATTAGAGAAGAGCAAAATCATCTATGAAATTACACAAGGTTGATGCTAAAGTGCCTGAGGTCAAAGGTAAAGACATCTCCTTGTAGCTTTCACATGCTGGTTTTCAGGAGGGAAAAAAATAATAAGCACACAAGGGTAGCTTTTTTGTGTCGGGTTGTTTTGTACTTTGTTGTTTTGGTTTCTTTAAAGAAGAAAAAGAATTGGAAGTCATTACTATCAGAAAAAAGTGTTAATTGATAAGAATGTGAAGACACAGTCGGTATATGCACTCATCCAGTTAACATCCAAAATAAATCTAGAAATACTAAAATCACACTGGAGTTGGACTGCATAAATGAGAGAAAATTCTCAAAAATAAGAAGTGATTTATTGTATATAATAATATAATATATATATATATAGTGACATTATATATATATATATATATATATATATATATAAATATATATATTCCATAATTCTATGATCCTGATGTTAAGAAGTGGAAGAAAAAAACACAGCAGTAATTTAGAGTTCATGTATTTACATAATGTATGTTGGGTATAGCACATTCTCATAATCTTTTTCAGAGTCCTTTTCCCAAGTTTGTCTGAGAATTTTGAATAAGGAAATGATTATGATGAGTTGCACAATTATGATGCAAATAAGTTTGTGTTTATTTAGTTCTTACTGTCAGGCATTTTATGAAGCCCTTTATATGTTATTATCTAATTCCATTCTTGTAATAACCCTATGATGCAAGTAATATTAGTCTTCTTTTGGTTTCGAGAATTAGATTAATTCATTCAGTACATTTCTATTTGTTGAGCACCAACTTATTAGCATTAAACTAAACCCTGGCAATCGGTGGTAAAGAATATGGATGAGGTCCTTGTTCTCTTGCAGCTTGTGGTATAGAGAATATGCTTGCCCATGTCAAGGGATTAGTGGATTTGTCATTTTAACCATATGCTTCAAATGCTAAAGCTCTTAAACATTATGCTAATATTTTTTGGCATAAGAGTAATTGAAATTCTACAAAATGTCACTAATCAGAGTGTGACTGAAATGCCAGCGGCATGGTAGTTAAAGTGGCTGGAACCCACATGGCCAACTACACAATTCTAGTCCTGGACCCAGTGACCTGAGAAACACACTAGGCATGAGTACTTGCATTTCCAAAATCCTGGAAAGAGGGAGAAGGGGGAGAGGGGGAGGGGTCTTTTCTCAATTTCCCCCTTTTTCTCTGCCTCTCTTCTAAGGAGTGCACATGCCCTCTGACAAATTTAAAAGAAAATGTATTCGTTAATTATTATCAGGACCCAACTATGGTGGCGTGTGTTACTAAGACACTGTGCTCTACAGGCTGGGACTACATGACAAGCCCAGGTTTGATTCCTGGTCCAACCTAGGCTGGGCTCTACAGCATGTCTAATTCCAGCTATCTGGGAGGCCAAAGCAGAAAGATCATACACTCAAGACTGGTGTGGGCAGCATAGCAAGATCTTGTTTGAAGAAATGAATAAAGAGTGTCAGGCATAATGGCACATGCTTATAGTCCTATAGTCCCAGCTTGGAGTTTGAGGCAGGAAGATTGGGATGGAGCTAATAATAATGCTACTTTGTTCACTTAGGAATTTAAATACATATTATTACAAAGTCTAGATAATTTCCCAAGGCCTGGCAAATAGGAAAGAAGACAGAAATAGATTCCTTGTAGAGTCTCAGTATGGTACTTCTCTGTTTGTGTGAGTGGATGAACTAGCTCATTTTCTTTTATAAGATAGTAAGACTCCTGTATCTTGTCTATTTTTCTAAGTCAAACTCTGGGAAACTTTTGATTCTTGTTCCAACAGCTCCATTTCACTGCTTTTCTTAGTTTCAAATAACTTCCTTTTAAATACTTTATTATAGAGCTTACACTATTTTAATTTTTTTATAGTACACAATATATGTGTACATGTGAAAGAAAGAGAAGAGGGAAAGAGGGAGGAGAAAGAGAGAGAGAGAGAAAGAGAAAGAAAGAAGCATCCTCAACAGGGTCTCCCATTCTGTGATCCCCTTTCCCCAGCCCTTCAGATTCTCATGACCTTGGGCCCATGCGGTGCTCAGCATGTTTCTGGCCAGTCTGGGGATCTGATCCTGCAGCTGGTCATGCAGCTTCTAGCATTTCAGTCTAGTACCCTATGGACTGTGCCAACAGGCTGGACTTTGTGTGATATTTTATTTGTATAAGAATTAGTCCCACTGTTAAGTTCTTTGCAAACTCTTAGAATGATTCCTACCACACCATACGGCGTGTCAGAAAGAGCCCTGGGCTCTGGAGAAGACTCTCATTCTTGGTGATATTCTTTGACATGTTTATGCAGCTGATCTTGAGAAAATTATTTAATACTTGTAGAAGCTTTCTTTATCTTTAAAATAAATGGAGATCATCAAAAAACACAATCAGATATTGTGAAAAACTGATGTTAGGTAATATATGTAAAGTTTATAATACAGATAAAGAAACCAGTTAATTCTTCCACTATGAGAGTTCCTGGCACACAATGAACACTCTATTGAAAGCAACAATTGTTTATTTACAAAGGTGGGAAACATAATGCTATATGTTTCTCCATGTCACTGAGGTTATGTATGTTTAAAGGAAAAAAAATTACTCAGATCAGCCAAGTTAAAAATTTCAGTGTTTGTGATTTCCCTAACTTAACAGACAGACCTCCACAATATTAATAGTACTTCATGATATTTTAATAATTTGAGTTATTTTAATTGTATTGAATTCAATGATAGTATCAGCTTCAAAATCCCTCGAATATTTTGTGTTGATCATTTACATCCCAAATTGTATTTCTTGATTATAACTGCACTTGACAAACTTATACATTTTTAAGTAATCGTGACTAATGTGAGAGGAAGCAAAAGCTTGGGACTGATTTTACTGAACAGGTAAAATATACATGCTAGAATAGACATATTTTATTTATATGTCTATTTTTAACCTAAATGGGGCACAAAGTGTCTTTTCTCTAGGTTTTGTTGTTTTTATTATTCTGTAAATATTCTGAACATTCTTTAAGTCAACAATTACACATCTATATTATCATTCTTTTTTTAAGAATTATTTAATTTTACTTTTATTATTAATAGTTTTTAAAAAATGCTATAGAGCACATGTGTTCACTAGAGAGAGACAAAGAGAGAGAAGGAAAGTGAGAAAGCAAGCCACCAGATCTAGGACTTGAACCAAGTTTGACCATGTGGGAGTCCAATGCCTCAACTACCATACCACTTGGTAATCCCAACATTATCAATTTTAATGATTTTTTACATTGTTTTATGGATGCACCAAAATTTATACAACTTGTTAACAAATTTGCCTCACCCAAAATTTAATCTATTACTTTCATGTAGACAGAAAAAAGTAACCATTTTCAGACATTCACAGCCATACTGTTATTAACAATCTTTTAAAAATTTACTGGTATAACTTGTGAAAAATCTCTCTTCTTGTCAGTTTAATTGAGGAAAGATTGATGGTTCTCAAGCTTACTGTTCCTTTGTAGTTAATTTTTTTTACAGAGTATCCATTCACATTCTTATATTCATTTTCTTGTATCGTTTGAGAAATATTTTCATTTTTTATAAAGTTATCCCATACTTATAATATTGTTCTTGCATATAATTAGATTTTTTAATAATTTGATTTTTAACTATGTCATATTTCTGAAATAAAATTTTTAAAATAAGTCACAGAATTTGTGGTTTCTACCATTGAGTGATGCATTAAAGATGTAGAAACAATCATTTGTATTTAATTGTAGCAATGATGAATCTTTATTTCTATATTTAAATTTTTATTATATATGAAATTTATTTTAATGAAGTATCTTACTTCTTCAAAATAGATTTTCAATCATTGTACCATTTAACAAATAAATTGTTATTTCTTCCAACTACAGAGATATGTATGTAATAATAGTCATAGATACTGGGACATATTTCTAGATTTATATTATCTTTTAATGATCACTGTTATTCTTCCTGTTTTAATTTGTAGCTTTATGATTATGCGTTTTCAAAATTTTCTCCCATATGTTTATGAATTTTTTTCACTTGAGCTTTAAAATTATTTTATCACTTTGAAAAGAAAATTCCATTTCAATTTTTATTAAAATGTATTCAATCTAAAGAGTAATTTGAGAGAGAATACATAATGTAATTTCATTTCTCTTGTATGTTTGTCATGGCATATGGTAATATTATGTATAAGGACAATACAGATTGAAATTATTGCTTTAAGGATAATCATTTCCAAAATGTGATTATTTTGGTGATTCAATTCATATTCTGAAGTTCCCTAAAGATTTCATAGAGGCATTTTGGAGGGTGCTACTGATTCAGAGAAGGCAGGAAATTAGAGAGGGTGCGTGTATTTGTGTGTGTCTACATGGACATGTCTTCATGAGCAAATTGCTCTGCTTTTACCTGCCTGAATTGTGCTTCTTTTCTATGTTTAATTTAAAGGTGACTGCAGAACTTTACACGTATTTTGCCTTTTTCTGTACTTTTTATTTTTTTAAGTCAGCGACTTAATACATATGTAAATCAAAGATATGGTTATGCTACACTGTGATTAAAAAAGGCAAAAGTAGTAAATGTTGATGACAATACAAGATCTATACCCCCAAATATAAATAACTAACTCTAGGATCAAGTTTTAAAAAGTAAAATGAAGGTGACTTCATTTACATTTATTGTTGACCTTACATTTCTGAGGGCAAGGGCTCAAGATGAGGGGGTTGTGGTTTAGCAACATCTGACAAGACATGATCCTTGCGTCAATTTGCAAGTTTCATGTAAGTCATCAGAGCAATGCAGTTGTCAGAAAACAAATTGTGACCTTATCTGTAATTTTTAAGCGCACATTAAGTAGAATATTTTACTCTAGCCAGATATATCTGTAGATATACTTTTCATTCTTTTTACAAAACTTAAAATGAGTTATGAACAAACTGAGTTTGCTGTTGAGGACAGAAATTAGATGGTCAAAAAAATTAAGAGAGACTCTAAACTTCATTATATCAGAAGAGGTTAGGGAAATATTTTGCTTGGGAAAGAAATGATTCAGTGTGAACAAGACAATTGTTTGTAAATATTTGAAGTATTACCATGTGGCTATGGATTCCCAAGAACGTAAATTAGGATCAATGTTTTGATACTACACGGATACGGATTTTAGCACAAAATAAGAACGAGCTAACAGCCAGAGTAATTTGAACATGAAGCAAGCTCTCTCAGGACGTAATATGTAGCCTGTCACTGGAACTATTCAAATGTAGTCAGGGGACAGCCACTTCAAGAGAGAAATTGTTTGGAGAGATCCAAGCGTAGAAGGTAGCTGAAGGAGATTATGTTTAATGTGCCTATTACAACCCAAAGCTTCTGTATTTTTATTATGTAGGGATTTTATTTAACTGAAATTTTTATTTGATGGTGTGAATTAAAATCAAATAAAAAAATCTAAACTAAAAGCATGGTTTTAAGGGGATAGGGTGAAGGGAGGTAATACTTTCACTTTGCTTTGTTTAAACTGAATTAAAATTATTATCATAATTTGAAATATGTGGAATAGACTGTGGACAAAAGAAAGGAGACAGAAAAGGATAAATATCAGAAATATCCTCATATCTGCAAGGGTGCTCGTGTGAAGATGTGTGTTTAAATTAATTTCGGGAGGACAGTAAAAAACTCGAAAGTAGGTTATATTTACTATAATCACTAAATGTACTTATGATATATACTAGATTGCCTTACAAAGAAACATATTCAATGTTTATATAGCTATACTTATAAAATCAGAATAAATACAGTCTAAGTCCCGCTTCTCTTCTACCTGACTGTATGATGTGGAATACGTCTCTTGCCCTCTCTTGGCCTCAATTTCTTCACATGTAGTGGAAGGTAATTTAAAGTAAGTGACAGCTAATTTTCCTTCCAGTTCTGAAATGCTAAAACTCCATGCACAGGTGTAAGTCTGCTTTTGCTAACTCATTCCCCTAAGACCTACTTCCATCTCTTCTTTATTATGTCCAACTCCAATGATGATTATCATCTTGTTTCAAAACCGTACTGCAATTGCCTGCTCAGAAGTCCAGTGAATTTTTTACCATCTTGATGTGGGACCTTTAAACCCCATTAGTCTATCTAGCAGAACTGTTTTGAAACTTAAAAGTTACTATTGCTCATTTGTAGTGTCCTTGGGGAACTTTATGTGACATTCAAGTAAGGTAAGATGCTTTAAAAACATGACTCGAATGCAATTAATGAATGTTGAAACACCCACAGAAAGCCCTTTTGGAAATTGGAATAACATTCATGGTTTTGAGATGATATGACCTTTGTGTATGATGTTTTGTACATTATCTTTTATCACAGTTGGAGAGAGAATAAAAGGAACGAAACCAACTCTAAAGATGATCTAAGTTAAGAATGTTACTGCAAGTAATCTATTCTATGAGCCACTATAGTTAGGAATTTCTTCACATATATGACAGAGTTAGATAAAGTATATGCTCAGTAAATGTTTGTGGATTGATAGTGCATTGATTTTTTTCTGAAGAACAATTTAAGATGTCTCATTCTCCATCTCCACTCTTTGGCATACAGAATGTGCATTGATGTCAAGGGCTAGAAGCAGAAGAAAAGTTGTATGGCTATATATGGCATAAATTATGATGCTATCTTAATTTTTCTGGGTCTTACTTTCATCAAATTTGAAATGAAGAAGCTATGTTGAGTGAATCAAAAGAAACTTTCTGTGTTTGAACTCTACCGAAAGGATTATGCTTTGAGGGCACATATGTTTTTGAATCTGCTATTTATTACCCAACTCTGCTGCTTTCAGAAGTTCACAGCCACATTATGTTTCGAAAAGTTAGTAATGTAATTCTGGAGATAGAAACATTGTCTCTGAGAGTTGCATACATGTGATCACTACAGAATTAGACTCAAGATCACAGATTTTACTTTTTTTCTTTATCCTTTCATTTTCTTTAATCAGGGAAAAGAAATGCAAAATTTCAAGTACCTAATTTAAATCCAAGAATATTACATTTTTTTTTCCTAAGAAAAGCAAGGCATTATTTGGTGTAATAAATAGTAGCAATTGTACCTTTCAATTCCCTGTGGGAAAGTATATGTCAGAGAAACTTTTTTTTTTTGGAAGACTTCCACAACATTTTAAAAGAAATAACTATTTTGCAGCAGCCCAAAGTAGGCAAGATGCAGCATCAATAAAATTTAAAAGTGACACAGCTTTTCGTTAAGTGTTCATCTTAACACAGTTTCTGTGAAAAAGTTGGCAAAGTCCAAGGCATGCTCCTGATCGAAATTTTTAAGATATTCATGTTGTTCCTTGAAGACCACAAAAATAATTAAGAGCAATGTGGATGGAAAGAAAAAAGAATCATAAAATACTTAACTATGCCATAAAAGGACATTTTAGAGATGTAAGAGTGTTTTATATACTTTCAGATGGAATAATATTATGGGAAGAACTCAGCTCTGTGACCACTCTAAGCTTTGCTGAGACATGGGCTTAACAGTTCACATTATCATCAGATTGTTGTGGCACTCAAGATAAATAGCCATAAATTAGACAAGAGTTACATATTTATGTATCCAAAGGCTAATACACATTTTACAAAAAGAATTCTGAAGTAAGCCATTGTACCAAATACTGTATATTTGTAACATTAATAGGCATAATTCTCACATTTTAATGGTTTAAGATATGAGCTGGACTTCAATCTATGCTAGAACTGGCCCCATACTGCAGTAGTTAAGGAAACCAGATTCTACGTAGTAGCCTGAGGTTTGAATTCCAGCCCAAGTTGCTTAGAAAACATGCCAAACATGTATGAGTGCATGCCCCAAATCCTGACAGGTAAGGATTGTGAGGTGACCACACTCTAATGGCCCAAGAGGGCAATTTCTCTCTCTCTCTTTCTCTCTCTCTCTCTCTATTTCATTCAGTTTCTGGCCAGTGCACATGCCTTCTAGCAAAAATTACAAAGAATATTAATCTATGCTAAAATTATTAAATTCTTAAATACACTCTATAATTTTGCAATCTGGAATTAGTTTTACATATATAGCACAGAAACTATAGGAACCCAGAGGAACAATGATCTGACAGGATAGCAAAGGAGAGGTCATTGTATCAATCTATGCCTCCCTTTGGATATGACAGAGGTGATTCAGTTGATTATTTCTGTAGAACCAGACAGGAGACTAAATGCATAATAGTGGCTGAATTATTGTTTGCCAAATAATACTTGAAAGAAAGATAATTCGTTGAAATTGAAAAAGTAACGTACATACGGGCACTTATACATTCGAACCCTTTTCGACCTCTCTCAGTGTTATGCTGTTTCACAGCTTTATTCATCAGCATACATTATTTTAAAAGTTAAAATTGATTGTATAAGTGAATGAGAATATCTGATTGTTTAACCAAGTCCTACAAAATACAATTAAGCAATATATTTCTTATTCTATTAGTATTTCCTTTTATACATCTACGTGACAACAGTTATTTGAAAGCAGGTGAATTTTTCTGCTTCAGATAGTAATTCTGGAGGACTGGTGAAGTAACGAAAAGAAGGAAAGACAGAAAGAATTCAAGAATCTTAAGATGCTTGTAAAGCTAGTAACAGATGTTCCTAAAGCTAAAATTCACATCAGCTAGAGGCACTGGTTGAATCAAGAAGGGACTTTTGAAACTATAGGAAGAGAGGACCCAAGCAGTGGCGCAGTGGTGATGCCAATGGACCCACATAAGAAAGCTCCTGGCTTGGCCTCTTGGGCCCTCCCTGAGCCCATGGATGTGCATATGCCTGTGGCCTGGGCTGAGAACGGGAATGGATAATGACATGCTGTGTTGGAGGTGACTGTCTTCCTGCATCTCTCTCATGAAAGAAATACACACAAAAATAATGTATCGGAAGAAATGAGCAAGTTATAGGAAACTTATGTGATCTCACAGTTAGACACGTTAACCATGGAGGGAGAAAGGCCTGAGTTGTAGCTTCGCTTTGCCATTTAGTAGGGATGTGACCTGAACAGTGATTTGGCTACTTCGTGCTGCAGGTTCCTTAAATTTAAATAAGGAAAATAATAGTACCTGATTTATACGGTTCTATTGAAGATTTAATGAGCATGTAAATAGCACTGATGAATTTTCCTAGCATGTAGTTAGTACTCAATAAATATTATATCCATTATTATTATTATACTGGAGAAAATGAAATAAAATATGTGTTTTATATATTTTGAATGAAACTGGAATGATGCCATGGAAAATTTAATCTAGACTCCATATAATAGAAAATGCTGAAATTTCAGCTTTCAGAACAAATGATTTTCAGTGCATCTGAGAGAAAATAATTCTTAGCCTCCCATTTTTGGGCCTTTATTTTTTCTCATCTGCATTATGTTTGCATTATGTTAGAATAAGAGAGTTGTGTTTATGATGTAGGAATGATTGAAATAAATTGCAAAAATCTTCCCACACGGTAAATCAGATGCAGATCACATCCTGTAATTAATTGTCTGTGCGTCTTTGTATATTTAGCAGGAAGGCTGAAAATCCAAATATGCAGGATGTCTGCATAGAAAACTGAAATATATGAATGAAAATAGAAGAAAAGCATGTGGCATGTTTTTCTAAGAAGACATTTTTATTAGAATAAGAACACTATAATGTCTGTCCTTTTTTTTTCTTTTGAACATTCAGAGATTTATACATATCCATATAGTCTGTGACTCCTGTAAGCCATGGAGGTGAGCTGTCATCTCCAATCAGCATTATACATCTTGTCACTTTTTGAGGAGATGCCTGAATGCCACAGAACTGAAAGTCACCGTGAAACTTGTATCAAGGATTTTCAGAGGCATCTCCCCAGCTTGTACTTTTGGCAAGGGTATGTTGTACGTAAGAAGCTGTGGAAGAGTAGTGTGGCTCAAAGGTCATCCTAGATTGGCTGTGAGGATTTTGCATGTTAGCCTTAATTGTAATGACAAATATTGTCCAATTTTTAATAGAAAAGTATCAACTTCATGGGGCCAGATAAAGGTGCAGCAGTAAGTGTCATGCTCTGTGAGTCTGACTTACATGGAAGGATTTCAGTTCATGTGACAGAATCCAGGACAAGAATGGTGAGCTCCAGAGCTGGCTGAGGCAAGGGGGCGGGGGGAGCAGAACATTATGTGAAGACCCTATTGGGGGTGTTGCCTTTCTCTCAGTTTCTCAGCCATGGAAGTAATAATTAACATTTTAACAAAAGAGAGTTAGCAACTTGATTTATAAAAGTAGAGTTATTGGTTAATTTTGCCAGGACTATGAACATTTCTGGAAAGCAGATTACTATATTTACCCTGTATTTATAGGGTATCCTTATAAGTAGTATGTACAATGATACATCTATAAGTAGCAGAACTATTCATTCCATTGCATAATCTGGTTCAAAATGTGTACTTTTGTGCTTGCAAGAAATATACTCACTTGCTTCTCCCATAATGCTTAACACTGGTCAATCATAATATCTGGAACACTGTGTTTCCAAATTAATTTTGGTTTTAACAACTATTTTGGGAAAAAACTTAAACTTTATAAAATTTATCTGATCCAACTGTAAAATTTAATGACATTTTAGTAAATTGGTAGATATACAATCATCATCAGAATTCAGTTTCAGGGGACCAGCAGTTGGCATAATGGCTACGTCACTGAACTCCCATGTAGTCGACCGCAGTTCGAATCCTGGACCCGGCGGCTTAAACTCACACCCGGTGCGTGTGCGTGTGTGTCCAAGATCCCCAGAGGAGAATGGAGGAGAAGGGACTGCAGCGTGGCCATCCTCCCTGGGGGGTGATTTCTCGCTTTCTATCTCTCTGTCTCTGTCTGTCTTTCTTGTGAGCGCATGTGCTCTATAGCAAAAACCTCTCCAAAAAAAGAAAAAATAGAATTCAGTTTCAGAAGATTTTTATCATTCCAGTTGTTTTTTTCTGTCCATTTACAGTAAACTCCATTCCTATACCTGTCCCCAGGAATCTATTTGTCTTTTCAGGATGTCTTTATATATTTAATATATATACAATATATAATCTTGTCATCTTGCTTCTTTTACTTAGAATAATGTTTTTGAAGTTCACCTATGTTGTTACATGTATCAGTATTTCATTCCTTTTTATTGCTAAATAGTTTTCCATTGTGTGAACATATCACATTTTGTTTCTTCATTTATCAATTGATGAACATTTGAGCCATTTCTGCTCTTTAATTTTATGATTATTGCTAGATTTATGCATAAAGGTTTATATACACATATATTTTCATTTCTTACAGGTAGTTAATTAGAACTGAAATTGCTAGATTGCATGGTCACCCACACTGAATCTTGACCCATTCTTCTTTTTTCAAGAGAGAATTTTTGCTATTGGATGCATGCACTCACTGGAGAGACAGAGAGAGAGAGAAAGGGAGAAATCACTCCCTAGTGGGGATGGCCATGTCTCAGTCCCTTCTCCTTCATTCTCCTCCTGGGATTTTGGACATCCATGCACACATACCCAGCATGAGTTTTAACCTACTGAATCTGGGACTCTAATTGTGATCAACTACATGGGAGTCTAGTGACACAACTCATGCCATCTGCTGGTCTCTCTTGACCCACTTTTAATTCAATAGCGTAACTATTCTAGTGGTATTTGTTAAATTAGATCTTACGTATGACACATATCTGGTGAGACGTTTAAAGAGTCTCCTAATGTTATTTCTGCTGTCCTAAAGAATAGAACCCAATGCCAAACATATAGAGACAGTGTTTGTTCTTATGTCTTTCCTATTCTTGTTATCTTTTCCCTAGTAAGCATTGACTTCTTAATAGTTAAAAAATGAGATCTCGGGACCAGCAGTTAGCGTAATGGCTATGTCGTTGGAATCCCATGTAGTCGACTGCGGTTCGAGTCCCGGACCCGGTGGTTTAAACTCACGCCGGGCGCGTGTGCGTGCGTGCCCAAGATTCCAAGAGGAGAATGGAGGAGAAGGGATTGCAGCGTGGCCATCCCCCCAGGGGGTTATTTCTTGCTTTCTATCTCTCTGTCTCTCTCTGTCTGTCTGGCGAGCGCATGCGCCCTATAACAAAAACCTCTCCAAAAATAAAAATAAAAATGAGATCTCCGTGTGCTCCAAGGCTCTTCAACTACACTCTTCCTTATGGTTGACAACTTATTAGGTCATTCCCACTACATTCAGGTGACTAATTCATTCCTTAGACCTCAACTTCCTTACCGAATATATTCTTGACCATCCAGATTTTTTTATTACGCTTTATTTATTTATTTCAATTTGACAAAAAAGAAACAGAGAGAAAGTAAGAAAGAAAGCCACCAGGTCTGGGACTTGAACCACAGTCAGTCACATGGGAGTCCAGCACCCTTAACCATCGCATCACCTGCCATCCCCAATCATCCAAATTTTTGTGGATGCCATTTTTTATATGCACAGACATCATTCTAATTTTACCAATGTTTCTTGCTTTTGATATCACTTAATTATGAAATTAATGTTTAAATAGACCTTTTAGAGTAAATCTCAAGATTTGTGAGGCCAGTGATCATGTTTATCATGATCTTCAATTTCACATATGATGGGTACATGGTAGCATCTCAATAAATATTTTTGAACAAATTAGTGAGCTCAAGGATCAATGGATGATTAACTGGGTGATAACTATCCATCTAGATGACGTATTTTCAAGAATATCTTTAGATATTATATGTTTTGATAGGAAATAAAGTATCAGCCTTTATTGGAAAAGAAGTAACTGTAAAAGGAAATGGTTCAAAGGTAGAAAAGTGTTATTATTTGATGGCATGCATGCAAATGAGTTTTCTCTCTCATCTGTCTTTTTTTATTATTTTTTCAATTGAGAATTAATGTGACTTCCTGTTATGTGCACCTCTGACTTCTTAAATAACTCACTATACCGAGAAATATGGTTGTATGGGGGCCTGATGTGAAATTCAATTTACCACATTCAAAAGACAGCCACAGATATGGGTGGAAAATGTATCATGGAATTTGCTATGCACTAATGCATAGTGAGGAGAAGAAATCCTGAAATGAAATATAGAGGAAGAAAATACAGGACAGTGACAGGACAGGACAGTGTTCTAGGGTGTTTGACTAATACCATCTAAGGATTATCTAGTATTTCCTGGGATTTGCAGCAGTCAAATTCACAGAATAAGAAGATAGCTTGTAATTTTTTTTTAACTTCTAAATGTTTTCAAAGTGAAGTGATTATAAACTTATTTTTTTTCCTTATAAGAGATGTCTTGGCCAACAATCTTATACCATCTACCCCACATTGAATTTCAAGGATAGTTATGATTCTAAAATATCTTTCATATGAACTGAAATCATTGCATTTGTGAAATTCAGTAGGACTTTTTATATTAACATGTAATCATTTAGAAGAGCCTCTAACTTTATTTAGACCTGTTGAACTTTTAACTTGTATGGAGCAGACAAAAGTGAACCAAGAGTATAAAGAGTGTAAGCAAGTTGTAGGGCAACAGGGTCAGTTTAAATAAGGACTATGATGTCCAAGTTGACTCAGTAAAACTGAATTTATGGCTACACATTGAGAAGCTAAGGAAAGCTTACTGTGACAAAAGATTGGCTGACTTTAGAAAAGAACAAAACAAGAACAATCTCTGAAATATAAAAGGAGCAGTACAGAAGGTTTTCCCAGTATGATGACTGCTCCAGGCAGTTGGGCAGGGCGCAGAAAAGCCCTAAGCCCAGTGCGGAAACAATCTATGGCTGTGGAGTTAGCACAAGTAGGGTCAGAAAGCATGGGGTCACAAAGGAAAAGTTAGTCTTTAGAATTCAATGAGAAATATCTGGTCACCTGAGCTGTAGAACTCACAAGAGTTTCTAGTTTCTGCTGCGATAGCACCCACTCTTACATTTCATTTGCTCATGTTATGTTCCACACAGCTATTCCACAAGGCTATCAGCCCCATCAGCACATAAATTGTAGTTTTTACATGCCCTTAGCATCTAGGTCAGTTATCTGCCCTATAGTAGACATGCAATACCTCAAATGAATGAATGAACAGATACATAAATGAATGAATTCATTTACTGTTACAGTTGACCAACAGGGATGAAGGCTTACATCACAGATTGAGAGATAACAAAGTGGATGCTCAATTCTGTAATACTGTATTTTCTGCTGCCATAACTTAAAGAGTGTCTTTTTAAAAGACTACTCTCTTTGAGGATATAGGCAATTCTTAAATGATTTGTAGCGTTTACAATAGATTAATTTTCAAATATTTGAGGTACATATTATCTTGCCAAAAAAATCATTTGCTGGCAAATATATTTCTCAAACTAATGCAGTGTTCTTCTCTATTCTGCTGTGTCTAATTTTAAAAGTGGAAGATGGTGTAAAACTTTCTAGCAGGAATTTGAATTATGGTACACATTAATGAAGTCAAAGTGTATGACTCATCATTGTAGGTCTCCCTGGATCAAAGCATTGCTTTGGGACCAGCAGTTAGCATAATGGCTATGTCTCTGGACTCCCATGTAGTTGACCGTGGTTCAAGTCCCGGACCCGGTGGCTTAAACTCACGCTGGGTGTGTGTGCGTGCGTGCCCAAGGTCCTGAGAAGAGAATGGAGGAGAAGGGATTGGGGCGTGGCCATCCCCCCTGGGGGGTGATTTCTCGCTTTCTGTCTCTCTGTCTCTCTCTGTCTGTCTGGCAAGTGCACACACCCTATAGCAAGAACCTCTCAAAAAAAAAGCATTGCTTCATAAACATACAATGTACTGATTCTCTTGTTCCTTATTCTCATATTCTCGGTACTGAGACCTAAAATGGGACATTCTTTTTGTGCTAATGTTGGTAAATAATGTTATTTGCTGTCTGTATGCCATCTATTTAGAAGCAGGAATGATATTCCACCACTTTTTCTTAAAGGGTCCTAAAAGGCTCGGTGTCAGATATTGACACCATGAGAGAAATTATTCCCTTAAACCCCTAAGAGGTACCTTTCCTTGAACATATGAGGATCATGAGTAATGAGAAAAGAATAAAATAAAATTCAAAAGTATCTTTGAGTGTTTCAAGTCCTTTTTGACAGATTAAGCACTCTCTTTGATTTTGTGGTATGGATTAATAGCCATAGGAGATATGTTTAAAAAATTCACAGTACATTTTTATTTGATTCTCAAATTAGCATAATGCATTGATTCTTATCTTCCTTTATTTCAAGGAACACAGGAACTTAAAGGATTTTGTCTCAGTGTGTTACTTTGCTCTATAAGCTTCAGCTTGGAAGTACACTATGGAGGCTAGCATACCAAATAGTATAAAACACTCCGAGGCTAGATCTTGCTTCTGGCACAAAATGTACAGTACTAATAATACCTCATGTATTCTACTCTTGCCCATACAAAACCTGTAAGTGCTAGGCATAATTCACTCTGTCTACACTAACTCACTAATCCCTTTGCCTTAGTGCTTTCCAAGGTGTTCACTGTCGGCAATTGTCTTCCAGGCAGGAGGCCCTTCAAGTTCTAGGTGCCAAGGAATTAAAGTGGTATGGAATTATTAAATCATTGCATTTCCTGTGTGAAGAGATGCCTGGGTAAATAAATCCTTTTGCTTATGCAAATTTGATCCATCAGATATTCTTGGGAAGTCTGTCATCATTAAAGATGTAGAAGCAACTTTGCCAAGCATGTAATGCTTTGTTTGCCTTCTTGGCAAATTCAGTACCACAGCTAGAAAAGTTTTAACTTCATGCAAATTTATTAAAGTAAAATAGAGGCAAAGTAAGCAGGTTTGAGTGCTATGGGAAGTTACCCTTTTCTACTCTCTAATATAGCTTCGGATCAGTGGTTCGGGGTCTTTACATTTTTAAGTGTTAGAAACATTTATTCAACTGAAATATTTGGAAGAAGTCCAAAACATAAAGTGCACACTAGGGTATTTTCTCTCTGCTTAAAATTCATGTGCATAACCTGGAGTCCTGCCTCCTTGGTCCTCTTACTTGCCTTTCATCTCCTGTTTTCAGGCCCCACATCACCCTCTGAATCTTCCACAGAGTACAATTTACAAAGCAGTGTCCTAGACTGTAAGTACCAGAGGAAAAAAATTGAGTTGAATAGGAATGTCAAAGATCACCTTGTAGTGACCAAGGTATCAATAACAAATTAATTGTAGTTGTCCATTTATTTAATTAAGTTTACAAATATGCATATATTTATCCCAGGCTTCAACATGATTTATCCCTTCAAGGTGGATTAAACAAAGGAAATACTGTCAGTACAATAAGTTCCTATAAATCTGCTGTTGATATTAAATACATTAGTGTTTTCCTCGGCTGGCATTCAAGAATTTGTTATTATGTGAGTTTGGGCCAAAAAGGGAAATAGGAAAGACAGAGTTCAGAGATCACATTAGGAATAAATCAAGCAGAATGCCTGGGGCTGGTCTAGGGTGTAGTGGTTAAGGCCCCTGGACTCCCACATTGCTGACCACAGTTCGAATCCCAGGCCTGTAGGCTTGAAACCCAAGCTGGATGCATGTGAATGCATGCTCAAAATCCCAAGAGGAGAATGAAGAAGAAGGGATTGCAGCACAGCCATCCCCCCCCTGGGGCGTGAGTTTTTGCATTCTCTCTCTCTGTCTCCCTGGCAAGCATGTGCACCCTATGGCAAAAAATCTCTCAAAAAATACATAAACAAATAAAAAGTCTGAAAAGTCTCATTAGAGAAGAGAGCATTCATATAAGACTACAGGACAAGAAGTAGAGACAAGGAATAGAGCACTCATCTCAGAACAGAGTTGTGAGTACTTATCCAAAGAGAATGTTCCTAGAATCCCTGCAGCAAGTGGGGTCAATGGTGAGAAAAGACCCCTAGCAAACGTGAACACCTAGTATATTATGGAACTCTTGATACACATTATTTATTTTTAGTTGCCAGAGGATATGTGTACTCACCATATAAAGAGAAAGAAAACACCCTGCAATAGGGCTTGATCGCTCCATAGTCCCTCTTAGTCCATTTTCCTTCTCACCAGGATTCTGGGCCCGTATGCATATGCACAGGCATGTTTTTAAGCAGGTAGGGCCAGGATTCAAATCATGATTAGCTATTTGTTATCCTGCTTCACAGGTTCAGTGCTCAACCACTGTGCTACCAAGCAGGTCCTAGTTATTATACTATGTATTTTGTCAATAAATAAGACATATACTATCATGGACTTATTATTAAAAATACTGAGGGAAAATAAAAGAAAACACAAAAGGAAAGACACTAACCACTTTGGGGAAGTAGTTAAGAACATCTAGGGGCCAACAAGTTGCATAGTGGTTAAGGCACTGGACTCCCAAATATTCAGTCATGGTTCAAGTCCAGGTTGAAACTCATACTGGGTATGTGTATGTGCATGCCCAAGATCCCAGGAGGAGAATGGAGGATAAGAGACAGTGGTGTGCCATCCCTTCTGGGAGGGTGATTTGCTTTCTCTCTGTCCATCTCTTTCTGGTGAATGCACATTCTATAATATTCATATATAATATAATATAATATAATAATGAAATATAATAATATATAGTAGAAGGTCATAAATATGAACTCCTGATATTCGTATTGATCAAATTGGGAATAAATCATAGGAATAGCAGTAATAATTGCAACAGAAGCTGCAAGTAGTGGAATTACAGTTAAGGTGTAGGACACAATCAAAGTAGCCTGCAGGTCCCAGATATGTAACACAGGGAGTGGTGCACCTCTGCATGATTCAAGATCTTTATGGGTAAGCCCCGGAATCCGACCCCGGATTGACCTGAACAGATCATAAGTGCCTGCAGGTGCACGCGTGATCCAGATTAACGGGAGGAAGGGTGGTGGAGGTTGGTGCAGCATGATGAGATTCTGTCAGAGTTACCACTCGTTCTCTCAAAACAAATAAATAAATGAACAAGTATACTTAAAAACAAGAGGAAAAGAGTGGCAAATAAAGCATTCAATTCTGACTGAAAGTCGATAATTTAAAACTTCAAAGAAAAAAGATACTACTCAATGAAACCAAATTTTTCATTTGCTCTTTCTGGGAAGAGCAAGGTTATTATACCTTTCAAAAAAATCCAAGTAATACAAAAAGAAAAATTGTTCATTAGAGTCAGATGGTAACAGCATAGGAAAAAGAAAAAAGAAAACAGAAACAAACAAAAAAACACCTCATTCCTCTCCCTGAAAGCCTTATGTTAAATAAATGAATACACCCTAAATGCATATTTTGTTAACTGAGCATAATTTTAGCTTATAGCTTATATCTGAGAGTATAATAACAAGAAATGTGGAGAAACTGAGGGAAGCAACAGAGTAGAATTCACCTTTCTTCATTAAAGCAAAGGATATGGAAAACAACATAAGGCCTTTTATGATTTTGTTAATACAGCTGTACTCCAAATGCAGAAAATTATCAAACTTTTTAGTTTCTTATAAGAAATAGGATAAAATTTTTATTTTTAGTGAGGCTCTGAGGCCCATTTTATTTTTTTTTGTTTTCTCTTTGCTCAAAATAGACCATGTGTGCATACACTTGTGAGAGAGACAGAGAGACAGAGAGAGATGAGGGCCCTCTGAAAGACCTGGTGGTATCATAATTGCCTTCCTCCAGCCCCTCAGATTTTGGATATTTGTGCACATGGCCAGCTTGTTTCAGGCCAACCTGGCTGGGGATTTGAACCAGTCTCCATGTGGGATCTGACTACTCTTGAGCAGCACATTGTACTGCACCAGAGAGCTGATTTGCATCATATTATTAATAAAAGTCAGGGAAATAAGGACTATAAGAAGAAAAAAATCTATAAAAGAGATCAATATGAAATGTAAGGTGGTTGAAATGTAAATAAGCATGAGAAAAAGCTGGAATAAAGGACTAAAGATGGCAAAGAATTTAAATAATCAGAGTTTAAAGTCTGACTTAAAATATAATAAGAGCAGAATGAAACTGCAGAACATTGAAATGGTGCCATAAAACAAACTGTCCACATGTTCTTTCAAAAATATAGTAGAAATGAACCCAAATCAAAACAGCAGACTAGCGACAGATATAAAAGCTTAAAAAATGGCACTTAGAACAATCGATATTTGGCTAGACTGAAGAATAGATGAAAGTGACTGGTTTTAATGTAATCGACATAGACTTGAACACTAGAAATAACTGAGACGTCTTCCCTACCACAGCCAGTTTAAAATAAAAACCGTTACATGCTGACAGGCTTTATCGAACACGCCTCCCTCCCCACCAAGGAAATAAGATCTGGGATCTTGGGAAAGCTTTTTTGCTCTTGCTTTTTATGGGTCTGCCATACTTTTTCCGGCATGTCTTGATTTATCTTCCTAATAGTCATATAAATATTTATCTTTCTGCTTTGGTTTGAAGCTTTGTATTTTATCTTCATACAAGTGTATATCTCATACATGTTTATATGGGACACCTAAAATTTCTTTAGGTCAATGTTTAAAACAATCCCCTTTGACCAGCTTCAGCAATAACACACAAAGTGTGCTACATTTATAGACAAGATGTAAGTGCTAATCATGATTGATTGCAACGTGCTGTATAGACTGGATATTTGGGATTCTTACCAAGGAAAACTCCTGGTATATGAAGGGACTTTAAGAAGTTTGTGGAAAAAATGGAATTAAAGCATAAGTTGAGTTTATTATGATGCAAAAAAATGCCAATTTTGTCAACAGTATTTTTCATGATTCACATGAATTTATAATCCATGAACTTTTTGAAGACCTTCTTACACATAACTCTTCTATCACTCCTCACACAACCATCCCAGAGCCATCATTTTGTCAGATACCTTATACACTGGACATGTGCTTTCGTTTTGCATGTAAATTATCTGGGAACTCTTATCAAAATACAGAATTTGATACGGTTAGCTTGACACAAGGCCTAAACTTCTGCCATTTCAGCAGCCTCTTATATGATAGAGATAATGCCAGGTCCAAGAACTGTACTTATGGTAGCAAGGTTTTTGGCTAACTGCACTAATAATTGTGAACAAGAGTTGCAATATTAAATCTATTTTTATTGTTGATAGAGGGCATGCGCACTCACCTGACACAGTGAGAGAGGAGAGGAGACATTATCCCCGAAGGGGAAATGTCACGCCACAAACCTTTCTCTTCCATCTCTCCTTTTCAGTATTTTAGGTATGCACACACATGTGCCTGACTTGAGCCAGGTGATTCACTCTGTTGGGTCTAGTTGCCTTGACTACCAGGCCAGAGTCAGCCAAATCTTCTTCTTTGTTTTTTTTTTTTAAATAGAAAGTGCACTTGTGCACATGCGAAGGATAAAGAGAGAGAAAAAGAGAAAGAGAGCCACTCGGAACAAGTTTCTCAGGATCCTGGCACCCACTCGTATATCCACCATATTTTCAAGCTGACCCAAGGATCTGAACCCACAGTTGACCACGTGGGTTCCGGCTTTGCAGGACACTTGTGTTATTTCTGAGCCACAGCAGCTGGGTCAGTGTTGCATGTAAGAATTACTTAGGGAACTTTTTAAGCCATCTATACATAAGCTCTGTCTTAGACTAATTAAATTAGAATTTCTGTGGAACCCTGGTATTGGTATTTAAAAAGAAGCACACAAGCTATTCTTTTTAATTGTGCAGGAAAGAGACTATTCATGAACAACTAATTTTTCAATTCATTCGGTACCTATTCTCTATCAGTAATTTTGGCGGTATACACAACCTGTCCTCAGGGAACTTGGAGTCTATCACATTAAGGACTCATTTGTCTTATTGACTCATATTCAGACTAGACTTTTGGAGTATTCTTTGTGTAGTTTCCATTAGCATAAGCACAGTTTTAAAACAATGAAATAGACACCTAGCAAAGATGACATCCTTAAAATGAAGGCTCTCAATTGGACTGTCAAATAATGTGAATTTGAAAGTCTAATAACATTGGTAAAGGTCCTTTAATTGGATGACTGGTATGGGAAAGAAATGAACTGTCATTTAAAAGTCCTTTTCCATAGCCAGATTTAAAGGAACAGAAAATTATTATTTAAAAATTTTCAAGATAGAATAAAAATCCATGTTTTGCAACATAATTTTACATATTTAAGTTATACATATTTCTAATATACCACACATAAGTAAAATTTTCCAAAATAAAATTTAACCTTCTTCATTAAAAAGAGCATATAATTTGATAATACCTTGTGTAGTAGCTTGTGGTATCATTGATAATTCCAAGTAATACATAAAATATTAGTAATTTTTTTACCGTTAATATTATTATTATGCAACTTTACCAGAGAGAAAGAGAGAGAGATACAGCAAGCTACCAGGTCCGCCATGTGGGGCTCGAGCACCTCAACCACTACGCCACCTGCTGGCCCAAAATATTAGTAATCTTTATCCCCAGATGTTTAATATATACCTAATGATTCCTTTTATACTCTTATTTATAGTGTCCAAATTTTCTATGGCCTCTATTAATAATTAAGACCTTATTAAGTGAAAATATTTAATACCATTCTTGTTTTATTAGAAATTATATATAGTAATAGGGCAATTTTTCCCAACTATATGTACCTTCCATTTGCACCTTCCTCTTTATAGGAGTCTACTTTCCTGCCTACTGTTTATGACATGCCTGCTTTATTAACTCTGAGTTTGGAAGAGTGACACATTTTAGTTGAGTGATGTTGTTTTGGTATTCAGGTAAAGTTTTTAAAGTGACTGTATGGTTTAGCTATAGCTCTCTCATGCTTGCCCTCTGCATGAAATACGAATGTACTCCAGAGATGATGCTTTTATGGTCTAGACTCTGGAATGAAAAGGTAGGGGAACAGAAGCCTGGTTTACCTGCAGCCCAGCTCAGCTGGGCAGACATGATGTCTCTGCTCTCTCACTTAACATGAATAAGATGTCAATCTTTGTTGTTACACTGCTGAGATACTGCAGTAGTTTGTTTCTAATGCAAGAACTAATTGGAAAATTAGTATAAAACAATTGAATGGACACTCATATGAATAAAACTGATTATTCAATTGCTTTTACAATGTTGATGGTCACTAAAGATTAATCAATAGAAAGAGGAATGAGACAAAGGAAGATATAAGAGATTAGAGAAGATAAAGCTGGAGAGAAGTGCTATTGAATGCATAGTTTTATTTAGGATTAAACACCTTGAATCAATAGTCTAATAAACTAGCCCAAATGAATCAGACATGGAAATATAGGAATAATGGAACAATATGAACTCAGGAAGAAAATGTTGGTGACTCCTTTTTAAATTTTGGTCTAGAGGAAAAACATTTTATGACTAAAAGTCAAAAGGCAATAAAACAAAATTCTCATTGGCCTGGCTGGGGCGGTGCAGGAAGTTGTGTACTGATCTGTCATGCTAGAAAGCACATGGCCAACCAGCTCAACTGCAGATGCACTGTGTTCTTGTACACCCTACATTGTGACTGTCTGGAGGGAATCGCAGTGTGACAACAACCCGCCAAGAGTGCGTTTCATGTGCTCTCGTTTTTTTCTCTCATAAGCCAGGCTATGAAGGAGAGACATTGTATGTCCCCACTTAATATATGCTGAGTGTCTGCACTCTATGACTGAAACTGGTTGACTGAAGGATATAGAAACACAGTAAATGGATGTGAATACCAGATATAGTGTGTGTGAAAGAGTAGAAACTGAGGAAGGACATTTAGAAGAAAAATAGACAGGCAAAGCATTAATAGGACAAAGAAATGTGGTATTATCTGTTGAAGATAATTTTATACTTTTATCAACTGGACTAGGAAGAAATTTTCACATGTTGAAATATTCATTTTGTAAGCTAAGTAACGTGATTAAATGTATAAAAGAAAATGAAATAAAAAATATAAAATAAAATAAAATTGAAGGGAATAAACTAAGAAAACCCCCCAAATTGGATAAATTAAACAACATAAACATGAAATAGAGCCAGGTGGTGGTGCAACGTGCATAGTAACGCAACTGGATCCTTACGGAAAGTATCTTGGGTTGTAGCCCAGGACCTGCTTGAATGCATGTGTGCTTGTGATCTAGGCAAAATAAGATTGGAGGTGAGTTGCTTTTGGAAGACCCTTATAAATGTGCCTGACTCTCTGTCGCTATTTCTTTATCTATCTCTCTCACATGGAAAAACATAAACTATAAAGAAAAAAAAATTGAGGGAAGCAGAAACCAGAAACTAATTAAAGTGAAAAATTACATTGCATGGCATTTTTTTAGTAGATTTTGTATAAAATTTTGACTTTTAAGCTGTTCATATTTTAATTATTAAAACTAAGTTATAGCCTCAGCCACAGTGTTGCAGACTTCTAAGATACTGTGCCCTACAGGCTGGGACCACATGGGAAGCCTGGGTTAGACTCTTCATTCCTAAAGGCTGGGCGTGGTGGTGTACCCTGTAATTCCAATGACTTGGGAAGCTGAAACTGGAGGATTGTAAGGTCAAGGATGGCCTGGGAACATAAGGAGACCTGTTTAAGAAAGAGTATGGCAGTGCATGCATGTAGTGCCAGGTAGGAGCCCTAGACAGGATGATTGTGACATAGCAAGACCATGTCTTAAAAATAAGTGAATAGGTATGGCATGGCAGTTAAGAGCACTGGACTCCCACATGGACGACCACGGTGCTAGTCCCGGACCTGGCAGCTTGCTTTCTCACTTTCCCTCTCTCTCTCATTCACTCTGTCCCTCTCTGGTCAAATTAAAATAAATAAATAAATAAATAGATATAGATAGATGATAGATAGATAGATAGATAGATAGATAAAATACAGTTAAAAATGAAATAATTCTTCAAAAAAATAAAAAAATCAAAACATTGCACAGACAAAATTGAAAAGTTATTCATTGATAATGTATATGGTAATATTTTTTACTTGGCTAATATGTACCATATTAATTCTGGGAAAAATCATGTACACTGTAAAGATGTGCAGTGATTAAATGTAAATTTTAAAAATGTAAAAAAAAAATGATGTTGAAGTTAACTTTGGAAGAATACCCAGATTCTAATAGCTTAAGTATATTTCAAAAACAATAAACGATTTAAAAAATAAGCAATAAACAAGCTAAATTGACAATGTTTGGAGAAAAGCCTTAAAATAAACTAAAACAGAAACTAGTTAACCTAAAAGCATCTTCATCAGTCCCAGTTTCTCTTCTTACCATAATGTTTTAGAATCCTATGTTAGGAGGGAGCCTCTGCCAGCCTGAGTGCCAGAAGGACTTCAATGAGAAGAGCCTCTCAAGTTTACATGTGGGGAACCAGCAGTTAGCGTAATGGCTATGTCGCTGGACTCCCACGTAGATGACCGCGGTTCGCGTCCCGGACCCGGTGGCTTAAAACTCACACCGGGCGCGTGTGCATGTGTGCCCAAGATCCCGAGAGGAGAATGGAGGAGAAGGGATTGCAGCGTGACCATCCCCCCTGGGGGGTGATTTCTCGCTTTCTGTCTCTAATGTCTCTCTCTGTCTGGCGAGAGCGCACGCACCCTATAGCGAAAATCTTTCTCAAAAAAAAAAAAAAAAAAGTTTACATCTGGCCTGTAAAATGAGTGAGCAACTTGTACTTAGGTTAACAACTTAAACTTTTTTTGTCCCATAGCATAACCCAGCCCATGCCAACTAATGAAACTAGATAGGAAGAGAAGATGTTAAGGCATCTTAAAGAATGTTAAAGAATGATTACTAGCAACTCCTACATTTTTATTGCCTTTTAGTTGTATACAAAACACTAAAATGTTAGTATCACACTTAAAATATTATAAACTTATGTGCCTTTCCAGACTTTACTGTGGGGGTATATGGCACATCTGGATGAGCAGAGGCACGATAGGACACAGACAGACTGAGAATCTCAAAAGCGGCGTCTCTGGACTGATAATAAGGGAGTTAAGGACTTTGAGGATTGCAGCTATTCACTCAGAAATCAGGATAACTAAGGAATTTGTCCACTTGTTTACTGCCAGGCTTAATAGAAACAGAGTCCTCTTTGGAAATCAAAAGCTCATTGGGGAATGACTAGAGAATTAGAACAAAAGATAATTCACAGAATGGGAGAGGTTGTGTAAATGAAAAGAATATTTAGAGATGACCTACATGTGAAAATAAAAGAGGAAGAAGCAAATAAGAAAGAACTAGAGACTTAAGGAGAGGTACGATTAACAAAATTATTTTGTGGTCTCTTGTTTTTAATTTTAAAATTTTGGATACTTTATATTCAATTACATGAACTAAATTCAACTTACTAAATTCTATTCCAGAATTATATCTCTGATATTAAGACTGTTAAATAATTATGGTCATTTTACCTACAAATAAATCATTAGACACTAGAAATTCTTATTAAATTAGTCCAAGTGGTCAGCGGCTAGTGAAAACGCATTTAGATGATGTTAAATATTGCATAGCACATTACAAATGACTGATGCTCCATAACTGGTCCATTTATAGTTTATGGTGCAAATTTTAAAGTCAAGTAAATGGTGTTTTCAGCGGTAGTTCATGTGTTATGACTTGTCGGGGTTGTAAATAATTTGTAGGGCATTTATGTATTTCTAGATTCCATGTACCTCTCGCTTATAAATCTATTTATTAACTCTTATAAATAATTGATGGCTGTATCTTAAAATGAATCATTCCTAAAATTGCTTAACTGTCTGGAATTTTTCTTTAGTAATCCTGTCCCTCATTTTCTTTTCATATCTCAATCAGGTGTAAATGGAAGAAGCTTGCATGTACCTTTTCTTCTCATTCTGCAATCTAAGTGTCTGGGTCATTATTCACCTTTATGGTGGAAAGCTATGAATTCCTGTCATCAATTCTCCTTCTGGCATCTTCAATGAGCAATTGGTTTTCCTTACAACTCCCCACCCATCCCAGCTTTATAGCTTCTCTCTCTCTCTCTCTCTCTCTCTCTCTCTCTCTCTCTCTCTCTTTTAAATATCTTACTACTTGAATATCCTATCTTTTTTTCCTCATCTCTTAATGTGAGAAATCTGAAAGGCTCACTTTGTCACATTAGTATGATGTTCTTACATCACAGTAACTCTGAATATACTGTTGATTAGCATGGATGTCTTAGAACAAAGAGAAACGAGATATAAGAAGACAATGGAGGTGGTTAAAGAAGGAGGGAAAGGGAAAACACATGACAGACCTTTGAAAAAAGTGAGATGGTGATAGTTAGGTTCTGGCATTTGCCTCGGCCTCATTTCATACCTCCTCATTCAGGCCCAGATCCTTTCACCCTTTCCCCAACCACCAGGCAATCCATTAGTGGAGTAATACATTTATTTTCATTTGTCTTTTCATTCAGTGCTATTTTTAATAATTCATGGTTGTAATGGTGCATAATTTTTACCTTATCAGAAGGAAAAAAGATTTACAGCACATGAAATACAAGTTAAATAAAAGAAACCTGGAGAGTGATATAGTCTGAACAAAAGAACTTTAAGGGGGGAAAAGTAAGATGAGGCTAAGTGAGCTATACATCTTAATTTCTCTTATATAGTGCAAAATGCACAGTCCAGAGCAAAGGTCACCCTTAGGATCACAGAGATGTCATTATTCTCATAGTCACATGGGAAATCTTACATTAGGGACCTCTATAGCTAATATTACTCTACCCCTTTGAAAAAGTCCTCATAGAAGTAATTCTGCTGAATTCTTCTTTTGGATGTCATTATTATCTCAATATGTATTCCAAATGTACTAATACCCTGGATTTAATGGCTCAATAGAGCAGAGAAGATTGTTCATAAATCAAGCTGGATTTCAAGGGAATTATCCACATAAACATCCCATGAATCAAATAGAGAAGAAAACTTGCTGTCTACACTAAAGGTGGTCTTTGTCAGTGGAACACAAATAAATGCTTCTTTATGTAGGTGCATTGGGAATTTCTCCACAGATCAAAGACTTTTTCTGTGGTAGATGTATTTGGGCAAAATGAAAAATGATTGTGCTAGTGCTCCTGAAGTGTGGTCTCCCTCCAAATTACATTATACATCATGCAATATTTGAATGAGCTCCTGTTTTATTGGGTGAGGGGTCAGACACAGGTAAAGTAGTTTACTGAATCAGAAGGGAATTTCAACTAATGTGCCCAAGAAGTATGAAAAACAGTGCAAATATTTATTGAGAAAAGTGTTCCGTTGATAAACGATAACATTTATTTGTAATTTGAGAATTTGACCCAAATGGCACTCATTAGCTTAACTTGTATAGAGTCAATTAGTTTTATAAATTTATTATTTGTCCTGTTGCTATTTGTGAAAGGATTTTATTACAGTACTGAAAATGAGATTTGTTCTTAAAACAAATGTGAATTATTTCCTTAATTATGATATTTTGCTTTTCTATAAAATTATGCATATCTTATTTTCATATAGCAAGCATATAGATGATAAGCCTAGTAAAATATTGTTGACACAATAAAAACTCACCCTTTGCACTTGAGGTAAATTTTTGTAAGCATATGAAATAATGAATTATTTACTCATGATTATTTTTAAACACCTACCTTGATCTTAATAACAAGAGAATATCCTGTGTACTAGGTGTTGCTCTATTTGCATAAAATATCTTAATTTTTACAACTCAATAAATAACATTCAATTTTGTTCATCATTTTGGAGATGAGGAAGTAAAGCTTAGTAATTATAAATGAGATGTCCATGGACTAGTGAAATGAGAAGCTAAAATAAACAGATGTAGTGTGATTAGAGAGTTTCTCTTGATTCTTAACTAATTTCTTATTCTTCCTTTTGTCTTTAGTGCCATTTCAGCTGTTATTATATACTTTATTGTTCACATCAAAGTTGCTATTACTTTCTTTATATGAAAGTATAGAAAACAGATGGTCTCAAATATCTGTCTCCATTTCTCAGAAAATATCTTGAATGTAGTTGAGAAAGACTTTTGCATTTTAAACAGATATTAAATATAAGTTTATTAAAAAAGTCTCAGGTGTATTTTGTTTTATCAGCTAGCTCTCCACATTAAATATTCAGACTCAGTTGTTAGAGAAGTTGCATTATGATGCCACTATCAGATCCTATAAAGACTGAATACAAAAGCTTTAGTTTATTTGGTAGTTGGTAAAAAGTTAGTAATGTAAAAGGGCTTTTTAAAAATTTTTTTTTTTTTTTTATTGGCAATCCGGATCGAGCCGGCCAGCAGTTCCGGGCACCAGGCGGACTGAGGCTGCAGGCCCGACCTTTCCGAATCTCCACGCATCCCCACCGTTTCTCCTCCTTGGACCCCAGGTTGGTTGTCTGGGACTTTAAGGCGAACTCCCACCCCACCCCACCCGCAATCCGGATCGAGCCGGCCAGCAGTTCCGGGCACCAGGCGGACTCAGGCTCCAGACCTGACCAACCTGGTCCTGTCGCTCATCTTCTGACACTTTCCCACTAGCCTTTGGACTCTGAATTCTGGTGATTTGAATAGCGCGCGGCGTTGCGAGCCGCGCGATATCCTTTTTTCAGTTTGTTTTTCTTTGCTCTTGGGGTGTTGCTTATTCAGTCAATTGTAGGCTCACCTGTCCTTAGAGACAGTGAGGACTTTGGGCCATCCAGGGTAGTGGCAACAGTTAATGGTAATTGTGAGCAACAGGTAGGCCAACCATAAGGGAAATCATCAATTTTCTAAGCCTGTACAACTATTAACAATCAGTTAGGAAGAAACATATAGAATACCTAATGACTAAGAACAATCGCAGAGGCTCCAGAAATATGAGCAACCAACAAAAGGCCTCTCCCTCAAGGGAAATCATCAAGCCTACATCACCCACAGTCAATACAATGGACGTCGTGGACATGTCTGATAAGGAATTCAGATTATTTGTAGTGACCAAACTAACTGAGATGGAAGAGAAAAGAGACAAGGAGCTCCAGGAGATGAGGAAGTCCTTCAATGACTTGAAAGAAGAAATGGATACCTTAAACAAGAACCAGGTGGAACTTCTAGGAATGAAGAATGTGATACAGGAAATCAAAACCTCCCTTGAAAGTATTAAAAGTAGGTTAGACCAGGCAGAAGATCGAATATCTAACGTAGAAGACAAAACATCTGACCTAGAAAAAAGCATCAAGAAGATTGAGAAAACAACCATGAAAAATGAGGATAATATACGAGGAATACTGGATACTATCAAGCGCCCCAACATCCGGATAATAGGTATTCCAGAAGAGGAAGAAAATAATAAGGGCCTAGATAATTTATTCCATGAGATCCTGGAAGAAAACTTTCCAAATCTAGAAAGGCACTCAAATATCCAGACCCAGGAAATACATAGGACCCCGGGTAGAATCAACCCAAGAAGATCCTCTCCAAGGCACATTATAGCCAGACTGGCAAAAACAACAGACAAAGACAAGATACTAAAGTTGGCAAGAGGGAAACGCCAGGTTACTTACAAAGGTCACCCCATCAGGCTAACATCGGATCTTTCAGTGGAAACAATGCAAGAAAGGAAAGAATGGGGAAGCATAGTAAAAGTGTTGAGTGAAAAACAATTTCAACCAAGAATATTATACCCGGCAAAATTATCTTTCATATGGGAAAAAAAGATAAAAACATTCTCGAATAAACAAAATTTGAAGGAATTTACCAACTCCAGACCAGCTCTTCAAGAGGTTCTGAAGGGAGTATTATACCAGGAAAACTAAAAAATCAGAGACAGTTATATGAGAACAAAGAGCAACCAAGAAAATGGCTCACTTAATGATAGGATCAGGTACGGAAATATCGATAATTACATTGAATGTCAATGGATTAAATTCTCCAGTAAAGAGACATAGACTGGCTGACTGGATAAGAAAACAGAAACCCTCTATCTGTTGCCTACAAGAAACTCACCTTATGGATAAAGACATACATAGACTAAAAGTCAAGGGCTGGAAAAAGATACTCCATGCAAATGGAAATCGAAAAAAGGCTGGAGTAGCGATATTGATCTCAGACAAAATAGATTTCAAGACAAAGACTGTAAGAAGAGACAAAGAAGGGCATTATATAATAGTAAATGGGGTAATCCAGCAAGAAGACATAACCCTTATAAATATCTATGCACCCAACTCAGGTGCGCCTAAATATGTGAAGGAAAGACTGTTGGAGCTAAAAAGAGAGATAGGGAGAAATACTATAATTGTTGGAGATCTCAACACCCCATTATCTCCTATAGACAGGTCTTCTAGACAGAAAATAAATAGAGAGATACAGGACTTAAATGATACTATAAATGGAATGGGCTTGACAGATATCTATAGAACTTTCCACCCTACATCCACAACATATACAATTTTCTCACCCCGACATGGAACCTTTTCAAAGATAGATCATATATTAGGACACAAATCAAGCCTTTATAGATTCAAAGGCATAGAAACTGTACCCAGCATCTTCTCTGACCATGATGGAATTAAACTCAAGATTAATTTCAAGACACAACCCCGAAAATACACGAACACATGGAAACTGAACAACCTACTTCTGAATGACTTCTTCACTACTGAAGAAATTAAGGCTGAAATAAAAAAATTTATGGAAACTAATGATAATGAGTACACAAGTGTCCAGAATCTATGGGACACAGCAAAAGCAGTCATAAGAGGAAAATTCATAGCAATTAGTGCACATAAGAAAAGGACAGAAAGATGGCAACTAGATAACTTATCATCATGCCTCAGAGAATTGGAAAAACAACAACAAACAAATCCCCAAAATGCCAGGCGAAAAGAAATAATAAAGGTTCGAGCAGAAATAAATGAAATAGAAAATAAACGAACCATACAGAAAATAAATGAAAGCAAAAGCTGGTTCTTTGAAAAGATTAACAAGATCGACACACCATTGGCTAGACTGATTAAGAAGAAGAAAGAAAGAAACCAGATTAATCAAATATGTGATGAAACAGGCAATATTACCACAGACATAGCAGAAATACAAAATATCATTAGAGGATACTATGAGCAACTTTACGCCAACAAACAAGATAACCTGGAGGAGATGGACAAATTCCTGGATGCATATAATCTACCAAGATTGGATCAGGAAGACATAGAGAACCTGAATAGACCTATAACAAGCCAGGAGATTGAATCAGTAATAAATAACCTCCCAACAAAGAAAAGCCCAGGCCCAGATGGCTTCACTTGTGAATTCTACAAAACTTTTAAGGAAGAGTTAACCCCTATCCTACTAAAATTATTTCTAAAGATTCAAAAGGAAGGAAACCTTCCAAATTCATTTTATGAAGCCTCCATCATCCTCATCCCCAAAACAGATAAGGATATGACAAAAAAGGAAAACTACAGACCAATATCATTGATGAATATAGATGCGAAAATTCTCAACAAAATACTCGCAAATCGTATCCAACAACATATAACAAAGATTATTCATCACGATCAGGTAGGCTTTATACCAGGGATGCAAGGATGGTTCAATATACGCAAGACCATAAATGTAATACACCACATTAACAGAAAGAAAGATAAAAACCATATGATCATCTCAATTGATGCGGAGAAAGCATTTGATAAAATACAGCACCCTTTTATGATTAAGACTCTCAGTAAGATTGGTATAGAAGGGTCATTTCTCAACACAATAAAAGCCATCTATGAAAAACCTACAGCTAACATTATACTGAATGGGGAAAAGCTGAAAGCTTTTCCTCTGAAAACAGGTACTAGGCAGGGCTGCCCACTTTCTCCACTGCTCTTTAATATAGTACTGGAAGTCTTAGCTATTGCAATCAGAGAAGAGAACAATATTAAAGGCATTCGAATAGGCAAAGAAGAATTGAAAATATCTTTATTTGCAGATGACATGATGGTATACTTAGAAGACCCAAAGGTATCCATGAAAAAACTGCTTGAAGTAATAAGTGAATACAGTAAAGTGGCAGGATACAAAATCAATATCCAAAAATCTATAGCATTTCTATTTATGAACAACAAGTTGAACGAAGCAGAGCTGAAGAAAGGAATCCCTTTCACCGTAGCCACAAGGTGTATAAGATACCTAGGGATAAACCTAACTAAGAAAGTCAAAGATCTTTATAAAGAAAACTACGAAAATCTTAAAAGAGACATTGAAAGTGACATAAAAAAGTGGAAGGATATCCCATGCTCCTGGATTGGAAGAATTAACATAATCAAAATGGCAATTCTACCCAAATTAATCTACGTGTTTAATGCAATTCCAATCGAAATACCAGAGATATTCTTCAGAGATCTAGAAAGGGCAATCATAGAATTTGTCTGGAACCATAAAAGACCTCGTATTGCAAAAGCAATCCTGCGCAAGAAGAGTGGAGTAGGAGGCATATCACTCCCTGATCCCAAGATATACTATAAAGCTGTGGTCATCAAAACAGCATGGTATTGGCATAAAAACAGACATGTGGACCAATGGAAGAGAATAGAGACCCCAGAAATAACCCCCAAAGCTTACAGCCAACTGATCTTTGACAAAGGATATCAGTCAATCCATTGGGAAAAGGAAAACATCTTTAGTAAATGGTGCTGGAAAAACTGGGTATCCACCTGCAGAAAGATGAAACTGAACCCCCATCTTTCACCACTAACAACAGTCAACTCAAAATGGATCAAAGATCTTAACCTAAAACCTCAAACAATAAAACTACTGGTGGAAAATGCTGGGGAAACTCTGGGGGACATTGGAGTAGGCAAAGACTTCTTAAATAAGACTCCCAAGGCACAGGCAATAATCCCTAAAATAGACAAGTGGGACTATATTAGACTAAGAAGTTTCTGCACAGCAAAGGACACAGTAACAAGTGTGAACCGACAACCCTCAGAATGGGAAAATATTTTTGTTAAATATGCCTCAGACAAGGGACTGATAACCAGAATACATAGGGAACTCAAGAGCCTTATGCGAAAAAAAATGATTAACCCAATTAAAAGGTGGGAAAATGAGCTGAACAAAAGTCTCTCTAAGGAAGACATACGAATAGCCAAAAAGCATATGAGGAAATGCTCAACATCCCTCATCATAAGGGAGATGCAGATAAAAACTACAATGAGATACCACCTAACCCCTGTCAGAATGGCAAAGATTAAGAATATAAAAAGTGATAAGTGTTGGCGGGGATGTGGTGAAAAGGGAACCCTCCTACACTGTTGGTGGGAATGTAAACTAGTTCAACCACTGTGGAGAACAATATGGAGGTTCCTCAAAGATCTACAAATAGAACTACCATTCGATCCAGTAATCCCACTTCTGGGTATTTATCCAAAAGACAGGAGAACGCTCAGTCAGAAAAGTGCTTGCACATCAATGTTTATTGCAGCATTATTCACAATTGCCAAGACATGGAACCAACCTAAATGTCCACAAACTGATGAATGGATTGGAAAAGTGTGGTATATATACTCTATGGAATACTACTCAGCCATAAAAAATAACAAGGCCCTGGAATTTGATAGAAAGTGGTCAGATACGGAGGATATATTGCTGAGTGAAGTAAGCCAGGATATGAAAGAAAGATATTGTATGTATCCACTCAATATATACCGACTATCAGCATTCTATGATAGTGAAAAAAAATTGGAGGACATAAAAGCAGTGAAGGTACTTAATGAGAATAGGACAGTGTGGAATGGGGGAAGTGAAGAGAAGAGGATAGAGAAAGATAACAAATGAACAATAGAGAGGTAGGACATTAGTGAGAAACAGATATGGCTTATTAACTGTTGATGTTGACATGTATAGTATTCTCAACTGGATTTGTCTGAGAAGTATTTCATGATGGGCAAAGTATTTGTACAAGCAACATGAGAAATAGCGATGGACTGTCTTAAAAAATAATTAGAATAATAATAATGATTGGGGAAAACATAGAAAAGATATTGAATGTTGAAGCGGGGAGATTAATGTCTCTGTACTGACTGACATGCATGGCATTCCCTTTTGAAAAAGTAATGTACTACAATGTAAAGTTATATGTAATTCAATGTAATATAAACAAGAATATGATGATAATAAAAAAAAAATTTTTTATTAAAGTATGTCTAACATTGTCAAGGTAGACAACATCAACACATTCAAATGAAATGTCCCCTGAGATATCGTTCTTTCTTGTAACTAAAATTATCTTTTATATTTGAGATTGTTAGAAAAAAATATCTATTATTTTGATTTTTAAAGTTTTAAAGTTTATTTTTTTCACAGGAGGGAGATACAAAGACAAGAGTTAGAAAGGTCAATAGAGAGAGAGGCATCCTTAATGAAGGCGTTACATCATGATTGCCCCCAACCTCATCCGGGGTTAAAGGCATACACAAACATACTCGGCATGCTCAGAGAGATCTCAAGATGCAAAGTCAGGACCTATTCACATGGCCTCGGCGCCACGGAGCCTTGGGTTATGTTGTCCCACCGTGGCTAACTTGGTTTTTAGCTTATTTTTAGGAGCCTTTAAGCAAAAGTCACTGAAGTTGTAATGTAAGCTCATCTCACTTTGAGGAAAGAATCTCTACATTAACTTATGTTAATAAGTCTTTATTAACCTCTTTAGAATACTACATATTATTCATTGCCCTCAATATTTAAAAACAAAATAAGTTGCCACTTTTGCATAGTTCATGATACATATCATTCTAAAATATTTCAATGATCAGTATTACCTATACATCATACAATTAACCATAAATCCACCTGTAGAACCATACCAATGCATGAATGAGTGAAAAATAACTTAAAACTTGTTAATGATTGGAAACCATTGCAGTGGGTTAAATAGTTAACAGAGTGATCAGTTGATTGTGTGACTGTTATGAGCATGTTCACATAATCTCCAATTGTACTATGCACGTTTATCATATAAGTACTTGAGAGTTTTATGTTTAAAAGTAAAACCATTAAACTATTTTTTAATATTAAAATGAAATAGAGCTTTATTTTCTTACTACCAATGGTGTGAATTTTCTGAAATAAATTTGATATCCACTGTTTATAAAATGATGATCCAGTTAATGTGATAGTTTTCTTTGCTGAGTTCTGCTTTATTGTTTATATTTTTCCATTGCTTAAGAGTTTATAAGTTAATTTACTGCTCTACTCATTTGTCACAACAATGAGGAAACTGAGGCTTGCGAAGGATAAATATATTTTCTAAGAAAAATCGCCTCTAAGTGGCTTTTTCAGTAAAGCTATGACCACATTATTTACAATAACGTACATTGTATATAGAAACCATTTTAATGGTAATTTGTTCTTATTTGTCACTACATAAAAATCCAAGAAAATATTTATTAGACTTCAATAAAATGTTTAATATCATTAAAACCTACTTCCCTTTTCCAACACCCGCCCCCACTATTAACACACACCCATTCTGATTTAATATGCCATAGTATTGGGTCATCCGGAAAGTTATGACACATTTTTGCATAGAAAGACACGTCATGACTTTCTCAACCACCTGATAGTTCTTCAGACTTATCTTCTTGATACTTTCCCCAGTGTTTGTTTCCTAAACTAACCTAGCATTTTAATTCTGTGCAAAAATCTATAAACACTTCATATGTTATTATGTGGGAGCAGTTTTTTTTCACTTGCTTAGAATGAACGAATGCAATAAAATATGAACCTAAATTTGTTATTGTTCTCAGAAAGACAGTAGCTTCGGCTATTTCCACATGTAGAAGTGTATTTGTGAAATAATGTGCCAATTTGGTGGGTGGAGGTTGGGAAAAGTGATGGGAAAAACTTGAAGTATAAGATTCTACCTCTGCTCTGCACTGACCAAAAGTTTAGTTGATCTGGAGCATGCCAGCCATCACTCATTATCAAACTGATGTAGTAAAAGACAGAGTATCAGGAACATTAATGAAATATGGCAAGTACCCATCTCCTAAGAATACTGAAGCTCGGAGTCATAGAAATGCATATGTTAGTGTAAACTCATCAGCCAAAAGGAGAAGATGAACTGTGAGGAGAACGAACAAGGGGTTCTTCTTGCTTTTAATTCCTACCATGTGAGAGGTATCTGACAGACAGAGAGGGCTCAAAAACTGCTGCTCTTCATGTAAGTTCTGCGACATTTTCTCTCCTTGAAATAGAAAAGATCTAGAAATTCAACAGGGATTTGGCAGTTTCTTAAATGGGAAGGGGAAACTATTCAGCTAAAGAACGTCTATGTGTGTCAGATGGTAAGAGTGACAGGGGAGAGTCTTTTGGACCAGTCTTCCATCTTCAGATATAAATATTAAAGACAAGATGGGTATAAACATTAGAGACAAGACATGAGAAGAGATTTTAAAGATATCAAATAGAGACATAACTGGTTCTGATTAATTTTTGGGGGAAAGAAAATGTCTGAAAGTAGAGAACACTGTTTAGCAATCAGAAAAAACACATACTTTCACTTAATTCTCATCAAAACCAAACTTTTGAGTTTTTTGTTTTGTTTTGTTTTTTGTTTTTTTCTTAAGACTCAGGGCCAGCAGGTGGCACAGTGGTTAAGACACTGGACTCTCCACATGGTAGACCATAGGACTCTCACATCGTAGACGATGGTTTGAGTCCCAGATTCAGTGACTTGAAATTAATGCTGGCTACATGTGCATGTGTGTCCAAAATCCCAAGAGGAAAATGACAGAGAAGGTATGGCCATTCCTCTTGGGGTGGGAGGATTTCTCACTTTCCCTTTCACTGTCTGCTTCTCTGGTGAGCACATGTGTCCCATGGCAAAATTCTTTTAAAAAAAGACCCAATAGACACACCATGATAGAGTAAGTGGGAGAGATTTCAGTATTTTGTTCCCCTTTCAGGTGCAATTGAATTCTTATCTTTCCTTTTACAATGATATAGTACCATTGTATTTAAAGAAAAGAAGAGAAAAGAAAAGAAAAGAAAGAAAAAAATTTGTGATTCAAGAATATTAATTCTACATCTCAAATTACTTCAGTTTTAGAAAATAATTTAGAAATATCTTATTAGAATATTCACCAATGTTTCTAATATAAAGCATAATGAATTATATTAGATAAAATGAAACTTTTATTTCATTTTGGATAACCTCACATTTTGTTCCTAAAATATCCATCTATATTTTCAAAAGCATATATGAACTTACATTAAGACATTAAAGAAAATTATTAAATATATTTGTTAAATATGCTTCTTTATTGTTTTGTTTTGTTTTCAGTGTGAATATCACATTTATTTCCACTGAGGACATATTTGGGCATTGCATTCATTACAGGCATTCCAGAAAGACAGTAAGTTTGAATTTTCAGGATATGTACATATCAGTTGCCAATGATCTTCATGAAACTTCTCTGATTATTAAGAATTTTGGAACCATGGGAACCAGCAGTTAGCGTAATGGCTATGTCGCTGGACTCCCACGTAGTCAACCGCGGTTCGCGTCCTGGACCCAGTGGCTTAAAACTCACGCCGGGCGCGTGTGCGTGCATGCCCAAGATCCCGAGAGGAGAATGGAGGAGAAGGGATTGCGGCGTGACCATCCCCCCTGGGGGGTGATTTCTCGCTTTCTGTCTCTATGTCTCTCTCTGTCTGTCTGGCGAGCGCACGCGGCCTATAGCGAAAAACCTCTCCAAAAAAAAAAAAAAAAAAAAGAATTTTGGAACCTGAACACAGCATTTTAAAACTTCTGTCAGGTTTTAATTAAAATAACAAGCATTAAGATATCTAATTCAGCACCTGGATTCTAATGCATACTCTAATGTTGGTTAAATGAGAAGGAAATAAAAAGAATTCATTACTTTATATTCATGCTTTATTTTCCTGGGCTTTTTTGATCCAGAGAAAAATATCAAAATTGAATATTTACTTAAATTGAAAAGACAATTCCAGCTGAAAATGTCAGGATTTTGAATGACTAGAGTTTGAGAAGTATTATTTTGTATATCTTCAATAGTTAGCTCCACTCTATGTTAATTATTGAAAAAATAGGACAATTGCTTTTAATGATTATAACTAAATAAACATGAGTTAGTCATCATTATTCATTATTTTACTCAACCTCCAACCACCAAAGCAGGGAATGCAAGAATAAAATGAGGCCCAGCCCTCTGTCTTTCTTAGAAAAATCACAAATGTAGACATCCACATTCTACTGCACTAATAAATAAGTAGAAAATATATTTTATGATTGCAATGTATGTTTTTATATATTTTTTGGTGTTTATTTAAACTGCTAGTGTTTAACTGAACTAAATTGGCTTATGCAGACCTATGTACTTGAACTAAAATTTGACCCAAAGCTATCTCTGTAGATACCAAACTGTCATCTAGCTTGATGTACAAGCAAGTTGTAACATAACCTGAGAATATATACCCTGATAACCTAGAAATGGAGCATCAGTCAGTTATAGGCTGCCCACTCATCAGACCATGTCCATATATGTGTCAATATTAGCCAATCAGATTGGTTTTGCCTGTCACTTCCTCAGTTTTTAAGTCACTTCATTTTTTCTAATTTTAAAGCTATGCTGCATGTGTGATGGGTGAAGCATTCCTAACTAACTTCAGTCATAAATGCTGCCTAGTTACAGAGCCTCTCTCTTACTCAAATTGTATTAAATTTAACTGATTTTAGATTTTTTTTCTTAACATGAGGTTAGTGTAGAGAGCTCTGAAGAAAGTTACATTGCTTAGTAATTTTGACAAACAATTTTAATGTTGCATACATTAACTTAAAGGAAAGTATAGTGGGGACCAGCAAGTGGCTTGGTGGTTAAGGCGCTGGACACTCCCACATGGTTGACCAGAGTTCAAGTCCTGAATCTGGTGGCTTCCTTTCTCACTTCCTCTCCCTCCCACCCTCACCTTCTGTCTCTCTCTAGTTAAATTAAAAAATAAATGAATGAATAAATAAAATAAAATAAATAATTTTTTTTTTTTTTTTGGAGAGGTTTTTGCTATAGGGCACGTGCGCTTGCCAGACAGACAGAGAGAGACAGAGAGAGAGAAAGCGAGAAATCACCCCCCAGGGGGGATGGCCACGCCGCAATCCCTTCTCCTCCATTCTCCTCTCGGGATCTTGGGCACGCACGCATACACGCCCGGCATGAGTTTAAGCTGCCGGGTCCGGGACTCGAACCGCGGTCGACTACGTGGGAGTCCAGCGACATAGCCATTACGCTAACTGCTGGTCCCAATAATTATTTTTTTTAAAAAAGGAAAGGATAGTGTGTGTAGACAGTGTGTGTGTGTGTGTGTGTATGTGTATGTGTGTGTGTGCGTGTGTGTTGGGGAAGTGTTGGAGGAAGGAAATACTGAACTTAAACATTTCTCTAGTAAATGGTTTCTTGTGCTTTTATTTATTAACAAGTAAGGGAAAATTACCCCTGGAGTTCTTAACTTAAAACATCTCTAGTTTGCATAGATAATACTGACTAGTTTGGACAGTTATTTATTTCTTTAATATATTCATTTCATATCTAGTAGATAGCAAATGAGGTCACCATTTTGCACCACTCTGGAGTACCAGTCCCATGTGCTCCAGAAAGGACTGTGTACATGGAATGCAATGTGGGTGGTGCTGTGAAGTGTAATTCATGGTGCCAGGCACTGTTCTAGGCACTGGGGATAGAGCAGTGGGGCAAACAGACTATACTCCTGTCTGTAAGTCATAAGTTTTGACAAAAGAGATGGACAATACATGAGTTAAGTAAATAAAACAGAGTATATGCTAAGGTGACACCTAAAGCAAGAGAATATCTTAAGAGTGCGGTCCTAACTAACTTCGATCATACATCTTTAGATTTTGTTTGAAAGTATTATTTGTGGGGAGTTATGAAAAATGAGAGCAAGCCATACTCCCTCATCTGGGAGAATAGCATTCTCAGAAGAGGGGAAAAAGGGAAGATGAAAGAGTCCTAAGGTGGAATGTGTCTAGGATGAAACAATGTGGAAGTAGTAAAGGGGCCAATGTAGTACAGGAAATTTAGTCAAGGTAAAGGTACTGGAAACGTCAATGAGGTCAGAACACAGAATCAGGTTGCACCTAGAACTTCCCCAGGACTTAGATTTATAGAGTGAGAAAGAAGCATTCTGAGATATCTGAAGAGAAACAAAAAGATCTGACTTTCTTTTTTTTTTTTTTTTGGAGCGGTTTTTGCTATAGAGCGCATGCGCTCTCCAGAAAGACAGAGAGATAGAAAGCAAGAAATCACCCCCCAGGGGGTATGGCCACACTACAATCACTTCTCCATTCTCCTCTCGGAGATCTTGGGCACGCACACATACACGCCCGGCTTGAGTTTAAGCTACTGGGTCCGGGACTCGAACCACAGTCGGCTACATGGGAGTTCAACAACATAGCCATTATGCTAACTGCTGACCTATGTTTTAACAGGGTAAGTAGCTGTTTCACTGAAAAGAGTCTGTAGGGTGACAAGGGTGGAAACAGAGAGAATAGTTGGGGGTTTCGCTAATAATGCAGGTCAGAGACACCGAAGGCTCTTAGCAAAGTGGTTATTGTGGTGATAAAGAACAGTAAGTGTCCCTAAGATACAGCTCGAAGTTAGAATCTAGTTATAAGGCAGATATTTTCTGTAAAATAAATACATACATAAATAAAAAGCACTGTCTATAAGGAACTGAACAAATAAAAAGTAGAGTTTCCATGAACTGAGATGAGGAAAACTGAAACAATCACTTTGACTCTCAGGAACACAGTTTTGAACATGATAAGTTGTAGGTTTCAATGAGCTGTCTATGTTAGGCACCAACAATGGCTACAAAGGTGTTATTTCTAAGCCTTTTCCTTTAATTTTTAAAGTTTATTTCTTCTTTTTTAATTTAGTTTTTTTTTTTTTTTCCATAGGGTATGTGTGCTCACTGGAGAAATGGAAAGAAAGAGAAATAAACAGAGAGAGACAGAGAAGGAAAGTGAGAAACCATACCCAAGGGAGGACAGCCATGCCACAATGCCTTCTCTGTTCTATCAGAATTGTTTTTGGCACATATGCAATGTGACAGTGTAATTTTCAAGCCACCAGGCCTGGAATTCAAACCATAGTTAACCATGTGAAAATCCAGTGCCTTAACCATCATGCTACCTGCTGGCCCTAAAGTTTATTTTTAGAGATAGAGAAAGAGAGAGAGAGATCCCTAACAGGGTCTTCATACAACAATCTACCCTTGGCCTCAGGCAGCCAGGATCATGGGTCCACTGTGCACAGGAAGACATCAGGACAAAAAGCAGGGAGTTTTCCACGCAGCTTCAGTATTACGGGGTGTGCATTACCACTGAATCATCATGGCTCGTCAAAGCCTCTTTCTTAAGAGGGATTTCTTCTTCTTTCTCTCTTTTATTTATTTTTTTCTTTTTTAGAGATTTTTGCTATAGGGCAAATGTACTCACCGGAGAAACAGAAAGAAAGCAAAAAAATCACACACACACGTACACACACACACACACACACAAACACATACATGCACACCCCAGGGGTGATGACAATACTGTAATCCCTTCTCTTTCACTCTCCTCTTGGGATTTTGGGAATTTGCACATGCGTCCAGTGTGACTTTCAAGTTTCTGGGTATGGGATTTGAACTGTGGTTGCCCATGTGGGAGGTCAGTGACAAAACCATTAAACCATTATGATATCTATTGTCCCCTTAAGAGGGGATTTCTTCTCTCTCTCTCTCTCTCTCTTTTCTTTTTTTTTTTTTTTTTTTTGAGAGGTTTTTGCTACAGGGTGCGTGCACTCACTAGAAAGACAGAGACAGAGATAGAGAGACAGAAAGCCAGAAATCACCCCTAGGGGGGATAGCCACACCACAATCCCTTGTCCTCCATACTCCTCTCCGGAGCTTGGGCATGCATGCACATGTGCCCGGTGTGAGTTTAAGCCACTGGGTCCAGGATTCGAACCATGGTCTACTACATGGGAGTCCAGCAACATAGCCAGCATGACCACTGCTGGTCGCAAGGGGATTTCTCATATTCTAGCTATGTTAGTAGTAAGAGGCTGGGAGACAGGGATGATTTTATTAATTCAATGGGTCCAGAATTTTCATGACATGCTGGTCCCAGATTTGAGAGCTAGGTTGGGGCTGTGTGACAGGGAAAAAATGAATCAGAGATTGTGGCAGATACATGGATCCAATCAAGTGAGGAACAATGGATATGAATTGGAAGTAAATAGTGTGCCTAATTCTCTCTTATTGTACAGTATTTACATTTTTTCTCCCTGTTCTTATGGTGATCCTAAGAGTCACACTCTACTTACCAAACTGATCATAAATGTTGTTAATATATATTTAACTTTATGAAGATTTTTTGTTCTATTAATATACAATCTTTTGTAAACTGGTATAGTAATTACTAAAATTAAATCTCACTGCTAAAATTATAGTCACCTTCACAGAGAGCTCAGGCAGGAGAAATAAAACGCTAGATATGTTTATCTGTAAAATTTACTGTTTGTACTTCTTTGTGGGGGAAAAAATCACTTACTATACTTTGTAATCAATATGAGCTTCACAAGCAACCTCATATATTAACATATTCAATAACTTAAGATTTTATTAAAATATTTTTTTGCTTCTAACAAGAAAAAATCATTGACTCCTCACCCTCACACATACACTGGTTCACAAGTTGAGCTTTTGGAAATTTAAACAAAGATAATTGATATAATTTCCCCATTAGAGAACAACTGTACATTGGAATTACTTCTATAATTATTTGGCTGTCTGGAAAGTCATGATGTATTTTTGCATAGAAAAACATAGAAAAATGTCATGCCTTTCTTGGCAGCCTAATAATTTATACCCACAACAAGTACTTGAAATTTCTAAATATGGGATGGTGGAAACTAAAATTTGTGTCTGAGCTTACATCACTAAGATAGAATTAAAAATACCAAGTAAAATTAATATGTGCTGTCTTTACTCTTAATTCATATATTGTTTAATAATATTTTATGACATGTCATTCTAAAAATCACTTATTTGTAAGTATTTAATTGAACTAATATGTATTGACCTAGCAAATGTTAAATAAGATATATTCTCAATTTCAAAGAAATAGCAGAAGACATTAATATCAGAGAAATATAATAAATCCCAGAGAAAAGCTCTTAAGAGACAAGGGTCTTCAGAGGATAGGAAGATCATACCTGGGAGAGAAGATTACAAAAGAACAAATAAAGCTGGCAAGTTGTCTTTCAAAATACAGTGCATTTCAATAGGCAGAGATAAAGTTAGGAGAAAAATTAGTCTAAAAATTTTATATATATATATATATATATATATATATACACATATATGTGTGTATATATATATTTCTTTATAATTTAATATTCATATTTACAAAGCCTGGAGAATTCAATTATTTTTATAACTAAATGCATCATTAGGGTCAAGCAGGTGACACGATGGTTCTGTCGCTGGACTCTCACAGGACTAACTATAATTAGAATCCTGGACCTGGTGGCTTGAAAATCAGGCAGGGTGTGTGTGTATGCATGCTCAATATCCCAGGAGGACAATAGCGAAGAGATTGCAGCATGGTCATACACAGAGGGTGATTTCTCACTTTCTCTCTCTCTCTCTCTTGCAAGTGAATGTTCCCTATGGCAAAAGCCTCTTTAAAAAAAGATTAAAAAATAAATAAAAATGCATCATTCTCCAGATAGATCCGAATATAGATTTTTTGATGTTATTGTTGTGATTATATATTTCTCTTTATATTTTCAATAACAGCTTCATCTTCATAATTAATGACACCACAGAATCTTCTAAAGTGAACTTGTAAAATCAGAATTAAATACTACAGTTATTCTGATGACTTGCATTAATAGTTAAGGTTTTATCTAAAAGCATTGCCCATTTAATAATTCATCTATGTTTGTGACAGACAGCTTCTACCCATAATCCCATTTACCTGATATGCATGCTCTTATATAATCTCCTCTCCTTGGACATGTTGATTGACTTGTCATGGATGGAGTACAGCAAAGGTGATGGTGCATAATTTCTGAGAGTATATTATAAAAATATTATGGTTTTCATCATAGACAATTTTTCTCACTCACTGGAAGAAAGCCAGCCACCATGTTGCGAGCTGCCCTATGGAAGGCCCACCTGTCAAGAAATAATTGTCTCTGGCCAACAGAATCCAAGACCTGAGTCTGTGACAGCAACACTAATGAGCTTGGTAGCAGATCCTCCCCAAGTGGGGCCTTTAATTGACTGTCTGCCCACTTGACACCTTGGCCTTGAGCGAAACCCTGACCAGCTGTGCCCAGATTCCTAATTTGCAAAGCTTGAGAAAAAATAGATAGTGGCAGTGCTATTTAGACTTAATTACTTAACAAGTGCTAGATAAATAATAAAATAGTATGATTTATCTAGTAGAGCTCAGGACTCGTTAATCAGCACTCTAACTTTACCTTGTGTATTGTCCCAGGGGCTAATTTTTCCTTTCTTTTTTTTCTTTTCTTTTTTTTTTTTTTTTTTTTTTGTGTGTGTGTGTGTAGCATTTTTATAATAGGGAGCATGTGCTCATTGGAGAAAGATAGAGAGACAGACAGAGAAAGTGAGAAACCAACCCCCTTGGGGGATGATCACACTGCAATCCCTTCTCCTCCATTTTCCTCTCAGGATTTTGGGCTCACAGGCACATGTGCCTGAGTGATTTTCAAGTCACTGGTCCAGGATTGAAGTTGTAGTCGACCTTGTGAGAGCTAGCTGCCTTCACCTTCACATCACCTGCTGCCTCCCCCTGCTACCCAGTGACTAATTTATAGGTTAAATATTTCGAAATATTTTCATTTTAAATAAGATTTTTCTTCTAAATTGAAATATCTTTCTTGATAATATAGGACAAATGGGAAGTCACTAATCCTTCATATGGTTTGCTTATCTCCTAGTATAAACCCTCAGATTTCCAATGCTCTTGTATAGACACACATGTATGTCTATATGTGTGTATATTTGCATATATGTGTATGTGTGCATGTGAGTGTATGTATGTATTCATAATATCACTAATCTATTCTAGAGGTTCTTAAATAATATTTTTTCCTCTTTAGATTTGTTTTATTTTATTGTCTACCTGTATTTTTATCATAATTTTAAAAATTTAGATACTATATTTTATTTGAAAGACACAACTTTCATTCCATGATGCCTTATAAATTTTCACAACATTCTAGTGAAAGATGTTTCAGTAACAATTCATCAAGTGGCCAAAAGGGAAAATAATTTCAGGAAAAAGGTAGAAAAGTTTGTTTAATAAGGTATTATAAGGAGATAGTCTCATAATTACACTCATTCCAAGAGATAAAGCATTGCTGGGTGCACTAAAGCCTCTGCAATTATCCTTTTCCAATTGTAGAAGTAACTACTACTTGGAATTTTATAGAGGGCAAAATTAGTATTGCCCTTTGTATAGCTGATTATTTATGTGCATCCAGAAACACTACATTTTTTTCTTAAAAAATTTTTTTGGAGAGGTTTTTGCTATAGGACCTATGCACTCACCAGAAAGACAGTGAGAGACAGAGAGACAAAAAGCGAGAAATCACCCCCCAGGGGGGATGGTCATGCCACAATCCCTTCTCCACCATTCTCCTTTTGAGATCTTGGGTATGCACACACACACGCCTGGTGTGAGTTTATGACACTGGGTCTGGGACTTGAACTGTGGTTGACTACATGGGAGTCAAACAACGTAGCCATTACACCATATGCTGGTCCCATTTTTTTTTTTTTTTTTTTTAATGTTTAAAGTAAAATAAAATAAACAGAAGAACAAACAAAATATAAAATTACTTCAAAAGACATAAAATTGGGCCAGCTCTAAGCCTGGTGGTTAAGCTTGCCAGGTCCCACAAAGTTGACCGCGTGATAGAAATCTTGGATTCAGTGACTTGAGAAACATGCTGTGCGTGTGTTTGTGCATGTGTGCTCAAAATCCCAAAAGAAGGGAGAAATAGAGGAGAAGGGATTGTAGGGTAATTATTCCCCACAGAGGGTACTTTCTCCTTTCCCTTTCTCTCTGTCTCTCTCTGGTGAGCTCATATACCTCTAGGAGGAAAAAAAAAAGAAAGAGAAAAGAATTACAAAGAGGAGGAAATTTGTGATTAGTAGGATAAAAAAAGTTTCTATAAACAAATATTTACAGTAAGACAATAGAATAGATATACGGTAAGAGTTTTTAAGGATTAATGTAAGCATATGTAAATAGGAAGAAAATATGCGAAACGAATTCTACAAAACATTTTTTAGTCACAACAAATAAGATGTGAAATTATATTTTGAGGGCCAACAGGTGGCATGAAGGTTGGAAAGATGGGTCCCACATGATCAACTGCACAGTTCAAGTCCCAGACTCCGGAGCTTGAAAATCATCTCACATGGATGTGCCTGCGTGCCCAAAGTTCTGAAAGGAGAATGGAGGAGAAAGGATTACAGTCCAGCCATCCCTTCTGGGGATGATTTCTCACTTTCCTTCTCTCTCTTTCCCTCTGTGTCTCTCTGACAAAGGTATGTGCCCTACAGCAAAAACAAGGAAAGGAAAAGGGGCTGGCAGTTGCATGGTGGCTCAGCGCGTTGGACTCACACATGGCTGACTATGGTTTGAGTCCAGGAACTGGCAGCTCACCTTCTCATTTTCCCTCTCCCTCTCTCTCTTTCACTCTGTCCCTCGCTAGTCAAATTAAAATAAATACATAAATAAAGTTAAATAAAATAATTTTTAAAAAAAGAAAAGGAAAAGAAAAAATGTGCATATTTATTTAGGTGTCTAAAAAAGCACACAGTAAGAAAAACACATTATCATTGTTTTAGTCCATTCTCTCTTGCTTATAAGTAAATATTACCCTGGATAATTTATTTTAAAAATAGAGGTTTATTTAGCTCACAGTTTTAGAGGTCCAAGTTTGAGCAGCCACATCTATAAGGATCTTTTTGTTGGAGGGTACTCTGCAGAGTCATAACAAGAACACACATGTCCATTTCTGTTCTTGTGTTCTTTTCTGATAAAACTTCTGGAAATAAATCATGGGAACCCCACCTAATGACCTCATCTCATCTTAATCATCTTCCAAAGTCCCCACCTCTTAGTACCATAATTAACTAAGCTCCACCCTCACATCACCATAACAATGGCTCATTAAATTCTAATGCATGTACTTCTGGAAGACACATTTAAACTATAGCAATCATTACACATACTGATGTAATATTGATACCCAAGAAAATAAGACTGAAATTTCAGAATGTTCAAAAGAAAGAAGGTCAAATATTTTATTTCCAAAATAACTGAATTTTAGGAATAAATAACATCTGTATTATTTCCAACATTAAAAATGAAATAAAGAAACATTATTTCTTTGAGCCCTTAATCATTAATTTACTAGTGAACAAGTTTACAACTGTGGCATTTTTACAAAATAAGAATATCTCTTAGTTATCTGTGTACACTAGTTTTATTTTTTAAAGATATATTTTTAAAGTAGAGCTGCTGATTTTAAGAGTATATACATTTGGGGTCAGCAGGTGGCATGATGGTTAAGAGTGTTGGAATCCCGGGACCAGCAGTTAGCGTAATGACTATGTCCCTGGACTCCCACGTAGTCGACCGTGGTTCGCGTCCCGGACCCGGTGGCTTAAAACTCATGCCAGGCGCGTGTGCATGCGTGCCCAAGATCCTGAGAGGAGAATGGAGGAGAAGGGATTGCAGCGTGGCCATCCCCCCTGGGGGGTGATTTCTCATTTTCTGTCTCTCTGTCTCTCTCTGTCTGTCAAGCACATGCACCCTGTAGCAAAAACCTCTTGAAAAAAAAAAAAAAAAGAATGTTGGAATCCCACATGGCCGACAGTGGTTTGAGTCCTGGACCTGACAGCTTGCTTTCACACTTTCTCTCGCTCTCTATCACTCTGTCCCTGTCTGATCAAATTAAATAAATGAAAAAATAAAGTTGAATAAAATAACTATTTTTAAAAAAGACTTTAAAAAGATTATATACATTTAAAATGTTGCTACCACACTGTTTTCCAAAAATATTATAATTCAAAGTTGACTTCTCATTTCCCCCAAAAGTGTCCAGGTTTTTAGTATTAATGATATTTGTAAATGTAAATCTGACAAGCACAAAACAGATCTTGCATCATATTTTCATTTTACATTGTTTTGTTGTAATGTTGTTATTTAGTAGGAGGCATTTTATTTTTTTCTTTGTAAAAGGTCTGTTTGTTTTTATTCTCTTTGCTCATTTCTTGTAAGAATTTTTAAAAGAATTATTTTATTAATTTTATTTATCAATTTATTTGTTTATTTTATTTGACCAGAGGGATAAAGAGAGAGAGAGAGAGAGGAAGTAAGAAAGCAAGCTTCCAGGTCTGGGACTCAAATCACAGTTGGCCATGTGGGAATCCAGCACCCTTAACCACCATACTGCCTGCCAGACCCTCTTGTAAGAATTTTTTCCTATGACTAGCTGTTCTTGTTTTAAGAACAACAACACTATTTTGTCACATGAGTTTTAATATTATCCTAGTTTGTAACATTTTAAAATTTTAGTTGAGTTTTCTTCTCAAAAGACATTTTAAATATAGATAGGTGCAATTTTTTCTGTCATTTTCTATTTCTAAATATTTGCATGGATTTCAAGCTTGGCAACTATGTTTTATTTTTTAAGGAATTATTTATTTAATTTTATTCATTTATTCATTTACTTTAATTTGACCAGAGAGAGGTACAGAGAGGGAAAGTGAGAAAGCAAGCCACCAGGTCCAGGACTCAACCCGTGGTCGGCCATGTGGGAATGTCCAGCACCTTAATCAGCCTGCCACCTGCTGGTTCCCGCTTGGCAATTGTATTCTAACTTCAACATTTTAAAAAAATCTATGCAGTTTTCTTTTAATATTTTAATACATAGGTATATATTTTGTTTAGTATTTTAAATTTAATTGTTCACCAACAGCTACAAGAAGCTTGTAGCTTCTTGTCATCATTTATTAATGCATATTGGTGACCAATTAAATGCAATGTAACAATACATGCAATGTAACAATATATACACCAATTATATATACATATTATAATATTATATATATATAACATGTAATATAATGTGTTTTACACATATTATATATAGTACATGTATATAATTGGTGCATATATTGTTATATCGAGTTTGAGATGGGTCTTGAAAAAGGAACAGTGGTTATCATTTTTTTTTTTCAGAATTAACTAAGTTTTAAATTGAGACTGTCAAGAACAAGGCAGACTCAAAATCAGTGTGGAGACATGCCAAAACCATCATGGCATAAATGGATGAAATGTATAGCTATTATACCATGTTAAAATATTTAAAATCACACACAAATGCAAACTAGCAGGGATGCTGGGGGAACAGGAATAAATGGGTATATCCAAGGCACACTGGATGTTTGCTAACTCTTAATTGTAGCAAGGGACTCTTAATGTATTTAATTGTATAAAAGGAATGAATTTGAGCAAGAGAAAGCAAATAAATGTTCTAGCAGAAGAGTTAAAGCTACTTATGAAAATATTTAAATCACATATTTATACAACTGATTAATATCAGGTAGTTTTAGGGATTGAAAGAGGACAAATTCTTGATAAAGATTCTTCAAAGCAAATAAATTTGAATGGGAATTTATTCTCCCTGGCATTACTTGAAAAATAATAGGATAATAAACATAGTATGGGAAAAAAAGAATCCTCTCACATTTTTGGTGGGAATGAAGTTGCAACAGCCATTACGGAAATAGAATGGAGATTCCTGAAGAAATTAAAAATATAATTACCATATGATTTAGCAGTACTTCTTTTGTGTATATGCCCAAAGAATTAAAAGCAGGGATTTGAAGAAATATTTGCATTACCACATTCATTGCCCAAGTGCCTGTCGACCAATGATTGAATAGGGAATGGACGGTGGCTCAACAGCAGAATATCCTGTTCAACAAGGCTGGCTCACATGGAGAGGTCCCAAGTTCATGTCTGGAGACTGCCTGAGTATGCCAGGCATGCATGTGCCCATGATCTGGTGCTGGCTGAAGATGGGGGTGGGTTCGGGCATTGAGGCCATGATGGGGTTCTCTCTCTTTCTCTCTCTCTCTCTCTCTCCCCCCCTCTCTCTTTCTCTCTCTCTTTTGTAGAGACACACACACACACACACACACGCATACACATTCATGGAAGAAATAAATATACTTTAAAAATATGACTGAATCAAAAAAATTGTTGTATATGTAAACTATTATTCAATCTTTAAAAAGAAGGAAATCCTGTCTTTCGCAGTGACATAGATGAAAGACATTATGCCAAATGAAATAAGCCAGTCTCAAAAGGACAAATATTGAATTGTACCCCTTTTATGAGGTACCTATAATCTTCAAGCAAATAGAAGAAGAGAACTCTATGGTGGTTATTAGGAGTATGGAGAAAGGTGAGGGCTGGAGAGGTGGTGGTCAAAAGGTAACAAAGTTTCAATTACGTATGATGGACAAGTTCTAGAGATGTAACAGAGGACATGGGAGCTATAGTTAGCAGTACAATATGGAGTGTTTGAAATTTTAGGAGAGTGGAATTTCCCACCACATAAATACAGACACACACACACACACACATACACACAGCATGCACATGTGCACAAACGGTAACTATGTGAAGAGACAGATGTGTTAATTAGCTTGATTTTAGCAATCAGTTCACCATGCTAATTTATACCAAAGCATCATGCTGCATATATTAAATATATACCATTACAATTTTAAAAAATCTAATAGATAAATAAGGATTCTCAAAATTGTAATTATCTAGATTTGTGTTTTTATGACTGTATTTACTACCAAAATATTTTTTTCTTTTTGAGATCATATGAAAAAGAAGGAATAACATTTCATTATGATGATTCTGTGTGGTCTAACCATTAGCCAGATACAAAAGAAAATAGTTTTTAAGCTAGTAAATGGAAAATGAATAAAATCTCAAGTTACTTATAATAATAATAATGCAACCACTCAAACTGCTACCAGTTAAAGTTATTAACTCTTACCAGGTATTGTGCTAAGTTCTTTACATACAGTGTGTAATATATCCTCATAGGAATCACTGAGATGGCGTGTGAAGCTGAGAAATTTGAAAAGAATGTCTGTTTTACTAAGGAAATCCATGGAAAAAAAAGCACAACGACATACTCTAAAAATGAAAAAATGAATTCAGCCAGGTTCATTTAACCCTTTCTATAAATAAGAAGTGAGATACCAAACTAGTCAATGAAAGCCACAAGTCTAAATGAATTTTAGAAACAACTTGATATTTTCATATGGAGCTGGAAGGTTGAAGAATACGTTGCCAATGACAAATGAAACCAACAGAGTTGAGACAAAATTAATGAGGACAGACTTGCTTGAGGCCCTTTTCTGTCCTGCATTTCCTTTCAGTAGGTGTCATTGTGACCTATCCCAAAGATAGCATAATCTTATCAAAAAGTCTACTCATTTCCTATTTCCATGGATACACAGACTACCAGTGTCATTTTTAGTTGCGAGTCTGAAACTCCACTAAAACCTTTCATGAATGCTGATGCTGAAATTTTGAAAAGATAGGAGATTGACTTTAAGCTATTAAATAATTTGGTTTAGCTTCACTGAAGCAAAAATATGAAAGCTCTAAAGTTCCATGTGGGTTTGTTCACTTCTATCTTGACATTGTACAGAAATATGATAGAAAAATCTGTTTAGAAGTCATTGTACCCAGGGAACATATTAGTTGACCTACAAAAGTTTCTTCCAGCACTTTGTGTTTTTTGATAACTGATATTTGACAAGCATGTGGCTGAATTTGTAATAGACTCAGAAAATATTTATTAGCACCTATTTAGCGCAAGAGTGTGGTGCACTGGTGCTGTAGGGTAGGCAACTACCAGGCATGCAGCAACCTCATTGTCAGGGTGCCCTTCTGGAAATCATGTGTTTGGGGCCACTCATCAGAGATGTTAAAAAAAAAAATATTACTTCTGGGTAACATTTGAGATAAATGGAATATGAGATAACTTTTAGTTTGCAGGTCTTTTCTCTGGATCATTCGTTTCTCCAGGGCAAAAGTCTCTTGTCTGCGTTTGCTGAGCATCGGGATTGTAATTTGCTGGGATGGCACACTTCTTTTAAAGTGGTAAGAGTCGGGGGCAGGGGAGTATTGCTGAGACTATGTAGTTCTTAAAGAATGCTTTCACAAAATGCCTCTTAATCGGGGTATTTGCTTTCTTGTTTCCTTCCCCTGTGCTTGGGGACTACAAATCACTTTGTTTCATTTGCTTCACTGAGTAAAAGTCTTGTCTCTCACAATGTTGCAGCCAAATACTGCCTAGGTAGACACTAATCCAAGCTCTGCTTTTTCACCTTCTGTTTGCATTTTCTGCCATGCCTCCATGTTCTGAGACTCTCAGCTGATCTGCAGAGTTCCTCTGAGAGATCACTTCCTGAAGGTATGAATCTGCTTCTGTAGGCATATAGATTTAGCTTCCTCGATTCCATGGTCAGTTACCACTTTTCTATCTTCTTCCTAAAACCTAGGTAAAACCTTTCACTGCTGCTCCTTCCTACCATCCAATTCTAATTATTTTTTTTGGGGGGGGTAATATTTTAATTTTTTTCCCTATTATTGCCTATGTTTGGGAATAGGAGACATCATCAATATTCTTCATCTGATTGGCACACTATCTACAATCAGAACTCAGTAATTTATGGGAATATTAGATAATTATGAAGTATTTTGTAAAATGTTGAATTTGTACTTTATCTATAAACTAGGGAAAACTTTTCCATCTCTCCTCTCTTTCCCAAACAACAAACAGACTTTTTTTTTTTTTTTTAAGTTTTAACTTCTATTCTTGATCTTAATGAACTTTAAGTTCATGGAGAAAGTTAGTTCACAACTCTTATAGAAAGCAAAATTCCTTTTTGAGGATTTAAAAGAATATAGGTCTTTCTCCACTGGCCAGAAATCCAGCTGCCACAATGCTCCTGTGAAGCACTGTTACAAATAGGACCTCTGCTCTCAGTTTCTACACCTGCATGCACAAGCATCAGCATGACTTCCTGTTATATCATACCAGATATCTTTCTACTAATGAGTGCGTGTATATGTGCACACATACACAGATATGTGTACACATGTAGTAAATCTATAGGTCATACTTACATTTAATAACTGGATATAAGAAAAAAAATAAAAAGCTAGTAATCAATAAAAAATGTAGGGCTGTGTGCTTCCCTGCCTCACAGTGTGTAACAAACTAAATGTTTTCATACTGACAACATCTAGGAAAGTAATTCAGGGAGAAGGAGTCCATGAATATTATGGTAACTGGCACTGCTAAACAGACATGCTGCATCGTAGTTAAGCTAAAATTGTGTATATATACATATATATGTATATACACACATATATATGTAATCTGTTGAGGTTGCTTCAGGACATAATTACCATTAGGAGTACAACAAATGCAGGTTCTTTAGAATATATATGTTTTTAAGAATGAACAAAGAGATAAAAGTTGACATTATAATATGATATGTGATGTTAAATTGTGGAAGATAAGGTATCTCAGACAATAGAAGTGTAAAACTATAGGACCTTTCTCTAATAGTAGTGTATACGTGGGTAAGCATCATCTGAGGAAGAAATCACTAGGAAGGTACAGTTGTGAAGTGGTTAAGAGAATTGCCTACTGTTGGGACCAACAGATGACATAATTGTTATGTCACTGGACTTCCTCCTGGGGAGATGGCCACATCGTAATCCCTTCTCTTCCATTCTCCTCGTGGGATTTTGGGCACGCATGCATATGCACCTAATATGAATTTCAAGTCACTCGGTCTAGGACTTGAACCCTGGTGGACTAAGTGGGAGTCTGGTGATATAACCATTATGCTATCTGCTGGTCCCACTGTAATACTATTTTTTATAGATGCATATTATTTTATATGCCCACCAATAACATACAAATATTCTAATGTCTCTATATCCCTTAGAGATTTAACAACACTTTAAAAAAAAATTATTTAGAGAGATATTTTTGCTATAGGGCATGTGCACTCACCAGAGAGACAGAAAGCAAGAAGCCACCCTCCGGGGGGGATGGCCATGCCACAATCTCTTCTCCTCCATTAGCCTCTAAGGAAGTTAGGCACACACGCACATGCACACAGCATGAGAACGAGTCTCCAGATCTGGGATTCAAATATTAGTCAGCTACATGGAGTCTAGCAACGTAACCTTTATGCCATCTGCTGGTCCCCACATTTGTTTTTTAATTATAGCTCTTCTAACAGATGTGAATAGTATGTCATTGCAGTTTTGATTTGCATTTCTCTGATAATTATTAATGTTGATCGTCTTCTCATATACCTGTTGACCATATGCAAATCATTTATCTGATAAAGGGTTTTTTTTTTTTTTTTTAATTTCCAGAGGGCATGAACTATCCTATTTTGGGTACATGTACCTGGCAGGATTTTCAAGGTGCAAGGTCTGGGAATTGAACCATGGCTGTCCATCTGGGATCTGGCTCCCTTATCCTGTAGGCTATGAAATCAGCCCAATAAGATATTAATTTTTAAAATATAGTGGAAATACCTGTAACTTAATAATTAAAATATATAGTAAAATCCTCATTTAAAAAATGGGCAAATATGTGGAACAGACATTTTTTCAAGGAAGACATAAAAATGGGCTTCTTTATTTCTCTCAGCAGTGCTTTATAAATTTCAGAATCTACATCTTATATTCTTTTGTTAGGCTTATTTCTCAAGATTTGAGTTTTATACTACTATACACTATAGTTTTAAAAATTTAATTTCTGACTATTGATAGTCTATAGAAATAAAATTGCTACTTACATTTTGATCTTATATTTTATAAACTTTCACAATTTATATGTTTATTTGGTTGCTTTATTTGTAGATATTTTGAGGCATTGCATATACACAGATTAAAATATTGTGTTCCTATCACTACTATCATCCCATATTTTTAAAATACTTTTACACATATATTTTCTAAAGGGATTATAAAACACATTTATTTTCAAAATATCCTCCTCCATAATTCCATCTATTTATCCAATAAATAACCTATTGACTTATTAGACAATATCATGATACTTAATCATTGGCTATTTTAAATGAAGGGGTAGAAAATGCTATATCTGCAGTATGTCATTTCTTCAGAAGAAATAAGATGGAGGAAGAAATCATAAATAGAGCATCTAAAAATTGTTGGATAATTCATGACATTACCTTATTTTAATTGCATATTACACATTGTATGATACTCACTTCAACCTAAATCATGATGAACATTTTCACACAGAAGGAGCTATAGTAGCAAAATCTCATTTTATACATCAATAATTTGAGAAGTGTCATCTGATTAGACTTGCAGAGTGAGCAACAATAAGGGACCAACTTTCCATCTTTCATATAATATCCATAATTCTCCACATATTAACATTTAAAATCCATCCAAATCTCAGCATGCCTGTCACCTGTGTATGGCAATTTCTTTTAAAATTAGAATAAGTGTGTGGTACTTTTCTTTAAGGTTTTTAATAAAATAAGTTTTTAGATGTACAGAAGGGAGTGAGGTATGCTTGTAGGATCAACATGCAAATCCCCTGGCAGAGGAGATTAAGCTCCTTCTTCACTTTCATAAATCCTTCCATCAAGCTCTCCCAGGCCTTTCTCCCATATGCATGTGAATGGGATTTCTGGGCTACTTGAGAGGTGTGAGTGGTAGGATCATCCTTCAAGTGTATAATGAACAGCAGCATAGGGTAATTCTGAGAGGTGACATAAGTTACTAGAATTTATTTTCACTAGTTTATTCAATCATTCATAGGAAACATTTATTCAGTATTTGACATCAGTTCTAGGTATGGGAAGTTAGTGGGAAAGGACAGAGCCAGCAAGATCTCTCCTCATGTGGAGTTGATGGTACCCGTTCTTTCAAAGATCATTTCTTTCTGTGGTCCAGTTTGTAGTAGCGTACCAGCCTGTGGAGCTGGAGGTCATATGCTGACCTTGATTAGAATCTCTGACCTTTTTGTTCGAGGACTAGCTATCTTACAATATTGTAGTAGGGAAGGAATATATAAGGAGCATAATTTGAAGCTAATCTCAAAGTTGCTTTTTGCAACATGATTAAAATGGGCCTCTACCTCTCCACTAGAAAATAAAATAAGTTTTTTGTACCTGATGAAGAACTTTAACAGGTCAGTCTCCTTAATCTTGACATATTCTTTCCATGTTTGGTTACATCTCTCATGCTGTTTCTTCATAAAATAGGTGACATGCTTATATCCATATCCAAAGGCACAAGGATGATTCAGTGTCCCTGGATTTTCAAAGCTGTTTTTTTCCTCTCTATAATGTCTAATATCTTAGGAGCATATACATGATTCTATTTTAAGTAATAAAAATATAATTTTCAAGACCAGTAGATGGCAGAATGGTTATGTCTCTGGACTCCCATGTAGTGGTTCAAGTCCCAGACTTAGTGGCTTGAAATTCATGCCAGGTGCATGTGCGTGCTTGCCCAAGATCCCAACAGGACAATGGAAGAGAAGGGATTGAGGCATGGCCACCTCCCCTGGGGGATGATCTTGCACTTTCTGTCTCTGTATCTCTTTGTCTCTCCAGAGAGCACACATGCCCTATAGCAAAAATTTCTCTCTCAAAAAAAAAATATGTATATAAAATTGTCATTCTTTATGTAGAACTAAATTTCCTGATAAAACTAAAACAACCAACAACAAAAACTACCTCACACTACCAACAAACCTAAAATGTTAAGAGTTTTACTGGGTCAAGATGGGCAGCAGTAAAGAGGACACTCTGCAAAACTGACTCACATGGGAAAGTTATGAGCCTGTTTTTGGAGATCTTCCTGAGCACGTGGGGCATTCTCAGGTCCATGATCTGATGCTGGGTGAAGCTGGGGGCAAATCATGAAGCCAAGACCCTGTTTGGGGAGCTGTCTCTCTCTGTCTCTCTTATGGAAGAAATAAATGAAAACACTTTAAAAATACATTAATAAATAAGTAAAAAGAATTTTAGCAAAAGTAGTGTGAAAATAGAATGTCTGGTCCAGGGATAAGTTAAATTGCTTCCCAAAGGAGAGCACTAATAAATAAATTTTGGGAGCCAGATGATAACACGGCAGTGATAACTCAGTGCTCTGCAAAGCTGAGCCACATTGGAGGTTCTGGATTTGCTTCTGGAGACCTCTCTATATCCACAGGTATGTGTGTGCCCATGGTCCAGGGCTGACTGAAGTTAGAGGTAGGTCTCACCATAAAATCCCTGCTGAAAGTGGGCATCTCTCTGTCCCTTTCTGTCTCTCTCTGTCTCTCTCACTTTTCAGAGAAAAGAAGAAAGAAAAAGAAATGAAGGAAGGAAGGAAAGGAAGAAGGAAGAAAGGAAGGAACTTTAATAAATAAATGTGGAATGATGGCATGTAATTATCTCTTTCTCAAAAGTTAGTTACTTTTCTTATAGAATGTATTACTTGATAAATATGTGAGAAGTTTTCAGAAATGTAATGATTCACTTTTTAAGCCTTCCTTGAACAAGTCTTTAAATATTAGAGCCATTTTTGAAGAATAAGTGGAATATTGCTCATGTAGAGTCAACATTATTTTAAAATTTAATATGAGTTAGTTTTAAGTACAACTTTCTTGTTTTTTTCTTATTTTCTCTGTTCTGTTGCTGACTGAACTTTTCCCTTCAAAGCTTAGGAATGGAAGCCAATAAGTCAAGTGATGTCTTGTTTTTATATCCCACAATGAATACACTTTAACATTGAGCACTTGTAAGTGGTAATGACAATCACTTAGACAGGTATCTCTTGAGTATAGTGCCATAGAGAATTGTTAGGGAAAACTATGAGAAAGGTGTCCTTTTTATCTATTTCCCTACAGTGAGGTTCTTAGTGGACTATAAAGTACAAATTGCCTTCAGGAATATAGGAGAAGTAGAGAAGATTCTGTTGGTAGATTGACCGATAAAGGAGGAGTTCTGACACCATTTTTGCAAGAAATTGAACAAATGTCAACATCCAGGAGCAAGGTCTAGTAATAGGTAAATAAAAAAAGAAGAAAGAAATAAAAAAGAAACACTAAAAAAACTTTTCTGTTCCAATGGAGAGCAGGTACTCAGTCACTTGAGGAATGGCATCAATTAATTATTATCATTACCTTAATATAGAGGCATCTTAAGACTTAAAAATAGAGTATTTAAAAAATTTTATCAGAAGCTTGACATTACTAAGCTTTCAATATTATGTTTTTGCTCACAACTACTTTACTTTGTTTTTGTTTCTTTTTATTGCTATAGAGCACATATACTCACTGTAAATAGAAAGAGAGGCAGAGAACCCCTAGTTGGGCATGATCACACCACAATAATTTTTTCTCCATTTCTCCATCCTGTTTGGATTTGGGACATGCATGTATATCCACTTGGCACATTTTTTATAAATTATTAATTTATCTTTACTCTAATATCTGGCTTACATGTGATCATAGCACATCCTTGCAAAGTATGGTATGGTTTTTCAAAATATGCATATACTATGTAATAATTACATCAAGAATTTAGACATATCATCTTATTCAACATTGAACATTACACTATATTGTGCACATTTAATAGTAGTTCTACTAGCTTTTTTTTGGGGGGGAAGAGGTTTTTGCTATAGGGTGCATGTGCTCGTCAGAAAGACAGAGAGAGACAGAGAGATAGTAAGTGAGAAATCACCCCCCAGGGGGATGGCCACACTGTAATCCCTTCTTCTCCATTCTCCTCTCAGGATCTTGGGTGAGCATGCACACGCGCCTGGCATGAGTCTAAGCCACCAGGTACAGGACTCAAACCGTGGTCGACCACATGGGAGTTCAGCGACATAGCCATTACACTAACTGCTGGTCCCTCTATTAGCTTTTTTTTGGGGAAGTATATATTGAATTTCCAAAGTCATTTTTTCACTCTGATATGCACATTATTCCATGAGCTATTCTGCTTTTAAAAATTTAATTACATTTAATCACTGTTTATCTTTGGAGTGTACAAAATGTTTTTTCCATCATGGATACAATGCATATTCATCAAGGTGAATATAAAACCATCTACATTATCATCAACAGATAACTTTTCATTTTTTCTGTCATAAATATTTTGTTTTTTCCCCTAATATCCTCTCTTCCACCCCCTATTACCCAGCCCTTCTTATACTGTCTCTAGTATAGTTGCCCCCCTGTTGTTATACCTTCCATTCCTACAATTTCTGCTGTTGAGTGCAGAGATTTGCTATATATTGAGTACATAGCATGCCTGCCTTTCATAGTCTGTCTTGCTTCTCTTAGCATTAAATCTTCCATATCTGTCCACTTTGTATCAAATGTCAGGGTTTCATTGTTTTCTATAGCTAAGTAGTATTCCGTAGTGTATATGTGCCCATTTTTTCAATCCACTCATCTGTTCTTGGACATTTAGGTTGATTCCATGTCCTAGAAATTGTGAATAATGTAGTTAACTTGGATGCCTGGCACATTTTTCCAGCTGCTGGGGCCATGGTTTCATGATGGTCAGCCACTTGGATTCTGCCTCCTAAAGCACTGTCAAGGGGTTGGCCTAGTCAGTTCTCTTAAAGCATTATTTTGCTGCAATTTTTAACTTAAAAATAATTTTAAAACATGACTCTGACTTTATTAGTTTGAGAAGATTATTTGTTTGTTTTCTCATTATTAGAGTAGGAGAAAAATTCTTTTGTGGTTTATACTGCATGCTAGGTAGAATCTAAACTCTCCCATGGGTAGCTATTAGTGCCTAATTCTCAATGTGGCCCCTGCGATGTCAAGGGGATTTCCTCAAAGTCAGTGAATATTCTTAGCTCTTAGCCACGGCATTGTGAGAGTGAATAGGAGGGAGGTGAATACTTGATTCTCCTTTTCCAGTCTGATATATATATATATATATATATATATATATGTATATATATATATATATATATATATATATATATTATATATATATGTATATTATGTATATAAAATATATATATATTTTACAGTATTTGTACATTAATAAAACTATGAAGTAGAGAAAATAATAAAATGTTACCAATTTTTTAATCTTTTAAATCTTATTTTCTTTTTTACATTGAATCACTTTACATCTCCACAGCATACAAAATAAATCTTTCCAGCATAAATACACTGCATATCATTCCATTCAAAAACGTTACCATACACGCTATCATCAACAGATAAATTTCCATCTTTGTATCAATTATATTATTTGCTTTTCTACCCCTTGGTTTTCTCCCTCCAGCCCTCCCTTGCTCACCCTCCTCCCACACTGTCTCTATTTTTATAACATATAATCTCTCAGTTTCCACCCTAAAGTGTAGATATTTGGTATATATTAAGTGGGGACATATAGTATCTCTTTTGTCTCTGGCTTGCTTCACTTAGCATTAAATCTTTTATATTTATCCATTTTCTGTCAAATTACAGGATTTCATTGTTTGTCAATGGCTGAGTGTATTTCACAGAGTACATGTGCAGCACTTTTTATATCCATTCACTTTTCTTGAAAATTTGGTTTGATTTCATGTTTTAACAATTGTGAATAATGCCACAATAAACATAGATGTGCAAGTGTTTTTCCACAGAATGTATTTCTCTTTTGGGTAGATACCCAGGAGTGAAATAGCTGGATCCTATAATAGTTATACGTGCAGGTTTTCAAGGAGCCTACATATTGTTTAAATGTTATCAATAATTCAATCAAGTATAGAAGAGAAATAAGAAAGTCTAAAGACAAAATAAAATTCAGATATATGAGAAGTTTCCAAAAAGTTCATGAGAAAATACATATTATAAAAAAATGCATGGATTTCAAAATTTGTTTACAGCAAAGGAAACTCATAATTTAATTATATTTTTATTAATTTATTGAAATTCCCTATAGATTGTAGTTAGTAAACTGTTCAAAATCTCTCTATAATAAAAATGTTAATGTTTAAAATTACTCATGTATTTTCTTAGTTTGACTGCAATTGCTTTAAAAGTATTTCCCATCAAAAGTACATTTTTTGGTCCATCTATTTATAATTTAATCTGGAAATAAACTCATTCTTAATAAAAATTTAACCTGAAAAATCGGTTATTTAAAAAAAAAATTGAGAGGTTTTTGCTATAGGGTGCATGTCTTTCTCACCAGAAAGACAGAGACAGAGAGACAGAAAGTGGGAAACCACCCGCTGGGGGGATGGCCACGCCATAATCCCTTCTCCTCTATTCTCCTTTCAGAATCTTGTGCACATGCGCACATGTGCCCAGCGTGAGTTTAAGACATCATGTCTGGGACTTTAATTGTGATCAACTACGTAGGAGTCCAGAGACATAGCCATTACACCAACTGCTGGTCCCAAAAAAATTGGTTATTAATCATTCATCCTTAACTATAAATGAGTTAGTTGTTTAATAAGATGTATTTATTTTGTAGACAGCTAAAATTTGGACTGTTTGGTGGAGAAAGAGTAAATATGAGATAGAATAAGGGCAACTCTAGAGTACATGGACTTTATGAATTGTAGACCAGGGCATCATGTTGCCAGAGCCAGGTAGTGGTGGGCTTTTCATTGCTACAAAATAGAATGGATTGGTGGTATCTATGGTGAAGGAGAGGGAACTTCAGGCTATAAAGAAAGGACAAAGTATGGAACATGACCAATGACAAAAATATAATTCACTAGCTTAATTCTTATCCTGAGGCTGGCAATGGCTGAGGTATTTTTTTCCTAATTGTTTATATCTGTCTGCAAAAGAAAAACTAAGATGTGGTTTCCTTAAGTTGAAAAATGTTCAAGACAGGAAAGAGTGACTTAACAAGAGCCAATTTTTTTGAAAATGCTAAAAATGCTATAATTGGGATAGAAGTCAAATTAAATGAATTATTTAATAAAGTGAAGTGCTCATGATGGCTTCAAGTCTAGACTGTACAAAAATATCTTAATAAAAATTGATAAATTCTGCCAAGAATTCAATATTTTTTCAGTTAAATGTTATTCTCAAGAAACCCTGAAATAACTGACTCTTTTATCTGATCATAGCTTTGGATCAAAAGACCTCATAAGGCAAATTTTGGCTCTCTTAAAATGGCTTAAGATATGGGGCTCATGATTCTTCATTTAGAAGAAATCTTGAGACAGGCTTGACCTGTTCTTCTGATTATAATACTTGTATAGATCTCACGAAGGCATGATTTCCACCTTTGAGAAATATACATTAAATTTATTTATTTTTTCCACAAAAGAGAGAGAGACAGGCACCCCAACAGGGTCTTCACTCCATGATTCACCCACAGCCTCATCCAGCCAGGATCGTGGACATGCACATATATGCCCAGTATGTACAGGGAGGCCTTGGAGTGCTAACTTGGAATCTTCTCATGTAGCTTCAGGATTGCTGATCATCACATTACTACTATGCCACTATGCTGTCTCAAGCAAAAAAAAAAAAAAAAAAAAAAAAAAAAAAAAAATCGATTCTTTTAAAATTTTTCCCATGACAAGAGGTCACAGGAAAGAAGACCTGACTTTGGACAAATAACGCTCTGCTTAGATTCAGTAATATGAGCTTAGATCCAGGCAAGTTACTGATTCTTTATTGGCTCCTAGTTTTTCCTTCTTACAGGTGAATGCCAGCTACCTACAGCCTAAAATAGTAACTGAAACATGCTTGTTGGTTAGAGGTTTGTGAAAATTTCCTTCCATAATTTTCTTTCCAGCTGAAAATGCATACATGAAAATGCAATATTTCCCAAAACAAAATTATATACATATTCATTTTTAAAATCTTTATGGACAAATTTCATTTCTCTTCTCTACAAGAGATCAAATAAATCATAAAGCAAACTTTAAAAAAACAGTGTTATCTAAGGAGCATGCACATGATATTTTTAATGTTCATTTAACTTTTTATGTAAAGTGCCAAAGTAAACATCTGGCGGCTTTTTAAAGAGATCAATGTGTCTCTCTTCCTCTTCTTCCTTTCCCCTATCAAACTTCAATTCTATAATAAAAGTTTTAAAATTTCTTGAGGGCCACAGCTGGATACAAAATTATGTTGAGTATTAAAGTGATAAACCATATATCCCCTTTGCAGTGATGGGTGCTTTCTGCTGAGTGGTAAATATTTTGGCATGATTTAATGTGTCATAAATAGAGTTACTATACAAGGTGTTGACCAGCTTAACTTTTTCACCCCAGATAAATACATCAAAGTTTTGTTTAAATATGGATGTTCTTCATTGTCTTTTCTGATGTTAAAGCAACAACATATGGTACTTTGCAACAAAAGCTAATTAGAATTTGTCTTCTCTAGGATTTTTTGAGAATGTGTGTTATTAGAATTTACAAGTAATAGACAGAATACAATGAGAATAGGAGGAGTTATTAAGTAAATAATTGATTTAGCACCATCATCTGTACATTTCTTTTTTTTTTTTTTTTCTTTTTTGGAGAGGTTTTTGCTATACGGCACGTGCGCTCACCAGAAAGATAGAGAGAGACAGAGAGATACAAAGTGAGAAATGCCCCCCAGGGGGGATGGCCACACCACAATCCCTTCTCCTTCATTCTCCTCTCAGGTTCTTGGACATGCATGCACACGCACCCGGCGTGAGTTTAAGCCACCAGGTCCAGGACTTGAACCGCGGTTGGCTACACGGGAGTTCAGTGACATAGCCATTACACTAAGTGCTGTTCCTTCATCTGTACATTTCTAACTTGTCAAGTTAGTGAGTATTTACTTAGTATTTATAATCTATTTACTCCTAGGAGAGTAAATACTTGGTATTTATAATCTATTTACTCTTCCCTTTCTCTCCATTCTCTCCAGCAAGAGCACATTTCCTCTGGCAAATTGAAAAGTTTCTTTTTCCATTTTTGTGATTAATCCTATAATTATTGAAGTTCTGAATATTATTTTTAGCAATTTAAAAATAATTTTTTTTAGGGACCAGCAGATGATGTAGTGTTACATTGCTAGACTCCTATGTAGTCGACTGAAGTTCAAGCCCCAGACCCAGCGGCTTAAAACTCATGCCCATTGCATGAGTTTGTCACATTTTCTACGGTTATAGCTTAGCTTATAACTCTGTAGTATGACAAACACTAATTAATCCTCTGTGAATAATGTATATGGTAATGTCTTTGACTTGGCTAATATGCACTGTATTCATGCTGAGAAAAACCATGTATTCTGTAAAGATGTACAGTGATTAAATATATATAAAAAATAAATTTAAAAAATAAAATCTTTCACAGAAAAAAATTTTTACGTTACACTGCATGTTTCAGATAGAATAAATTTAAAAGCTGAATTAAAATATCAAGCACGCAAGAAGAAAGACTAAGCCATCATTCTATTCTCTACATAGGAAAAAACTTTGTCATATGAAAAGGCAATCAGGAATAACAGCCAAAGCATGAAGGAATAAAGCTTTATAGAGGTATCGATTAATTTCAAAATTTGTCTTCTTAAAATTTTTTGTAATGTTTGGGACATTTGTCATATTTTTTAAATTTGCCATTTCTCTGGGTCAGTTGGTGGCATGTGATTTAGATGGCTGGATCCCACAGGGTCGACTGCGTGGTTTGAATCCTGGAACTGACGGCTTGGAAAACATATGAACTGTGTGTGTGGATGCTTGTTCAGAATTCTAAATGGAGGGAGATACAAAGAAGAGAGTGGAGGTGCTTTCTCTCGCCCCCTCTTCTCTCTCTCTCTTCCCTTTCTCTCCATTATCTCCCACAAGAGCACATGTCCTCTGGCAAATTGAAAACTTTCTTTTTTCCATTTTTGTGATTAATTCTATAATTATTAATGTTTATGAATACATATTATTTTTCATATTTAATATTATACTTATAAGTTTAACTTCCATTTTTTTAAGGAGGCCTACTCAAATTAGATGAGGGTTATTTTTGACATTTTCCTATCCCCCAGGAACTATCATTCTAAATAATTTAATAAGAATAATGTTTTGTAATTATAAATAATGATAGCATAAAGGACAAAATAATAAGTGCTACTTAAGTGGTAAATTCAGTAAGTGTTTATAACTGCAGAGAAAGAATTCATCACTGGCATATTAATGATCAGGAAAAGCCTCAAAAGAGTAGGTAATATTCAATTGAATGACATGGTTTGGATGTATGGAGAGTTAGTGATATGTTAAATTAATGATTTAGGTCAGGGGCCAGCAGGTGGCATAGTGGTTATGTCACCTATAACTTAGGTCCTCTTTGTAAGCCAAATGATGTATAGTGATCAAATGTATAGAAATATAATAATAATAGTGATAATAATAAAAATTAAAATTAAGATAAAAATAATAATTTAGGTCAGTTTTCAAGTCTCCTTCCCCTTTGAATTCTCCAGATTGAAGTCCATATACTTTGGGTCCCAATTCACTACTATGGGCATTATATTGAAACTAGAACATTCATGTTAAAATAATAGATTTTTTTTGTCAACATAGAATTGCCTCCCATATTCCCTCCCCTACCTTCATCTTGTTCTACCCATACTCATGGTACAGCAGCAAACACAATACATGACATACCGGACCTAGACCCAATTCAGCGTTTAAGAGAGAATACGACCCCATAGAGGTCAGGATTACATTCCATCAGTTTGTAGCTGAAGCTGAGAAATTTGTGTGTAATACTGGCTAAAGTCTCAACTTAGTGGTATTGGCAGCCATATTTCATTCCTGTGGACTAAGTAGCAGAAAAATCTGAAGGAAATAGGCTAAATGGAACAATAAAAGAGAGGTAAAAAAAAAAGACTTTTTTGTTCTCTCACTCTTTTCTTGCAGATTGGTTCTGATCTTTACAGAAGCCTAGGTATAGCAATGTCTGGCTCTCCACAAAATGCCTTTTAATAAATTTGTATCCTTCATGATAAGCTCTATTTTGTTGTACAAGTCAGTGATTCTCAAGTCACTGATTTTAGAAAATTAAAATTACATGTTGAGAATGTCTGGTGCTATTTGGAAAAGAGTCACTGAGTTTCTTAATTTTTGCCTTTCATAATCTTGGTTGACTCCTTTTCATGAGTGACCTAAATTTTTTTTTTTGAAGAGCAATTTTAATTTTTACTTTCAAAGTATTATTAGGTGGCAGGTTGAATAGATATCAGAACAATTTACATCGAGAAACTAAGGCTGGGGCCAGAAGTTTCCATGGTGTTTAAAGTGTTGGACTCCCACATATATGACCACAATTTGAGTCCTGAACCTGGTAAAAAGCAAGCTGCCTACTCTCTCTCTCTGTCTCTCTCTGGTGAATACACATGCCCTGTAGCAAATTAAAAATAATAATAACAGTAAGTAAAATTAAATAAACAATTCTTTGGGGAAAAATAAGAAATTAAGGCAAGTGAATGAACTTGAACATTGCAAGATATATTCATATAAAATAAATTGATGTTTAGACATATTTTGATTTTAAAATTATTGACACATAAAATGACATTAGGAAATGATTATGATAATTAGTAAATTTAAAAATACTGACTCAGGGGTCAGAAGGTGACATGGTAGTCATGACCACAGTTTGAATCCTGGACCAACAGCTTGCTTTCTCACTTCCTGTCTCTTTCACTCTCTCTTTTTGTCTCTGGTGAGTGCACATACCCTACAGCAAAATAAAAAATAATAATAAATACAATTAAATAAATAATTCTTAAAAAATAGATAAATAATGGTCCAACCACACTGACATAGGTTGTGGGTCATCGCTCTGCAATGATAAAGAAATATAGGGCATCAGCAGTGTGAATACGTGGTTGATCAGGGCACACACCCATTATCTTGACTGGCTGGATGGCTGAGGGTTGGAGAGAGGATGACATCTTGATGAGATCCTATGGAGGGTGCACCTTTGTGTCTCTCTCTAAAAAAAGAAAGTAAATAAATTTTATTATTATTATTAGTTTTACCTTTTGCTATAGGCGACTTGCCAGAGAGAGAGAGAGAGACAGACACAATGAGAGGAAAAGCAAGAAATCACTTCCAAGGGGGATGGCCACACCACAATCCCTTTCAGCTCTATTCTCCTCTCAGGATTTTGGTGTTTGGCGTGATTTTCAAGCTCTGTGTCAGGGATTCAAACAGTAAAGGGCTCCATGTGGGATCCAGCCACCTTAACCTCCATGCCACCTGCTGGCCCCAAAGCAAATAATTTTTATTTATTTATTTATTTATATTTTTTGTAGAGGTATTTGCCTTAGGGCACATGAACTTCCTGGAAAGAGAAAAAGTGAGAGGGAAAGTGAGAAATCTCCCCAACGGGGCATGACCATGATGCAATCCCTTCTCTAACACTCTCCTCCCAGGATCTTGGGTACCCATGCACACATGCCCAATGTGAGTTTCAAGCAACCAGTTCCAGTTCCAGGACTTGAACCATGTGGGAGTCCAACGATGTTATCATTAAGCCATCTACTGGCCCCCCAAGTAAATAAATTTTTATATATATATATATATATATATATATATATATATATATATATATATATAAATATTATATACGTGTGTGTGTGTGTGTGTATATATATATATATATATATATATATATATATATATGGATTGAATTGTGAAATTTTGAATGAATATTACAAAATAGAATAATGCCATGAAGAGAAAGTTTGCAGCATAGTTGGAGAAATTTGACAAGCATGGAGAATTCATAGAGAGCTTAGTATTCTAAATGAGGTTAAGCACATTTATGCGAAGGTATTTTGGGGAAGCTTATTCACACAGAGGATACTTTCTGCTTCAGTTCCCTAGTGCAAAAATTCCCAATTCTGTTTGAATTCTCTGTGATATTCTGGCATGTATAGTAGTTTGATGTGTGTATGTTTTTTTCTTTTTTCTTTCTTTTCTTCTTTTTTTTTTGATGAAACACCACATGAATGGTAGTACACAAAACCCAATTACCTTGAATTTTCTAAAAAACATCCCTAGTGGTAAAAACAAAAACAAAAATCTCCCTATTCCCTAATTATCCAAAAGAAGAAATTTGACTATCTCTTGTGTTTAATTGAAGCTTTCTGATTCCAACTTTTATTGACTTTATTGTGTTTCTGAGAGACAGAAATAAAAGAAAATAAATTCAAAAGATAATGTACTCAAAATATGTGGAACTTTGTGCTAATTTTTCTGTTTTATATTATTTTTTATAAAGATATAAAAATTTGGCTTGATTTGGCTTTCAGTCCTTTGAAGAAAATCTTCAAGTATTTCTTTATTTGCTTGTGTCATTTTACACAAAATATATGTGAAAATTTTTGTTTGTTTTTGTTTTTGTCATTGCAAAGAGACGTTAGGCAAAACAACCTCCATATACCATCTTAGACTAGGCTGATATAACCTGGAATCATTTCCTGTTTCAGGTGTGCATGACAGGATTCCTCCAGATGTAATGCACACAAGGACAGGACTACAAATCACCTAGCAGGCCAGCAGGATTATGATCACCTAACACATGAATAATAACATGTACTTGTTTTTCTTAATGAAAGAATGCAACCTTAGGAGGTCACTTTAAGTCATAAATCTTCATCTATAACATGAAATAACAATAGCACCTAACTCAAAGGGTAGTTGTGGGGGTAGAATGAAATCACGCATGTAAAACCAGATAACTTAGCACTGGTATCTAGTAATTTCTTTCCGACTTTATCTTTCTTTGCTTATTTATAGAGAAAGACATAGCATATTGCTATAGATTAAATAAGTCCCCCTGAAAGTCATGCGATGAGCCATTGTAATGGAATTTAGAGAGTGAAAACTTGATCTAATTGCAGTGTCAAAAATAGAGCTTATGGAAAAAGATTGAGGTTAAAACCATCAGGTGGAATCCTCATCATTGAGTTCTGGTAGGTTTACAAAAAAAGCAAATAAGACAGAGAGATTCGGTGGACAAACCCACTCTGCCCTGCTCTTACCCTTGTGATGGGATCAAGACCCCACCAACAGAAAAACCCACCAGAAATGTCTGGATCTTGTTTGGACTGTAAGCTGAATAAATCTCTATTATTTTTTAAATCACCCAAACTCAGTGATTTCTGTTAGCAATACAAAGGCGGACTAAGACACATATTTCCTGATCTCTGATACATTTTTTACATTTTATTATCTCTGAAATGTCAACATGCCTATTACTGACTGCTTCTTAGCATTGTGTCATTGCTGCATTAGATCTATTTATTTATTTACTTATTTTTGGTTAAATAATGGCGTATCTTACAAGAAATGGTGCCTTGAATTATTTAAATGGATACCTAATTTTAATCTTATAGTGCAAGCTCAAATGTATAACTATGTATCTTTTTACATGCTATATGAAGAAATAGTTTTTATCTGGGACCATATTGTAGACCTGTGCTAACACAATGCTCTGTGACACTAGACCCACATGGGAAGGCCCTGTGGTCAGGTTCCAAGGCCTCCCCTCACACTCCAGACGTGGAGTACCCATGAACTGAGCTGACTGAGGCTGGGGATATGGATTGCAACGACCCTGTTGGGGTTGCTTCTCTCTCTTTCAGAGGAAATAAATAAGCTTAAAAAAAGGAAAGTGCTTGTCTGATGTGTGCAAATGCCAGCAGAATTTTTTGTTTTTAGCTATTTTTTTTTACATCTTTTGCACATATTAAAATATTGTGGAAGAGGGATATGAACCCAGGTGTTTCAACTGCAATGGGTATGATTTAAATGAATGGTGGCATTGATGAACTATGAATATTTTCTAAATAAAGCAAGAGGCAGTAGACGTACACCATGATTTTAATTTGTTCGAATTATTTTTTGTTTATGTTACAAACAAAACAACACTCTGTTAGCAAACATGTGCTGCCATCAAAAGAGCACCTAACGGAAGTCCAGAAGTCAGGTTCCAAATGTGGCCCTGCTCTTAATGAGACCAATTGGTAACCTCTCCTAGCCATCACTTCTTCCATTTGTAAAGTTAGTCTGAGGCTGGTGATCACCGATATTAATATGAACCTCTGTTGTATAAAATTGTGGGATTTGATCAACTTGGGTCAGGTTATTCTGCCAGAGAGAACAACACTGTATTCATTTCAAATAAATCAGAAAATAAGGGCCAGTAGGTGTCACAGTGATTAAGGTGCTAGACTCCCACATGGCTGGCTGTTGTTCGACCCCCAAGTCCAGCAGCTTGAAAATCATGCCAGGTGGATGCGTAACTGGCCAAAATCCCAAGAGGAGAACGGAGAAGAAGGGATTTTGGCATGGTCACAATTATTCTCCTCTTCCCAGGGAGTAATTCATTTCTCACTTTCTCTTTATCTCTCTGTCTCTTTCTGGTGAGTACCTGCTTTCTATGGCCAAAAGCTAAAAAAAAGAAAGAAAAAGAAAGAAAGAAAGAAAGAAAGAAAGAAAGAAAGAAAAAGAAAGAAAGAAAGAAAGAAAGGAAGGAAGGAAGGAAGGAAGGAAGGAAGGAAGGAAGGAAGGAAGGAAGGAAGGAAGGAAGGAAAGGAAGGAAGGAAGGAAGGAAGGAAGGAAGGAAGGAAGGAAGGAAGGAGAAAGAAATCAGAAAATAAGCATGTATTTATGTATGGTAGCAGAGAGATCATAATGCTGGAAGCTTTACTCCCAAAATATTTTGAATTCTTTTGAAAAGTTATGCTCAAAAATTCAGTAACAGTGGTATTAGGCTCTCAGATTATTTAAACCTTTGTAGAGCTTCCTAGGACTGCACATTGTGGAAATACAAGTTGCCCTCTGGAACTGGAAGCAGGGTGAGGCAATTTGTATTCATTTCTGTTCAATCAAGAAGGGTTCACTGGAGGAGGCTCTATTTCAAAAACCTTGTTATGAAAGAAGAAAGAACGTTAGTCTAACGCTCACTCCCATTAAGTGTTCAGTAAACCTTACTGTCCCGTTCACAGACAAGTGGAGCTATTTTTGCTCTAGTGACAGCAAGAGCAATGATATAGCATTGAAAGAAGTGACATTAAACAAGCCTGCCACTAACTTACTGTGTGACTTTGGGCAAGTCAGGTCTCCTCTGGAGATAATTGTGATCTGAGTTTCTTTATAATTTATCTTCTGGTTCTACAGGGACATATTGTAGATACGTATTAGTAATTTGATGATTGCAATTTATATATGTGGTCCAGTGAGAATTAATAATGCTTAGTAAAGCTAACAGAAGAGAAGAAAGAAAGGTCTGGATAAATCATGGTCATAAATTATAATAAAAAATAGCTTTTAAAAATAGATAATATTTGGACCATCAGATGGCATGGTGATTAAGGCTCTGGATCCCACATGACTGACTGCATGGTTCAAGTCTTGGACCCAGCAGCTTGAAAATCACACCTGACACTTGTATTCATACCCAAAATCCTGAGAGGAGAACAGAGGGTAAAGGGTTGCAACATGGCCATTCTCTCTCACACACCCCCCCCCCAAAAAAAAGAGATGATTTCTCACTTTCTCTCTCTCTCTCTCTGTTTCTCTCTGTCTCTCTTTCTAAGCACATGTGTCCTATGGCAAATAAAAAAAAATCTAAAAATAAATAAATAAAAGATAACATGTAAAGTAATGGAAATGAATGTGATAGCAAACGTGTTTCTATAAACATTTGTATTCAACTTCTATTGAGTAGTTATAGTTCAGATTTCTATTATTTTCACAAACAACAATTTTTTCAATTTTTAAAAAATTTTTTAAATTATTTAATTTATTTATTTTGATCAGAGAGGGAGAGAGAGATAGAGAGATAGAGAGATAGAGAGATAGAGAGAGAGAGAGAGAGAGAGAGAGAGAAAGCAAGCCAAGCCACCACGTCCAGGACTCAAACTGCAGTGGGCGTTATGGGAGTCCAGCACCCTAACCACCATGCCACCTACCGGTCCCAATTTTTTCACTTTTTTAAAACATGAAATTGTTCACTAGAAATAATAGACAATGCTGAGACCAGCAAGTGGCGTGAAGGTAAAAGCAGCTGGATCCCACATGGCTGCTGTGCAGTTCGAGTCCCAGACCAGCAGAAGTGTATTTCATGTTGGGTAAATTCTCTCTACAAGCTAAATGATGTATTTAATGTACAAAATGATAATAATAAACACATTGGTCACAAGTCCGTAAGTGCCTAAAATTCTGAGAGGAGAGTGGAGGAGAAAGGATTGGAAGAAAAGGGATGGCCATTATCCCTAGGGTATGATTTCTATCTCTCCCCTCTCTTTCTCTCATTCTCTTTCTCCTTCTCCTCCTTACCTCCATTTCTCTCCTTCTATAGCAAATTGAAAGAAAAAGAAAATAATATAAGAAACCCTCAGTTTAATATCTATATTTAACTAGGCACCAAAAATAACTTAGCTTATCACTAATTTTAAATCAATTCCTTCTACCCATCTCCTTCTTCTCCTTCTTCTCCTCTTCTTGATTTACTAAAGAGTACATACAATCACCAAAGAGACAGAGAGACAGTGGGGAAAGTGAGAAAGCACTACCCATGGGAGATGGCCACACTACAATTCCTTCTTCATTTCTCCTTCTGGGATTTTGGGCATGCACATAGATGCACCCACAGTGTTTTTCAAGCCACCGGATCTGGTACTCAAACTGCACAGTTGGTCATGTGATATCCAGCCGCTTTAGGCACCAAACCACCAGCTGACTCCCTCCACCCTTCTTAACATTTGTTATCTCTAGAAGTTAGCAATATAACATGTTTGTAGAAAGATTAAATTGAGATACTGATAATATAGAAAGGGAGCAATACAAAGTAAATAACTATTATGGTAAGAATTAACAATGTTTGTTAATATGCTCTTTATTATCTGGTTTATGATGGAAACCTATTCCTTAAGTGATTTTTGTAACAATTAAGCAGAAGATAAAGTTTATATAACAGGATTTAAAGATAATATGTAGTGTTAGCAAAAACCATGGTTTGGATTTAAGCTTTGATATTTTTTTGTCTCTATTACTTTGGGGATTAACAGATTCATGTATCAGTGAAATATTTTCTTTATAGAGTTGTTATAAAACTTAAATTATATTGTATGTGTAAAGCCTATGAAGTATCATAAAAATGCTATGTGCCAGGGAATGATCACTAGGTCATTCAAACATTAAGATAATCATCAATTCCAAGGCTAAATTGTTCCTGCTAACCTGTAGAGTTCATACATTTACATTTAAGCATTGACAGAAATTAATATACTTTTTAAAATTTTTACCAATATAAAATCATTATATACTTAATGATATTTTTCATAGTCTGTCCCACATGGAACAGTAAATATGTATGACACACTGGGGTAAGATGGAAAGGCTTTGAGTATATTTTTTTAAATAATTATTCATTTTATTTTTTATTTATTCATTCACTTATTTTTTTAATTTGCCCAGAGAGAGACAGAGGGTGAGAGAGAGAGAGGAAGTGAGAAAGCAAGCCACCAGATTCAGGACTCGAACCCTGGTCGGCCATGTGGGAGTGTCCAGCGCTTTATCCACCACGCCACCTGCTGGTCCCCAAGTATATTTTTTAAGACAGTTCAAAAACAATACTTCTGTAAATTTTTTTTTTAGAGATTTTTTTCCCCCATAGGGCACATATGCTTGTTAGAGAGAGAGTGACAGAGACAGTGTGAGGGGAAGTGAGAAATCACCCACCAGGTGGGATGGCCATGCCACAACCACTTCCCCATTGTCTTCCTGAGACCTTGGGCAGGCACGTACATGTATCTAGTGTGATTTTCAAGCCATGGAGTCCAGGATGCAAACTACAGTCAGTCATCTGGGAGTCCAGCAAAGTAACCATTACACCATCTGCTGGCCTTTACAATATCCTTATAATAAGAAAAATGTCAAAGTGTTAGTAAATAATGCACAAAATTAAAATATTTTATATTTACTTGTATGAAATGGCTATGTGCATTTCTAATTTTTAAAATACCACTTTATTGAAGTAGGACTGACTTACAAAAAGGTGTACATATTTAATGTTTGCAACTTGATGAATTTAGAGGTACATGCATTCCCATTAAATCTTCTCCATGATCAACGCAACCTCCAAAATGTACTCCAGGTCTCTCCATTGATGGTGACGATGATGACGACTACAGAAACATCTAACATGAGATCTACCCTTTTAACAAACCTTTAAGTATTTAACACAGTATTATTAACTGTAGGCACTACATTACAGTAGACACCCAGGACTTACTCATCTGGCATACCTCAGGTTTTGTACCCTTTGACTAATATCTTCCATTACACCCACTTTGACCCCTGACAATCATCTTGCTATTTTCTACTTCCATGAGTTCGACTATTTTGGATATTCCTTATAAGTAAGAGTATGTAGTATTTCTCCTTCTATGACTGGCTCATTTCACAAAGCATAATGTCCTCCAGGTTCTCTGTGTTATCGCAAATGGCATGATTTCTTTCCTTTTTAATGATAAATAACATTCCATTTTACGCATGTATCACATTACTTTATCCATTCATCCATCAGTGGATATTTAGGTTGCTTCTGTGTCTTCTCTATTCTGAACAGTTTTGTGAAGAGGCTATGTAATGAAGTTTTGTAATTTCTTTCTCTCTCTTTTTTTTTTTTTTTTTGGAGAGGTTTTTGCTATAGAGCACATGCACTCACCAGAAAGACAGAGAGAGACAGAGAGACAGAAAGCAAGAAATCTTCTCCCGGGGATATGGCCACACAGCAATCTCTTCTCCTCCATTCTCCTCTCAGGATCTTGGGCACACATGCACATGTGCCCGGCATGAGTTTAAGTCACTAGGTCCAGGACTTGAACCACGGTCGACTACATGGGAGTCCAGCAACACAGGCATTACACCAACTACTGGTCCCAAAGTTTCATAATTTCTTAATAAAGAGATTTATACCAGTTTATCACATGGAAAATAAACTCAGTAGCTCCACAAACCCGCACTTATCCAAGAAAGAATGTGGTACATGGTACTACAGACAGTGGAAGGATGTGCCCAAGAGAACACCTCATTGACCATGTTAGTATACTACGATTAAAAAAAAGGATAGTTGATGAATTGTTAGTCATTTCATTACACTTAGCAGGATGAATAACCCTTTGAGGAATACAAGAATATGTTTACACAGAGAGAAGTGGACTGTGGACTTTCCCTATACCAGACGTTCCCTGGTCACTCCATGGGATGAATGATCAACACTTAAGGCCCAGGGCCAGCAGGTCGTTCGTTAACTAAGGCACTGGAGTTACACATGGCTTACCATGGTTCAAGCCCTAGACCTGGAGGCCTGACACACCAAGAACAAGTGCATGCATGCTCTAAATCCCAAGAACAGAATGGAGGAAAAGGGATCATGGCATGGCCACCCCCTTACTCCAGGGGGTGATTTCTCACTTTATCCCCTTCTGTTTTTCTCTATCCCTCCCTCTGACAAACACATGTGCTCTAAGACTATAGATATAAATGTAGATAGGCAGTACTTCTATAACTTCTTTATGGCATACAAATATGTTATTGCCTGTTGGGAATTCCTCAGATAGATCCTATTTATAAAAATACCTTGCCCAGAGCCTAAAAGGTCTAGTGATTTTGATTATAAATACAACTGAACAGATCCACATATATACACATATTTGAAAATTTGTAAAGATGAACTTAATCACTTGATTATCAAATAGCTAGCTATAAACCTCACACTCTTAAGCATTCATCTCTTAATTTCTTACAGGCTCAAGACTTAATTTCTTATAGGCTCAATACTTATATCCTCTCCAAAGCTTGTTGTTGGAGTCTTATATTGTGAAATTATTCACATAGGCCTAAAAATAAATTAGCTTATGTTTTTACAATTAGAAAGTTGTTTTTAAATGCTGACTAGCATTTTCATCAGTTTAGTTTTTTTTTTTTTTTTTTTCCTAAGAGTTTTTTGCTATAGGGCGCATGTGCTTGCTGGACAGACAGAGAGAGACAGAGAGACAGAAAGCAAGAAATCACAGGAGGGATGGCCACACCACAATCCCTTCTCCTCCATTCTCCTCTCGGGATCTTAGGCACACACGCACACGCACCCGGCGTGAGTTTTAAGCCACTGGGTCCGGGACACGAACTGCGGTCGACTACATGGGAGTCCAGCGACATAGCCATTACGCTAACTGCTGGTCCCGACATCAGTTTAGTTTTATTTATATAATTATGTAACTGTAAAAGACTTCCATAATTGTTAGAGAAAATTTAATATAATGAGAAACAGTTAGGAATCCAGGCGGTGGTGGTGTAGTAGTAATGCAACTGAATCCACACAGGAAAATACTGGATTTGTGTCCTAGGACCTCCCTGAGCCTGGTGGGCATGCACATGTATAAGCCTATGATTCAGGCCGGCTGAGACTAGGGGTGTAAAATGGCATGTGGACCTCATTAGGGGTCCTGTCCTATCTGTCTATTTCTCCCCCATTATATTAATAATTAAACTTTAAATATATACTAATATATATATATGTATATATGTGTATATATATATGTATATATATGTGTGTGTATACACACACATATATATATATACCTATACACACACTAGTTAAATTGCATTATAAATTGCATTATAAATTATTCAGACATTTCACTTTAAGTGGTAAAATGATATTATTCTCAGTGATAGTTTTATCAATGGTGAATTTATCTTATTGTAAACTTGTACAATAGGATTTTATAGACTTAACAAGAAGACAATAACAAGGATTAAAGAAAGAGTGACAGTTGAGATGCAGAATGACATGATTTTTGCTAATGGTATTATTTTATTTAGACAAAAGTCATGAATCACTGGAGGAAAGTTTTAAAGTATTTATAGAAAGTTGATATGTATATGATTGTCTAGACTTCACTATTCATGTCATAACAGGGATGATCAAACATTTTGGTTTTGTATTAATAAAACCCGTATTTCCATGACTAAGTATGGAAAAAGTTAAAATTATTATACCAGGAAAAGCTCCAATACTACCCTCAATGTTATGTGCAAATTATTTTGCTAATTGGGCTTTGTCTACACCAGAAGCTGTTGGCACTGGCCAATATTTTTTTCTCTTGATTTCTTTACATAAATATTATTCTACCATGCTGGTTCTACTGTTTACTAAGAAGTGGTAGAAAAATAACACTCTGAGTTTCATTGCTATAGCTGCTTACCCAATCACACTGGTAGCCAATCCTAGGCATTGAGAATCAATTCTTAAAGTCATTTATTGTGTAAGAAAAGTATGTTTATTCCATGGTTATTTACATATCCAACTTTTTTAGGTTCTGTAAGGAATACAAAGTACTAGATTCTAGATATTCTTAAGTAGTTTAAAGTCTAATTGAAGAAGTAAACAACATATATGAATTACATATAAAGTATGTAACTTAGTAAAATGTGTATTATATTAAAAATTGGTTTAGGAAAGTTAGAGAAGGGTGAAATAATTAAAAAACTTTCATTTCTACATAGTCAAAACCTGATATACCCAGAGAAGCCACAATGTGAAATTATATTGTAAGAAATTATCCTTAATTTTAAGGATTCATATCACAAAACCTTCAGTTTAAAACAAGTATACTCATTCAGTTTAAAACAAGTGTACTCATTTAAGAAACCAGTCATACAGTGTAAGTCACAATCTTCTTGAAAGGTTAATTTGGCTTTGTTCTACTATCAAAAATGTCAAGTTATCGATAATAGTATGGTATATTAAAACAACTTTGCCAATTGATATAGGGAGAAAATTAATTTTAACAAATGGTTCTCATCTTACTCTTTTTGGCATGATTATAATCAGAAATGTCATGATGTAATCTCTGCCTATATTGTTGGAAATCTTAATTCACTTCAATGAGTAGGAAAAAATGGTAATCTCCATTTTTCTTTCCTTTTTTTTTTTTTTTGAGCACACACAAATAAATACATTTGCACATGGCATGTTTTTCTCTATTGCTTTTTTATTTTTTTTTTATTATTATTTTTTTCTTTTTTTGGAGAGGTTTTTGCTATAGGGCGCGTGCGCTCGCCAGACAGACAGAGAGAGACAGAGAGATAGAAAGCAGGAAATCACCCCCCAGGGGGGATGGCCACACCACAATCCCTTCTCCTCCATTCTCCTCTCGGGATCTTGGGCACGCACGCACACGCGCCCGGCGTGAGTTTAAGCCGCCGGGTCCGGGACTCGAACCGCGGTCGACTACGTGGGAGTCCAGCGACATAGCCATTACGCTAACTGCTGGTCCCCTCTATTGCTTTTTTAGAGAGTTTTGTTATAGGGCACATGCATCTCCAGAGAGGCAGAAAGTGAGAAGTCGCCCTCAGGGGTGATGGGGTGATGACCACCAATCCTTTCTCCTCATTCTCTTTCCAGAATTTTGGGCACACATACACCTGCGCCCAGGGTGAGTTTCAAGTGGCTGGGTCTGGAACTCCACTGCAGTCAGCCATATGGGAGCCCAGCATCTAAACCACTATGCCATCTGCAGACCCTGGAATATTTTTCAATAAACCAGGTCCAGTACTCTAACCACACAGTAAGCCATGTGGGATCCAGCTGCCTTAAAAACCACACCACCAGCTGGCCATGCTTTTCTTTTTTGTTGTTGTTGTTAATTTTATTTGCAAGAGTGTAAGAAAGAAAATGAGAAATCAACTCCCATGGGAAATGGTCGTACTTCAATACCTTCTCTCCCTTTTCTCACTCCTGTTGGAATTTTGGGCATGAATGCACATGTACCGTATGTGACTTTCAAACAATCAGTTCTAAGATTAAAATCATGACGTCAGTCATATAGGATCCAGCCTCCTTAACCCCCAGACTATGGGCTGGCCTGGTAGCATCCATTTTTCACATAACAACTTCTTTTTCACATGTTCAAAATCCTTTGTTTTTTTGATTTGTATTTTAGCAGTCATAGTATAAAGATAAGAAAAAATAAGGGCAAATTTAAAACAAATAAAAATACTCATTCTATATTAAGAAAGGCAAAGAGCAAATCAAGAGCCATCAATAGTATTTGAAAACCAGAGAATTCATATTCAAAATTATTCTGCTAAATACATTTAAGTTAATATAACAATGTTCTGTATTGCCGAATCTTTAAATTTTATGTAGTTGGTTGTCTCACATTTGTATTATTTAGAATTCTCTAACTGTTGTAAAATAAAATCCTTCAAATCTCAATTTTTTGTAATTTGTAAGTATATATAACTGTGTGTTTGTAGATATATAAAATATTTATTGTACAGGTTGCTCGAGTTCACCAGAGAGAGACAAGATGAGAAACTGCCTCCCATGGGGAGTGTACATACCACAATCCTTCCAGTCCCCTCTTGGGATTTTAAGCACATATGCTCACACATCCAGCATTATTTTCAAGTTGCTGTGTCCAGGATTCGAACCATAGCCAGCCATGTGGGATCCAATACCTTAACATCCATGCCATCTACTGGCCCCTGTAATAAAATTATATTTCCTCCTGACAATAGCAATGAACAGGTCAGAAAGTGAGAGGGGGCAATATGTAGAAATGGGTCTCTTAGTTTTATACAAAATCTAAAAATTTGGGTTTCTCCAACCCTGTAACTTTGTTCTTCTAAATATCTTTGAAGTTCTTACTTTTCAGTTGGGAGATGGGAAGAAAGAGAGAGAGAGAGAGAGAGAGAGAGAGAGTAAAAAAGGCACACCTCTTCTTATCCTCTGCCAGAGAATGACATGAGTCACTTCTGCTCATGTTCTGTTGATGAGAAATGGTTGTATTACATCACTTAGATGCAAGTAACAAGAAATCATTGGCTAGGTGTAGACCAAGAAAAATACATACTGGATGTCAGCAGTGTCTATACAGATATGATCAAGATTTACTTCTATGGAAGATTCAGATTCTTCTTTCAGTTAGACAACACATAATAATAGTAGTCTACTGGAAAAATTGAAACAATTATGCATTTAAAAAGGCTACCAATTGACAGTCTAAATCACACTTACTTTTGAATACATAATAAGAGTTAATGGAAAACAAAACAGTATTAAATTATTTAGAGAGGAAAACATTTGTCTTCATAGAACTTTATGATTAGCTCATCAAATAATCTTCCTTTAATATTTGTAATCTGAAATGGACAATAGGAGAATAATCACACATTTGGGTATTGCCCTTAGCAAATTTCATCAATATCTGAAAATTTCACTCTCATTTATTAAAGAAAAATTATGCAAACAATAACTGTAAAGTAAAACTTATATAATTGTATTCTGAAATTTTCTAATTAGATTTTTAAAGTTTTCTTAAATTTTAAGTCTTACAAAGATTATTCAAATTTAGGGGGCTTGCTTGAGGGCAAAAAATGAAGAGAAAGATGAATTACATGTGACTGAAGGATTGACAATTTTCCTTGTATTTTAAATATCAGTTTAAATAGCCATTTGATGGGGAGAAGAACATTAGGGCCACTGCTGCAGTCTGCCTAATGCATTCACATCCACATGAATTCAAGGAGAGTATGCATGTGTATGTGTGCACATATAAATAGTTTTTAACCTATTCTAGGAGAGTAGAAACAATGAGAAAGGAGGGGAGAAATAATCGATAAAGTATTAAAATGTAGCTACTATATTTAACTGAATAAGCACTTTACTTAAAAATTGATGTTTTAAAATATTGATGATGACTTGCACAGTGTTTTCTCTTCTTTGTTTGTTTGTTTATTTATTTATTGGAGAGGTTTTTGCTATTGGGTGCATGTGCTTGCCAGAAAGACAGAGAAAGACAGACAGACAGAAAGTAAGAAATCACCTCTCCAAGGGGGGATGGCCACGCTGCAATCCCTTCTCCTCCATTATGCTCTCGGGATCTTGGACACACACGCATGCACCCAGCATGAGTTTAAGGCACAGGTCCAGGACTCGAACCGCAGTCAACTATGTGGAAATGCAGTGACATAGCCATTACACCAACAGCTGGTCCCCGTATAGTATTTTCAACTTGACCAGTCTGAGGTGTATTTCATATTGGGTAAATTCTCTATATAATCTAAATGATGGATAGCAATTGAATATATAAAAATATAATTTGTATTATAATGAAAAAAAATTTTTTAAGTACATATAGTAAATTAGTCAAAAATATTTTTCTTCTAAAGAATCGAATAAGTACAGGGCTTTTAAGAATATATGGTGTAGTACTGTTAATTTTGAATATATTTAATAGTAATTTTATTTTATTTTTTAAGGATTTTGCTATAGGCTGTGAGACGGAAAGAGATCATGAAAAGGAAAGTGAGATTCACCCCAGGGGGGTTTGCCCCACTAAAACCCCTTCTCTATTCTCTTCCTGGGATTTTGGACATGCACGCACGTGGTCCTGGTGTGACTCTCAAACCACCAGGTCCAGGACTTGAACAGCCATCAGTCATGTGGGAGCCCAGCACCTTAACCACCATGCTATCTGCTGGACTCTGTAATTGTAATTTTTTAATTTTAAAGAATTATTTTACTTTATTTATTTAGTTAGTTAGTTAAATTTCACCAGAGAGGGACAGAGCAAGAGAAAGAGAGGGAAAGTGAGATAGACACCAGGTCCGGGACTTGAACCATGGTCGGCCATATGGGAGTCCAGCACCCTTAACCAGCATCAACCTGTTGGCCCCTGTATTAGTAATTTTAAGAATACACTTTTTGTATTAAATGTCACCCGAGCCTGATAGACTGAGAAAGAAAACTCGTTTATAATTAGCAGCTGCAATAGTCCATACATGCTACTGCAACAAAATATTTTAAACTGGGTAATTTATAAATAATAGAAATTTTTTTCTCACACTTCTGGAGACTTGATAATTTACGATGAAAGTACCATAGGCTCTGTGACTTGTGAGGTCGGTGTTCTCTCCTTCCTAGGTGGCATTTTGTTGATGCTTCTTTAGGGAACAGGGCAGACACTGTATCTCCCCATAGCAGAGGAGTAAAAGCCAAATGCAGAAATTAGCCCTCTTCAGTCCTTCTCTTTTCTTTTTTTTTTCTTTTCTTTTCTTTTTTCTTCTCTTTTCTGTTTTCTTTTCTCTTCTCTTGGCTTCTTCTTCTTTTTTTTTTTTTTTTTTTTTTTTGATTACCAGAGAGTTTGGGATTCATCAGAGAGACAGAGAGAAAAGCAGAGAAAGCACCCTCTCGTGGGATGTGGTGAAGCCACAATTTCTTCTCTTGCATTTCTCTGGGCCGCTAGGACTGGGCATGCATACACACATATCTAGCATGCTTTTAAGCGACTGAGCCAGGATTTTAACTACCCTATTGGCCATCTAGGATCCAGTACTCTTAACCACTAGGCTGTGGGGTCAAATCTCTCCAACCTTATTCAAGGGGCATAGATTTCAATCACCATAGCAGAACCCTTAGGACATGATTTCCTAAAAGGTCCCACATTTCAATACCAATACTTTAATGGTTTAAGTTCTAATATAGCAATTTTAGAGAGACATCTACATTCAAATCTAAGCAGCAGTATTCAGTTAATTTGCTGAAATGACTTAGAAAAAATTGTAATTATAATAATTAAATCTTTTATTTCAACTTTTTAAAATGAATTGATTTGTACAAATTTTATTTGTAAATAATAGAATGGCAAAATTGTAGCCCAACCTAGACTGATATATCATAAGCATCCAATGCTGGAGGTATTTTGGTGTCCTTTGTCACCTTCTTTCTTCTTCATCTTTTTTTAATTTTATTTTGCATTTTATCTATTCATTGATATATTTCAAGAAAAAGAGAGGAAGAAAGAGACTCCCAGTGGGTTTCTCATGCCATGATTCACACCCCAGCTGCAGCCATTGGAGATGATGCTCTGTGTTCATGCCGAGTGTATGCACGGAGTCCTCAGAACATGAACCCGGGACCTTCCTACGGGGAACCATCACTGAGTGTTACATTAGCCATGGAATTCAGGCTGGCCCTGTTTCCTCCCTTCTGCCCACTGATGATGACAGCCCCTCCACACTGGAAAGGTTAAGCAGGCTCAGATTCAGTTAGTTGTGTCCCATAGCCTCAATGCAATGTGAAAAAGGTAAAAGAAGAACCTGGTATATGAGGTTTCCCTTAGTGAGCTTGTCACTATTGACTTCTGATTTCTGTCTGATATGTAATTTTATCTCAGAACAGCAATCATATCCATTACAAAAACAAACACTAACATAGTGATCTGACTAGTTGCTCTTTTGTATATTGTTTTGAATTAATGATGCCATTTTTCTTCCTTATTTGTGAAGACAGTTGAGAGAAAATAGTAATGTTATATTCAGTTGAATTACAATTGCAGTATGTTGAAGAAAACATTGCAATAAATTACTCTATTTGCTCTTCCTCTGATAATTTTAATAGAATATTCCATTTCAAGGGGGAAAAAAACCTTCCCACTTGACTTATCTGTAGTGTTTAAACTCACTTCCATATTTTCATGTAAACCCATAATTTTCTATTAATATAAATTATCTTAAGTGCAATGCTATTTAAACTATTTAAATAGCTTCCATGTTTACTGCAGGATTTGTTTAATTTTATAATTCAACATATTCAAAATCAAACACATCAACTTCAATTGCAAACAACTTTTTCTATGCTTATCTAGTTCATTTGTTAGATAGCATGGTCCTCTCTGTCATTCACGACCAAAAATTGAAAATAATGTTTAGTGTTTTAACATGCCTCCCATATCCACCAGATGAGATCTCTTCTTTCTTCTGCTAAAAAAACTTTCACGCTTATTCTTTTTTTTTTCTTGTTCATTTTCCTAATACCTCTCAAACACAAATGTTTCCTGGTGTTTTACACTGTTTCTCATCTCCCCTACCATTGATAATATCATATGCTGGTCTCAGGCTCGCCCCACGAATGCATGATTTAAATCATGACACCACTCTGTTAAAAAGTAGACAAAGATAATAAACTCTAAAGTAGTTTAAAAGCTTTACATTAGTTCTAGTGAATGCCTATCTGGTCTTCTATTATCCAATAAAATTGAGCAAAATATCTTTGATAGATCTATTCCTAAATAATGGTTTATAGCAATATGAAATTTATGAGCTTCTGACATCAAATAATCCACAACAGAACTAAACATTAAGGAGTTGTTCTAATAACAGAGACATTGCCATATTTCCATTAGGTCACGGAGAAGACATAATAGAACAAACCTTTGTGACAAATTATCCTATTGTTTATGCTTCATGTCGTCACAAAAATAGGGTTGCCTTATTTAATTGTTATACATTATGCAAAATGAGATTCCTAACTACTCATTTCCCAAAAAAATGATCATCATTCTCATGATTTTTTTAACATGAGGTGTCCTTAATTTGTATGAATTTCTATGCACACCAGTAATAATCAGTATAATCTTCTTTAATATTAATAAACCTCTAAACTTTACTCAAGGTTGTGGATTGCCTTACCCTTCATGCAGTTTCTTTTTTTTTCTTAATAATTATTTTACTTTAACTTATATTTTCATATTCATTTCAATTTGACCAGAGAAGTACAGAGTGAGAGACAGAAAGAGGGAAAGTGAGAAAGCAAGCCTCCAGGTCCAGGACTCAAACTACGATCGGCCATGTGGGAGTCCAGCGTCCTTAGCCACCAAGCCACCTGCTGGCCCCACCTCATGCAGTTTATGAGGCGGGGTAGCTCTGGGGCACTAATTTGAAAGCACACTTTGGGCCAACACCTGTGGGAAGAAGAGTGGACCTCATCGGGAGCTCTGGAAAAGGACCTTCAGAGTCATCCTGATGTGGGGGAAGGGGCCTCAGCTTTTAAACCATGTGGCGATCAGTCACTAGATGTCATTGGTCACCTTTCATCTTCAGTGTGGTAGTTAGGCAATTCCTAGAGAGGACCAATGGATAAGGCAGTCTTCCTATAACACTCCCGACAGTTATGAATATAAGTGCTTCGTTTCTGATAGGAGGTGCTGGGGGTGCATCACAATGCCCAACTCGGGAGAAACAAAAATAATTCTACATGCTGAAAGCTGCTGATACACCTACACACTCCTATACAGAGTCCTATAAATCCAGTCTGGACTTCAGGGAGCCCTCTCTTGATGCTAACCATGAAACTAACCACCTTTGAAACATCATTTAAATGATAAATGTGAACAATCAGCTTCTTTGAAAATGGTATTCTTAGTTTATTTTGCAAAGATGCATGTGGGGGGCTTGTTTATCAGATTAACTTGTTGACATATTGAAAAGGCTGAGAATACGCTTTTAAAAGAAAAGAGACAAAAAATGTAAATGTCAGTGAAAGATAAGCTATCATCAGTACCATACTATGAAAACAACAAAGTTGAAATAAAAATGCAATGTTCTTTTACTTAGTCCCATCATTTAACTGGTAAGAAAAAAGAAACATCAACATTCCACTGTCTGCCTGTGGTAGGGAGAATAATGACTCTCTAAAGATGTCCACATCCTAACCCTAAGAACATGTGACTATGTCACCATATATGGAAAAAGGATTTTTCAGCTATGATTAAATCTACAGAGTTTGAAAGAGGGAGATTATTCTAGGTCATCCTGATGAGTCCAGTATAATCAAATGAACACTTTAAAGCAGAGAACCTAGTCCAACTAGTCGTAGAGGTAAGACGAAGGAAGAGAGGAAAGATCTGCAGAATGAGAGGGAATCTACCCACTGTTGTTGATTATGAAGATGATAAAAGGGGAAACAAGCCAAAGAATGCAGGTGCCATCTAGAAGCTGGAACAGCTCGGAGCTAATAGATAGAAAAGAAGTAAAACTTCATTCAAAATACTGCCAGGACCTGAATTCCACCAGCATCCCGAAGTAGCAAAGAAACACATTCTCTCCTTAAGCCTCCAAAAAACAGCATAGTTCTCTTGGTTCCTTGATTTTAGTCCAGCTGTTGTTGTTGCGTTTAGGATACTAAAGTTATAGTAACTTACGGTAGCATCAACAGAAGACTAATACCAATTCTCAACTTTTCTTTAACACTGGATAATATTGTTCAGTGAAATGCTATAAATTAAAGATAGGGGGCTGAATGGATAAGAATAAAAAGGGAAAATAAGTAGGAAATGTTAAAAAGGGGGAGTATTGGGACCAGCAGTTGGTGTAATGGCTATGTCGCTGGACTCCCATGTAGTCCACTGAGGTTTGAGTCCGGGACCTGGTGGCTTAAACTCACGCTGGGCGTGTGTGCATGCCCAAGAATGGAAGAGAAGGGATTGTGGTGTGGTCATCCCCCGGGGGTGGGAGGTGGTTTCTCACTTTCTGTCTATCTGTCTCTCTCTTTCTGGCCAGAGCACATGCCCTATGGCAAAAACCTCTCCAAAAAATAAATAAATAAATAAATAAATAAATAAATAAATAAATAAATAAAAGGGCAGGGGAAGAGTATTGTATATGTATTGAATGCAAGAGCTAATAACAAATTTTATACTCACCACTGTTTTGACCAGATGTATATTTTTGGTTAGAAGCAAAGATAGTGGTCACGAGAGTTTACATTTTTCATTCATAATTTTTTTTTGAGAGCTTTAGGGCACATGCTTTAGGGCACGTGTGCTTGCTGGAGAGACAGAGAGACAAAAAATGAGAAATCACCTTCTAGGGGGATGGACATTCCACAATCCTGTCTCCTTCATTCTCCTTTCAGGATCTTGGGCACACACTCACATACACACCGAGTGTGAGTTTCAAGCTGCCAGGTTTGCCCCTCAAACCAGGATTGGCCATGTGGGAGTCCACCCTTATCCGCTGTGCCATCTGCTGGCCCCAATACATAATCTTTTAATGTCAGCAGACATGTAGTACCACTACCAGTGCTATTCAGAAATATCACAGTCATGGTGGTTTCCCAGATTGGTTTATCATCTTCAAAAATTACAAGGAGTAATGTGCATTAAGCTGCTATCAAACCAATAAGACAATGTCCATCATTTTCAGGATTATTGGTAACCTGAGCATGTTTCCCCCAAATTATCTTGCCTCCTTATTTCACAAGGCCCAGCTCACTCACATTCATTTCGGTGACAGTACCTTTGGTGATAACGCACAAAATTGCGTATAATGGAATGAGGGATTTTTCTTTACACCAAATATCAAAAGGCAAAATGTGGCTTTCAGTTCAGGATGTGTTTAGTGGGCCTTTTGGAAATGTAAGCCCAATGGCCTAATTAATCTTTCATGTTTATGTAGTTTTCTAGTAAAGCCATCTTCAACAAAGCAGACTTTTGTAACCATCCTCTTCCATTCCTTCTTCTTCCTTCTTTCTCTTCCATCTTTGAATAAATTTTAATTCTTCCGTTTCTTCCTGGACCCAAACTCTGGGTAGAAGAACTTCCCATTTTCCTCTTTTCTCTTTTCATTTTTGTTTTAGTTCGAGACTGTCCTTCTCGGTCCAACAGATAGGCAGATCCTACTCCTTGAGGGGTCTTTTTGTCATTCTTTTGTTTAGTGTTCCTCTTTTCATGTGTCTTGATAGTCATTTTCATTTGTATTTTCTCAGCATGGTGCTGTTTATGATAGAGTTTAGTCTTCGGATCAATCATCTTTTTTGCCTTCTTTGAACATTCATGAGCCTCTTGACTTTCTTTATCTTTTTTTCTCATGGTAATCCAAAAACTATCCATAGCATTTACGATGTAATTCAATATAACTTTAAGGCCTCAGAGACCCACTAGCATATCCTGCACAACCTGGAAGTAGTTCACCACTTTTTTTTTCTGGATACTTTTTGGGCATATATTTTGGATGAGTATTGCTTTTGAAGCTACAATAAAGATATAAAGCTGTAAATAATGACAAAATCAGAACTAAAGAACTTCTATAACATAGTTTATCTACAGCTTAAAAGCAATGTTGCCATTTTATTATCCTCTGAGAAAGGGTAGCTACATAGGAAGAAAGGAGGAAGTAAATTTTATAAGGTGGTCTTCTTAGCGTAATTTTTTAGAGGTTTTAGCTTTAGGGCACCTGTGCTTGCCAGAGAGAGACAGAAAAGGTGAGAGTGAAAGTGAGAAATCGCTCCCCAAGGAGGATGGCCATGCCACAATCCCTTCTCCTCCATTCTCCTCCTGGGATCTGGCACTCACACACATGCACTCTCCGTGAGGTTCAAGCCACCAGGTCTGAAACTCAAATTATAATCAGCCATGTGGGAGTCCAGCAACCTAACTGCTACACCATTTGCTAGCCCTTTATTAGCATAATTAATCTGGGCTCTAAAGATGTTCCTGGGTCTTGTTTAATGTAACCTAAAAAATCTTAAGCAAACTAGAACTGTTAGACCCACCTAATATACAATTTACCAGTAATTCTCTAGTGATTCATTTATGAATTTGCCAATTTACATGCTATACTCAGATTAAAAAATAAAAATCACACAGCATTTCTTGACATAATTTATCTGACTCACTTGTTTATTCTCGCTTAGCTGAGAGTTGGAAGTATTTATTTTATTTTATTTTATTTTATTTTAGCAGCTCGATCCTCTGCAGTTAAAAACAACAAAAGCTGAGGTTCTTCTCTTGGCCTAAAAATACTCTCTTCCCCTTATTATTCTGCCGGGGCTGCCTGAACTTTCTGTGAGGCACTGTGGTTGAGGCATCCTAAAATGTGTATCTCCTGCTAGAATCACAAGTAGAAATGAGTTACGGTTTTTGGCTTCTTTTTCTACCTCTCTAATATGTATGCCATCCCATTCAAACATATCATCCCACAGAGGAGAAATCATCGTTATGTAAGTGTCAACATTTCTCTCCTTCTCTTTTACTTTTGTAAATCTGCTAGAACATTAGGAGCAAATGCTCCACTTTTCACTTCCCCGTGTGACTGACATGTCACTCCTCTTAATCTTGGAATTATAATTGCAAACACCCTGAAAACACATTGGGTCATCAGAAAGATCATGATACATTTTTGCATAAAAAAATGTCACGACTTTTCAGACAAGCCAAGAATTTGGGGGATAAGCATGGAAATACACCAATATTAACTATTACTTTTCCCTGTAGAAAAGTGCTGGACACCAGCAAAGGGTGTTTATGGTCATTTGAACTTGTTTACTTTTCTTAGACGAGATCTACTATGTTGACAGAACCTATTGTTTTCGGTCAAAGCCAGGAAATGTGATTTTGGGGTGAACTTTCTCTTTTCATCTCTAAGGTTTTCCTTTTAAAGTTCCAAGAAACTCATCTTCTTCCTAATTCTGGTCTATATTCCACTAATTTTAGTGCTTTTAAAGGAGAGAAGTCAGAGGGGGCTTGCGTACCAGTAGGTAAGAAGTCACTTCTGTTTAAAGGTATTTGGCATGGGGACTGGCTCATTCTTCAGAGTTTCCAACAATCTATTTTTCTCCCAGAGTAACTTTCCATCTCTCTTCTTAAATATCTGATTAAACAGAGAAATGAACTTCTTAACCCTGTGTTTTATAAGACCATCCTGGCTCTACTCTCAGCCTCACAGGAAACTTCAAGCTGACAAGTGCGTTCATAGTAAACACTATGGCTGTTCTCCCTAGTCTAGCTATAGAATTATATACTCACTCAGGAATACCTTGGTGATGGTGCTATTGTGGACTCAGTTCCAAACCACAGCCATAAAATGAATATCACAGAAAAGTGACTCGCAAATTTGCTGGTTGTTTACACTATAATGTATCTATTAAGTATGAATAACATTTCATTGAAAGTTCAAGCTTTAATTTAAAAATACTTTATTGGTAAAAATTCTCACAATCAGGACAGGAGTTAGCGTAATGGCTATGTCGCTGGACTCCCATGTAGTCCACTGTGGTTCGCATCCTGGACCCGGTGGCTTAAAACTCACACCAGGCACATGTGCGTGTGTGCCCAACATCCCGAGAGGAGAATGGAGGAGAAGGGACTGTGGCATGGACATCCTCCCTGGGGGGTGATTTCTCACTTTCTGTCTCTCTGTCTCTCTCTGGCTGTCTGGCGAGCGCACGCGCCCGATAACAAAAACCTCTTTTAAAAAAAAAAATTCTCACAATCATTTGCACCTTAGTGAGTTGCTATCTTTCCTGGAAGAGAGTCTTGCCTCATTGTTGGCAGCTCTTGAGTGATCAGGGTGATGGTTGTTGAAGGTCAAAGTGGCTGTGAAAATTTCTTAAAATATGACAATAATAAATTATACCATGTTTATTGACCCTTCCTTTATTTTATTTTATAATTATTTATTTAATTTTATTTATTATTTTAGTTTTTTATTTTGACCAGAGGGAGACAGAAATGGGCAGGGGGGCTGTAAGAAAGCAAGCTGCCAGTTCTGGGATGTGGTCAGCCATGTGTAAGTAGATCACCTTGAACACAAAGCCACCTGCTGGTCCTGACTCTTCCTTTCATGAAAGATTTTTCTGTGGTAAGCCATGTCAATTGACAGTATTTTATCCACAGTAGAACTTCCTTCAAAATAGAAGTCTATCCTTTCAAACTCTGCTGCTGCTTTGTCAACTAAGTGTAGGTAATATTCTAAATCCTTTGTTGTAATTACAACAATGTTCACAGATTCCACAGAAGTAGATTCCATCTCAAGAAATCCCTTTCTTTTCTCATCTATAGGAAGCAACTCTTTATCTGTTCAAGTTTTACATTGAGATTGCAACCATTTGGTCACAATTTTAGGTTCCATTTCTAATTCTAGTTCTTTAGCTATTTCCACCTGATCTGCATTTACTTTCTCCATTGAAATCTTGAACCCCTCAAAGTCAACCATGAGGGTGAAAATAACTTTATCCAAACTTCTGTTAATGTTGAAATTTTACATCCTTCTATGAATCACAATTTATTTTTTAATGGCATCTAAATCGGTGAATTGTTTACAAAAGGTTTTCAGTTTACTCTGTCCAGGTCTATCAGAGTCAGCTACTTTCAAAGCTACTATCCCTAGTAGTTTTAGCCTTCTGAAATGTAATTTTTAAGCAATAAGACTTGAAAACTGAAGTTCTTCTTTGATAGATTCTGTGTTAGGCATGAAGATAAATATTAGGTTTTTTTTTTGACATCTTCAGTTCTTGGTTGATCAGGTACATTATCAATAAGCAATATGCTTTTGAAAAGATTTTTTTTTTCTTTTGATCAGGAGGTCTTAACAATGATGGGCTTTAAAAACTCAGTAAACCATGCTGTAAACAGATGTGTTGACATCCAAGCTTTGTTCATTTATAGAGCACAAGCAGAGTAGATTTGGCATAATTCCTAAGGACCCTAGGATTTTCAGAATGCTAAATGAATATTGGCTTCAACTTAATGTCATGAGCTGCAAAAGACCTTTACAAGAGAGGTATCCTATTCTCTGAAGCTCTGAAGCTAGGAATTGGCTTTTTCTCTCTAACTAGCTATCAAATTACTAGATGGCATCTTCTTTCAATAGAAAGCAATTTCATTTACATTGAAAAATCTGTTTGTTAGTATATTCACCTTCACCAATGATCTTAGCTAGAACTTATGGATACCTTGCTGCAGCTTCTACATCAGCACTTACTGTTTCACCTTGCACTTTAATGTTATAAAGAGGATGCCTTTTCTTAAACCTCATGAACCAACTTTTGCTAGCCACAAACTTTTCTTCTGTAGCTTCCTCACTTCTCTTAGCTGTCATAGAATTGAAGAGAGTCAATACCTTGTTCTGGATTCAAATTTGGCTTAAAGGAATGTTGTGGCTACTTTGGTCTTCTTTCCAGATCACGAAAATTTTCTCTAAGTCAGTAACAGGGCTGCTTCTCTCTCTCTCTCTCTCTCTCTCTATCATTCTTGTGTTTCCTGGAGTAACCCTTTAAATTTTCATCATTTACTTCAAAAACATGTGTGTGTTTGTATGTGTGTGTGTGTGTTTACAACTTGACCTGATACAAGAGATCTAGTTTCTGAAATAATTTTTTTTTTTTTTTTTGGTGAGGAGAGGTTTTTGCTATATGACGCATACACTCATCAGAAAAACAGAGAGAAGCAGAGAGACAGAAAACAAGAAGTCACCCCCCAGGGGGGATGACCACACTGCAATCCCTTCTCCTCTCAGGATATTGGACATCCATGCACAATGCCCTGCGTGAGTTTAAGCCACCCGATCTGGACTTGAACTGCGATCAACTACGTGGGAGTCCAGCGATGTAGCTATTATACCATCTGCTGGTCCCAGTTTTTAACATATCTTCTTCACTAAGTTTAATAATGTCTAGCTTTTGATTTCAAGTGAGAGACATGCAACTCTTACTTTCAATTGACCACGTAGAGTCCATTGTTAGACCTAATTAATTAGACTAATTTCATTATCATTCATTGCATCTCAGAGGAAATAGAGGACCAAGGAGGAGAGGGATGGGATGGGATAATACTAGTCTTCGAAACAGTCTGAATACATACAACATTTGTTAATTAAGTTTACTATCTTATAAAGGTGCAGTTTGATCTTTGTATAAGATCAAAGTTCATTGATCCTAGATCATAGTTACAGAAAAAAAAATAATAAAAAACTTTGTGATATTATAGGAATTACTAAAATATGACAGAGACACAACATGAGCACATGCTATTGGGAAGATAACTGATAGAATTGCTGGATGCAGGATTACCACAAATCTTCCATTTGTAAAAACTGCAATATCTGCAAAGTGTAATAAAGTGAAACATAATAAAATGAGATATGCCTGTCTTCCCTTCAAAACACATCATTTGAAACATATTGTAGTCTGCTGGGACTGGGCTTTCCCCCCCTGAAAAAAAGATCTTTGTCTTTGCGAATATCTAAAATTTAAGAATAACTCTAAGAAGTAACCTATCCTTGCTGTTCCCTTCTTCCTCTCACAAAACTGAATTTGTCTTTCTCTTACATAGTTTTAACTCTGACCTGAAGGCAAACCTTTCTTGGTTGAATTGCCAGTTGCCTGAGGGAAGAGATAAAATCACACTTTCCTGTATTTCTCACACTATTTAGTTCAGTGTGGGGCTATTTGGCTTTGGGCATGCTGTGTGGAAGGAGCATGTTTGGCAGGGATTTTTTTTTCAACTGCACTGAGAGGAAAGCATCTTTGCTAGCATTTTTAGACAATATTGAAATAACTTGCTAACCTTCATGGAAATATTGAGGCAGAAAATCATAGAATTGGTGGAACTAGTATAGCTAATTTAAGTATTTTTAATTCACCCTCTTAGTTAACTTATGTAGCCTGATTTTGTTTAGTTTACATTTTTACTTTTTTCTATAAAGTATGAACACTTGCTAAAGAGAGAGAGAGAGAGAGAGAGAGAGAGAGAGAGAGAGAAATGAGAAATAGTGATTGACTGTTTAAAAAAATAATTAGAATAATAATAATAATGATTGGGAAAAACATTGAAAAGATATTGAATAATGAAGTGAGGGAGATTAATGTCTCTGTATTGACTGACATGATGGCATTCCCTTTTGAAAAAGCAATGTAATGCTACAAAGTTATATGTAATCTAATGTAATATAAAGAAAATTATGATGATAATAAAAATAAAAATAAATTTAAAAAAAGAGAGAGAGAGAAAGTAAGAAATCATCCCCTGGGGCAATGGGCATACCATAATCCCTTCTCTATTCTCCTCTCAGTATTTTGGGCACACAAGCACACAAGCCCAGGGTGCTTTTTTTTTTTTTTTTTTTAAGAGGTTTTTGCTATAGGGCGCGTGCGCTTGCCAGACAGACAGAGAGAGACAGGGAGACAGAAAGCGAGAAATCACCCCCCAGGGGGGATGGTCACGCCTCAATCCCCTCTTCTCCATTCTCCTCTTGGGATCTTGGGCACGCACGCACATGCGGCCGGCGTGAGTTTTAAGTCACCAGGTCCAGGACGCGAACCGCTGTCGACTACGTGGGAGTCCAGCGACATAGCCATTACGCTAACTGCTGGTTCCCAGCCCAGAGTGCTTTTCATCACTGAGTTGGAAATTGGAACCTCAGAGTCAGTTATGTGGGATCGACTGACCTTAAGCACTCACTACACCATCTAATTGGCCCTGTAGCATGATTTTTACCACTTCTTGAAAATAGGAATCAGATCCTAAAATCAGAGTACTGCACTTGCATGTGTATTTTGTCTTTGCCTTTTAGTGATCTGTGACCTTGGACAGGATAGTTTTCTTCTTTGTAAAACAAAGCCAATAACAACTATATGAAAGAGTTGTTGTAAAGGCTAATTGACATAGATATAGGACAAGTGGCACCTAGCACATAGTAAGTGCTTGGTTATAGTAGCGCTATTTTGTTGATAATGATATTATTGGATTGTTACTGAAATTCTCTGTGAATACCTTTAATGACAGGAATACATTATTTCAAAAAGCAATCTCATTTACTTTTGGACCTCTCAATTTTCTACAATGCATTTACAATTATGTAATATATCTGTATCTGTAATTTCTAAGCCTCCCTGGAAGTCCCTGTACTAAACTCCCCCCCCCCAACAAACCTATTTGTATATTGCTGGAGAGAGCTTTGTAACCTCACTAAGCCCCCATTTCTCCAAGTTCAATCCATTGATCAGTCCACAGTTGGTCAATCTGTCTTCTTTCTTTCTGTATGTGCTCAAGCTTTTTGTTTTTTTGTTCTGTTTGTATTATTGTTATTGCTGAAATTTATTTTGGTTGTTTGCTTTTGTGCTTGCATTTTGTCTTTTTTTTTTTTTTGGAGGGGTTTTCGCTATAGGGCGTGTGCACTCATCAGACAGACAGAGAGAGACATAGAGACAGAAAGTGAGAAATCACCCCCCAGGGGGGATGGTCACGCCGCAATCCCTTCTCCTCCATTCTCCTCTCGGGATCTTGGGCACACACACACACATGCGCCCGGCATGAGTTTTAAGCCATCGGGTCCGGGACGCGAACCACGGTCGACTACGTGGGAGTCCAGCGACATAGCCATTACGCTAACTGCTGGTTCCCATTGTGCTTGTATTTTGTTTTGAACTGTTCCTCTACAACATGGATTGGAGAACAGAATACATTATTTCAGATGTTCTACAACAAGCACAGATCAGACAAGTAGTAGGTAATATTTTTCATGTTATTCTATCTCACCTACAGGACATCTGTTAATAATTGCATTGTTATCATAGTTATTGAATTGTATTTCTGACATGAAGTAAACTGATGATCATCCAAATCTTTAATTTTTCCCCCTACAAATGATACTTTTTTAAAAAGTTTACTTATTTACTTTATGATTGACAGATATATATTTAGAGAGATGATACCCCAAATAATTTCTTGATGCCAGGATCCACCCCTGGCTTCTGCTAGTACCAGATAATGGGTACACGTGTGGCTATATATTTAGGGAGTTCTCCAGATGCAAACCCAAAATTTCCCACATGGATCAGCCTCGCATACTGTCACACTTTTATTTCTGCATCACTGTCTGAACCCCACAAATGATGCTTTTAAAGACATTTTCTCATTCTATATACCTTCTTGATTTGTTGGACTCAAAAAGCAGTATCAGGCTAGACCCAATGGACAGTGATTAGGTTCTGAGAAAAAGAAGTTAATTCCTCATAGCCATGCAGCTTGTAAGTCCTGACCTCATCATCTTAAAACACATGTCTGACACATCCACTTGCCAAGGCTCCTGATGGCATAGAGAACTGGAAGAAACGGAACTGCGATGTGAACAGCCCCATTGCAGGTGCTTCCTCATTCTCTCTCTTTCTCTGGTGCATGCGTGTACCCTTTGGCATGAAGTAAAAGAGAGAAATACATACAAATTTAATGAATGTAATACATTTCACACAATAGTCTATGGCTTCTTATTTTAGGAAAAAAAGCAAATAAGTAGAATCATCCACTAGTCTGCTATTCAATATGTATCATCATAAGATTTTATTTATTTTCCTGACTGGTCTCTCTTTCTGAATGTTCTACTTTCCTTCATCTTACAAAAAATAAACATGATCAATGTCTGTCATTCTATTGGACTAAAGATAATCCACCTCATGTTCAATACAATGTTGTTGCTAATGAAAGATATATATGTGAATATATATATATATATATATATATATATATATATGCATATATATGTGTGTGTGTGTATGTATATATAACATACTGTAGGACACGTGCACTCAATGGGAGAGACCTCCATTCTCCTGGGGGGGATAACCATGCCTCAATCTCTTCTTCTCCATTATCCTCTAAGGATTTTGGACATGCATGCATACACACCTGGCATTTTCTCAAATAGCCAGTACTGTGACTCAAAACCAATATAGCCATGTGGAATCCAATTGTCTTAACCACCATGCCACTAGGCTGACCAATGACAAAACTTTTAGCTAAAATATTGTGTCCTTCATTGCTTTAATCAGATTTATACCTGAAATTTGGTTTCTTTAAATATCTCAAGAAAGAAGTAGAGGCTGTGTAGTATAATATTGAGGGGAATGAAAAGATGTAATTTGATGTGGTACCCAGAAAAAAAGATTATAATTTCAAGGATCATTTATGCAGAGCACTGAAAAGAAATGTGCTAACAACTAGAGAAAATACTCAAAATTTTATTATTTACAATTATTTCATTATAAGTATTTTGTTTTTCTGTAGAATTAATTTATTAGCATACTATCCTCTGAAGTATAAAAACAGTATGTTAGCACTATTGCCAGTGAATAAGAGAGGTGCTTTTATCATTAGTAAAACTATAATTATTTCTTTGAGAAAGTGGCAGCAAAAAGTTCAAAATCACTTAAGTTAAAACTTTAAAACACACTTAAGGTTTTAATTTTCACAAAATTTGTTCCAGGTGGCTCACAAATTGGCTAGAGAAATTAAAAGCAGAGTATTTAATCACCTTTAATACACCTTTAAGACCCAGTTGAACTCAACTTAACATCAACCACTTACAAATGGGAACAGTCACCTGTCTTTTAGCTGTAACCTATAAGGAAGAAAAGAAATTCCCTATGACTCCAAAGCACAGTGCCTACATATTTTGGGTGTTTTCCCTGCGATATTCACCGGAAAAGAGAGATGTTGTTAATATTGTTCTTGAAACATGCTTTGACTACTGCTGACTACTGTATTTGATTATTTCTTCAAAGTCATTTATCTTAAAGAATTTATATTAAAATTATATATGATATATATGTATACACACATATATATGTGTATATATATACACATATATATGTGTGTGTGTATATATATATATGTGTGTATATATATATGTATATATATATAAATTATATATAATTTCAAAGAATCATGTAAGTGGGACCAGCAGTTAGCATAATGGCTATGTTGCTGGACTACCATGTAGTGGACCGTGGTTTGTGTCCCAGACCTGGTAGCTTAAAACTCACTCTGGGCGTGTGTGCATGTGTGCCCAAGATCCCGAGAGGAGAATGGAGGAAAAGGGATTGCGGTGTGGCCATCCTCCCTGGGGGGGGGGGGGGTGATTTCTCGCTTTCTGTCTCTCTGTCTCTCTGTCTGGCGAGCGCACATGCCCTATAGCAAAAGCCTCTCAAAACAAACAAACAAACAAAGAATCATGTAAGTGAGCAAGATGTACATGGCAGCATCGTGCCTATCCCCCCCCCCCCTTTTTTTTGAGTTTTTTTTTGCTATTGGGAGCGTGTGCTCGCCAGACAGACAGAGAGAGACAGAGAGACAGAAAGCGAGAAATCACCCCCCAGGGGGGATGGCCATGCTGCAATTCCTTCTCCTCCATTCTCCTCTCGGGATCTTGGGCACGCACGCACATGCCCGGCATGAATTTAAGCCACTGGGTTCAGGACTTGAACTGCAGTCGACTACATGGGAGTCCAGCGACATAGCCATTGCACTAACTGCTGGTCCGTTCCCCTCCTTTTATTGTGGTGAAAAGTTTTATTGTGATCTCCTGAATCTACTCAGTGCATCCGACCTTCACCTGTACCTTAAGAGTGAAGGGTTTGGGGAACCAGCAGTTAGCGTAATGGCTATGTTGCTGGACTCCCACGTAGTCGACCGCGGTTCGCGTCTCGGACCCGGTGGCTTACAACTCACGCCGGGCGCGTGTGCGTGCGTGCCCAAGATCCCGAGAGGAGAATGGAGGAGAAGGGATTGCGGCGTGACCATCCCCCCTGGGGGGTGATTTCTCGCTTTCTGTCTCTCTGTCTCTCTCTGTCTGTTTGGCGAGCGCACACGCCCTATAGCAAAACCTCTCCAAAAAAAAAATAAATAAATAAATAAAAAAAAGAGTGAAGGGTTTGCTATCCTACCTCAGCAGTTTAAGGATCTTTTGTTGTTGCTCTGTTGGAGACAGGAGAGGAGGTTGTTGAAGAGTTTCACATCTTCCTCTTTAGGGGCTGCTGTTGTCATCCACTAGGTCTGCTCCAAAAGGAGGCCTTCTCATGTATCTTTCCCTATCCCCAGTCTTTGTGGATCACTCAGCCCACGGAAAAGAGCCTGCAGGTGGAATCATGTGTATTTTGTTCATCTCTAATGTTAGTACACCGATAGGTTTTAGCAATTCATTGAAAAGTTTATCTGAATTCTTACTATCTAATTTTATGGCATGTGCTTAGGTTCATACTTTCCTTGAAAGCACCTGACTTTCTTTAGGTCTTCAGATTAGCTTGTTATTCTCTGCCCTCAGTTATCAAGAGAAATAATGAGGTGGACTATCTGATTTTTTGTTGTTGTCATGGAAATTTTAGTTTTTGCTGTTGTCCTCAGTGTGGGTTTTACTGGCATTCTTTCCAGTTTTCTACATCCTTCACAGATCCCAAATACCTATAAAAGTTTTAAACTTGGTTTTATGTAATACATTCACTTTAAGTTTCTGTAAATATTTTTTTGTGTTTCCGTTTCTTTTTGAACTTTTTCATAGTTGGAATTAAAATTTATCCCACAAAGACGTTTTACACTGAAATAAAGAGGAGAAGATTGCAATTCAATTTGGGAAATTAAATCTTTCTTGGGTTAATTTAGGAAGATTTGTAAGTAACTTTAATGTGAAATCCTGTATGAAATATGTTCAAATGTGGTAAGGGATTAAGTTAGCTTGAATTTGTTTATTTCCTTTGGTATTTGCAGGATAACTGGGAGTTTATTTATTTTAAACTATTTCAAAGGTTTTTGCATTTTTTTCTTTGTTGGTGAATTTCCTGTTTCACTTGGGAAAATGATGGAATTATCCTCTCTGAGGAAAACATTTTACATTAGCAGAGATAAGACCTATTTACAGACCTAAGAAATAATAAATATTCTTGTGAACTGAATTTTATTTTTAGGTAAAATATAATAATAGTTTTTATTTATTTACCTATTCTCAAAGATAAGGCAGAAAACTCTAAATATTTCTTAAAAAGTGACAAATTTATGAATTTATTTCTTCAACAGTTTTTCTTAGCTATTCTCTGTGCCCAGGACATTAACAAGCAGTTGATTATAATAATGATGAGCAAGCAAGAGTAGCAGACCTGATCTCATGTAAGTTTAGGTTCCTTCTAATTAACCCTGGGGTCCAATCAGATACTGACTCTAGGAGGAGAGAGATTCACTAATCATATAGCCACACAAAAAGTATACATCATTACAACCTGTGAGGATCTCTTCGAGGGAAAATGATAAGCTTCCATGAAACAGTAAAAAGGGAGTGTTGGAATTATACTGTGGAAGGAACGTCAAAAATATGCATCACTTAGAAAACCACATCTAGTGAAAAATAAAAAAGAATAGCATGATTTGAAGTTAATTGGAAGATATGCAGTATAATTTGTTAGGAGAGTGCTCTCTAGGCAAAGTGAATTGGGTCTGAAATGTCCAATATCAAAGCGGTCAGGATGGAGGTAATGCATTGAGGAGGCGAATTAAACCCTCACCTAATTGTAGCTTGGTGAGCAAAAGAGAGAGTAAAATAGGATGAAAAAGATATATGTAGATAAAAACTAACATTAACTGAGTATTTACTTTGTGTAAGTATGACATATGGGTTAATACTTTTTATTCTCCCAACATTTGAAATTGTTTTCTAACTCATAATGAAATAATAGGTACAGATTGTCCTCTTCTATGAACAAGAAAACTAGACAAAATGTATGAAAATGCTTTTTTTATATGTTGGACAAAATGTAGCCCAAGACTGGGTTTCTCTCTACAAAGAATATTATAGGTGATTCCCTACAATTGTCCCAATTTTTTGTCTTTAGGCATTTTTTTGTGTCAACACAAACTAAGAGAAGTCAGCACAAACTGGTGGTATTAATGAGTTGAAGATGAGGAAATTGAAATTCAAGATGATTACCAAATTGTATAGGGCAAGGTATACAGGTGGAAGCTGCGCAGATAAGGGGTTCTGGAAATATATATTAAAGCCTACATGCATCTTTGACTAAACACTATGCTGAGCCTGCATAGAAAGAGACTCCTAGGGGCATGGAAAGAATAATTGCCAAAGGTAAATAGCTTTCAGCCCTCACACAGGCCTAGAAGACATTTAAATACTGAACAGAGTGACAAAATCTTGTTGGACATGAGAAATATTCAGTAGATACCTAAAGAGACATAAATTAATAGTAGGGTTTAACAAGTCCTAGAAGAATGAACTCTAGCTGTTCCCTAATAATACCTGGAAACATGCCTTGGAAGCAAATTGCTTGGAAAAGCTCAAGATAACTAACTCCCAATAACTTAACTGCCTGGTTAAACATTATTTAAAGGTACCAAAAAATAGACACTCTGTATTATATATCCTAAAACAGCAAATGAAACAAAATGATGAAACAACTCTTAATACATTGGACTTTAGACCATGGAGAACAGTGAACTCAGAGAGATGAGTAACGAAGCAGACAGGCTCTTTCTTTCTCTGCATGTAGTCAGTTTACAGGTCCCAGGACCAGGAGGATGCTCAGGAAGAGCCCCCCTCAGTTCAGGAAGTCCGGAAGGGAGCTGGAGTCCAGAGAACACAAGGTGGCCAGAGTTTACAGGACAGCATAAGAAGGGGGAGAAAGCTACACAGAATAAAGAACTCTGGGGCAATGCACAGGGTCTTATTAAATTATTCCATTGATTACTTATTAACAAATGAGTGTAAGAAAAATACCTAAAGCCGGTGAAATACCACCTAAAAAGACTAAAAGGATCAGTGTTGTTATTAAACACAAACAAAAAATGGCACCAATTCTCAATAGAGCTAAAAAAAAAAAACTGAGCAAACATAATTTACTGAGAATTATTGAAGAATTAGAATGGGTCTTACATCATTAGTGGAACAAAAAGTTCACACAGACAACTGAACTAGATGCTTCTTTGATTCCTCCTTTCTAAGTAACTTACTTAAACATTTCATCACAAATCATAAGAATATTTTTAAGAATGAAAAATAGCCCAGAAATAAAAATAAATCATTATTTCTGAAATCCAATAAAAAATCATCACCTGAGAAAATAAGCAAGTCAGGGACCCGCAGGCGATATAACGGTTACATCGCTGGACTCCCATGGTAATCAATCACAGTTTGAGTTCCAGACCTGGTGGCTTAAAACTCACATTGGTCACATGTGCGTGTGGCCAAAACCCCAAGAGAAGAAGAGACCAGAAGGGATTACAGCATGGCCATTCCTCCTGGAAGGTGATTTCTTGCTTTCTGTCTCTCTGTCATCTCTCTCTGTCTTTCTGGTGATTACACATGCTCTATAGCAAAAGGTGTCTCTCTAAAACCAAAACAAAACAAAAAAATAAGCGACACATGTAATTCATAAATAGAGGGAAAATAATTAAAACTAAAACTGACACAGATAGTATTACTAGAAGATGTTTTTAAAGCAGTTACCCTATTATACATTCCATTTTTTTTCTTTTTCATTTTTTCTTTCTAGTTTTCAAGTTTTATTCAAGAACTCACACAAAATATTCCAGATAAATGAGTTCTTCATCTTCTTAATTCTGGTTAATCTATAAGTAACATAATTCATAACTTTCCTTGTGTTAGCAACTACACACAACCAATCACGTCAGTTATTCCTCACATACTTTTTTGGCAATATATTTTAAATACCTTTTGGAAAAAGGTGCCTCGGAAAATACAGTGATCTTGTTCCTGCTCCTTTCAAGTGTTATAATCTCTCTACTGAAATCCCCAGCTTTCCCGTTAACTTTGATTCTCTCTTGGAGAAACTACTCAAAATTGGCAGCATTCGGAATTCCATCTTCTATAGCAGTCAAGGGTAAATCTCAGAACCAGCTTTTTTTTTTTTTTTTTTTTCTCTCCTTTACCACAAGGTTTTTCACCAGTGTCATGGTGCCCTACATCCCAATTTTCAAGAGACTGAAGCAAGTTTTCTCAACATCAACACCACTGCCATTACTCAATGGCCACACTTATTATAGTTCATTTTTGTTGTTCCTGGGGTGCTGTCCTGTGTAGTGCTTAGCAGCAAAGCCAATCCCCCCAACACACATTGTGACAATGAAAATGTATTTGGTCATTAACAAATGTCCTCTGAAGTGTAATAGTTCTCCTAAATTAAAACCAACAGTATAGAGAAAAGTTTGAGTATGTGTAATATAAACAAGGCAGATACTAAACAATGAAAATTAAATGTTTACTGTTGAAAAATGCACTCCAATTTTTAAAATATAGTTGATTAATGGCAAGCTAGATATTTCAGAAGAAAACATTAGTGAATTAAAGATAAAGCAATAAAAATTATTTGAAAAAAATATAGACTTAGGAGAAATAACAGAACATAGATGAATTTTAGAAAAATTCCAAGTGGCGAAATATTATGAAGTTCTCAAAGACAAGAGGAAAAGAGATAGAAAAAAAAATGTAAGTAATAGCCCAAAGTTATTCAAATAAGAAAAAGAAAAAAACTACAAATCTAAAATTTATGAAATGCAATAAAATCCAAGCACAAGAAATACAAAGAAAACTACAGCAAAGTTCATCATAGTCATATTTATTAAAACTAGTTATAAAACAAAGCAATAGAAATAACACCACCACTAAAAATCACTTTAAAAAGTACGGCACAGACCACTCCATGGCCTGGTCATTATGACAGTCAGAACTCACATAACCAACCCTGCAGTCTGAGTCTCAGATCTGGCGTCTCAGATCTGGTGGCTTGAGAAGCACATTGAGTGCATACATATGCGTGTTCTAAACCCTGAAAGGAGAGAACAGTAGAGGTGAAAGGAGTGTGGCATGGTCTTCTCCCGTGAGGGATACTTTCTCCTCTCTCTTTCTGTCTCTGGAGAGTCACACACTCTCTAACCAAAGGAAAAAAAAAAAGTGAGGCAAAACAATTTTTTTTTTTTGAGAGGCTTTTGTCATAGGGAGCATGTGCTCGCCAGAAAGACAGAAACCAATAGAGAGAAATCACTGCGCAGGGGGAATGGCCACGCCACAATCCCTTCTCCTCCATTCTCCTCTGGTGATCTTGGGCACGCATGCACATGCGCCTGGTGTGAGTTTAAGCCACCGACTCTGGAACTCGAACTGCAGTTGACTACATGGGAGACCAGTGACATAGCCATTATGCCAACTGCTGGTATCCAAAATAAAACACTTTTTAGGAACAAAAACACTTTAAAGAATTCAACACAGTGCATTTTCACTAGAAAAATGCTAACAAAAGTTCATTGAAGAAAAGTAAATAGGATCAGATGGAAATTTGCTCTCCACAAAAGAATAAAGAGCACAGAAAATGGCAACTACATAAGTAAAATAAAGACTCAATTTTTATTATTTAAATTTCCTAGCACATAATCAACTGTTTCAAAATAAAATGATAAAAAAATATTATAGGATTTTGTAATATTATGAAGAATCAACATGTATGACAAAAATAGCACAAAGCCTGGGAAAGAAGAGATGAAAAGTCTATTGTTCTAATGTTCTTATTTTACTCATAAAGTAATACTATTCTATATCAGTTGAAGGTAGACCGTGATAAATAATGTTTTTACTATTAATCTTTAAGTTTACTACTAAAATGACACAATATAGAGTTGTAGCTAATAAACTTATAAAAATAATAATGAAATCATGAAAAAATGTAGTCCAAAAGAGGCAGAAATAGTGAGGAGAAAAGAAGAACAAAAGTATGTGATACAGAGAGAACTTGAATACTAAGGGCTGGCTCTGTGGTGCTTGCAGTATTTCTCTGCTCAAGTGAATCTAGATGTGGGCATGGCGGCCAAGGTTTAAACTCTCAGCCTGGTTGGTTTGAAACATGCCATGCACATGTGCACATGTCCATGATCCAGTGTGCTGGAGGAAGGGCATGACCAGATCCTGTAAAAGGTGCTTCTTTCTCTTTCTCTCTCTTACATACACATATGCTCTACTAGAAATAAAGGAGAGGATAAAAGAAATAAATTAAATGCCAAGATAAATGGCACATTTGGCTCCAACCATCTTATTAATTACAGTAAATATAAGTGATTTAAATATTTCATTAAGAAGTCAGAGGTTTTCGGAACCAGCAGTTGACATAATGGCTATGTCTCTGGACTCCTGTCTAGTTGACCACGGTTTGAGTCCCAGACCCAGTGGCTTAAACTCACGCCGGGCACGTGTGCGTGTGTGCCCAAGATCCCAAGAGGAGAATGGAGGAGAAGAAATTGCAGCGTGGCCATCCCCCCTGGGGGGTGATTTCTCGCTTTCTGTCTCTCTGTCTCTCTCTGTCTTTCTGGCATGCGCATATACCCTATAGCAAAAACCTCCCCCCAAAAAAAGAGAAGTCAGAAATTTTCAGATTGAATATAAAAGTGAATATAGAATGAGAGATAAGATGCTACCATCATATCTCTGTGCTGTGCATTTATCTATGAAATGCTGTGCAGATATTGGACATAGTTTTCAGAGCAAAAATAAAGCAAAGAAAGACTTTTTCTTGTACACAGAAAAGTGAGAGACTTTTATAATTCTTTTTTTTTTTTTTTTTTGTAGAGGTTTTTGCTATAGGGCGCATGCGCTCGCCAGACAGACAGAGAGAGACAGAGAGATAGAAAGCAGGAAATCACCCCCCCAGGGGGGATGGCCACGCCGCAATCCCTTCTCCTCCATTCTCCTCTCGGGATCTTGGGCACGCACGCACACGCGCCCGGCGTGAGTTTAAGCCGCCGGGTCCGGGACTCGAACCGCGGTCGACTACATGGGAGTCCAGCGACATAGCCATTACGCTAACTGCTGGTCCCTACTTTTATAATTCTATTATAGCACTTCCACAAGAACTATTCAATAAAGAGTTTGGGCTGAAGGAAATATGACCAGATAGAAACTTGGATCTCATAGTGTTTGGCATAACGCTGGAGATGGTAAATATGTGAGTGAATAAAAAATAAATATTTCAGGCCAGCCTGTGTTGTGGTGGTTAAAGTGACTCGATCCCACATAGCCAACTGCATGGTTTTCCCTGGACCTGGCACTTAAAAAACACCCTAAGTGAGCTTATGTCCATGCCCAAAATCCTGAGTGGAAGTGGAGGAGAAGGAATTATGACATAGCCATCATCCCTGGGTGTGGGGCAAGGTGGTTTCTCATTTTCCTTATATTTTCTCTCTCTCTCTTTTTCACACTCCAGCAAGTATGCATGCCTTATAGCAAATGCAAAAAGAAAAAAAAAGCCAGTAATAATAATAAAATAATTTTCTTAGCATTTTAAAAATGTTTTTAAAAGAAAATTGCTTAAAGAAAAAAAGACAATATATTAAGGATACAAAACGTGTAAAGGGACCAGCAGGTGGCATGGTGGTTAAGGTGCTGAACTCTCCCACATAACCAACCAAGATTCAATTCCCAGACCTGGTGCTTACTTTCTCACTTTTCCTCTTTCTCGTTCTGTGTCTTCTCTCTCTGGTCAAACAAAAACTAAAAGAATGAAAAAAATAAAAAAACAATAAAACCAAAAGAAAAAAAATCATGTAGAAACATGGACCAAATGGAGGTTCAGTGATAAAATGCAACACTGTAAGGCTGATCTACTTGGAAATGTTCTCGGTTCACATCCAGAGAACTCTGAGTTTGTAAGGTATGTGTTTGCTGATAGTCTGAGCCTGGCTATAGCTGCTGGTAGATCTTGGCCTCAAGATCCTGTAAGGGATCCTGTGCTTCTCTCTCCTGCTTTCTCTTGCTCTCTCATGGAATACATAAACTTAACAATAACACAGAAACAAAATGTATGATATAGATATCATATATGACATTATATGAAGGGCAATTATGATATCTGAAGTTAGACTTTGATAAATGCATATTGGAAACACTAGGGCAACTGGTAAAAAAGTAAAGTTAGTGCTAACACAAAAAAAGTGAATAAAGTAGATAAAGTAATCTAATAAAAAACACATTTGTTTTTTTTCTTTTAGAGCAAAAGAGATTTTTGTTATAGGGTGCATGCACTTGCCAGAAAGACAGAAAAAGCCAAAGAGACAAAAAGCGAAATCAACCCCCTCCTCCATGAAGGTGTGGCTACACTGCAATCCCTTCTCCTCTAGTTTCCTCTTGGGATTTTGAGAATACACACACACATGCCTAGCATGAGTTTGAAAATGCCAGGTCCAGGACTCGAATCATGGTCGAAAGGTGGGAGTCCAGCAATGTAACCATTGCACCATCTGCTGGTCCCAGTATTCTTAAAAAAATGAGTAATGTGGAAATAAAGAACAAATTATATATATATATATATATATATATATATAGAGAGAGAGAGAGAGAGAGAGAGAGAGAGAGAGAGAGAGATTATAAATTTATTTAACCAAAACGTATTTATATTTAATTATTAAAAATTTATCTTTTAGGTTATTGGCATAGGGTGTATGCACTCGTAGGAAAGAGAGAGAGGGAAAATGAGAAATCACCTTCCTGGGAATATAACCATGCCACAATTTCTTTTCCATTCTCCTCTCGGAACTTTGGGCAAGCATGTACTCGTGTCTGACATGATCTTCAAGCCACTGGGTCTGGAACTCAAACTACAGTTGGCCATGTGGGAGTCCAGTGCCTTAACCACCATGTCACCTATTTTTTTCATTGAAGAAGAATAAAAATTCCAATTAAAAATCAGTATTTCAGTTTGGATAAAAATGGCTCAATTATACATTACTTACCAATAATCTACTTTAAATATAAAGATACATGTTAAGGGAAAAGGATGAATAAAGTTAAGAGAACAATCTTTTCTCATAAGCTACAATGGGTATTTTAATACAAAGTATATTGTAAGACAAACACTATTTTCAGAGGTAAAATCAGATATTTCATAATGATAAGAGGTGAAATTAATCAAGAAAACATAATAGTTCTAAATGTGTGTGTACTAGTATAAGAGCTACAAGCTACATGAAGGAAAAGCTAGAGCAGAAAGTAGAAATTGGCAAACTCACAATTATAGATGGAGATTTCAACATTTTTCCTCAGTCATTGGTAGAACACATAGATAGAAAATCAGTAGGGATATAAAAGACTTGGACAATACTATCATCCAACCAGAGTCACTGACCATACATAGAATGCTCCACTCCTAAAACAACACATGCACATTATTTTCAATTGCTCATAAACTTTTAATAAAGCAGACCATGTGCTGTGCAACATAAGAAGTCTCAATAATCCACCTTACCTTTCCTTTAAATGCTTATTATTTTACTGTTTTTACTTTTATTTTTGTAGCTAAATTATCCGACAGAGAAAAATGCTAAATAAGTCAAATAAGTCACACAATTGTTAAGAGTCAAGGTAATATTTGAATATACTGCTATTTCAGAAGCGCCCATACCTAATGTAAGCTATTTAAAATATTGTCCCACCCTACCATCTTTGCTTCCCGTGAGGTTTACAAAGTAAACAGGTGTATAGGGAATGATTGCAACACAATTACGTAACTCTGATAGGCCGGGATGGCTTGTCAAACTCCAAGTTGGTTTGCCTGATTTATGCTTCTTGTCTAGGAATAATTATGAAATGTTTCCCTTTCACTCACACAATAGCCTTGTTCGGACTATGAATACTGTACTGCCTTCTCAATCCTAGTAGTCCCTTTCCTAATAGTTCTACTCATTTGAATACGTTTTATTTATTTTTTTAATTTTATCTGCTTCTTTAATGAGTGAGGAACAGTAAGAGAGAGAGAGAGAGAGAGAAACACCGTGACAAGCTCTCAATGCCACAGTTACGCCTCAGCCTTCCCAGCCAGTCAGGCTTATGGGCATACCCATGCCTGCTGACATGTATTGGTTAACCTAAGAAACAAATCTTAAGAAACAAATCTGTTTTCCATAACGATCCAGTCTTGCCTGGGTAGTATGCCACCTCTGTGCACCTCTGATCCCATGCACTTTTGAATGAGTTTTTTGAGATCCTGCCTTTGTTATCAACTCTGACTCTTTAAACCTGATTATTTCCCTCTTTCATTCAAGGAAGACAGAGAACTGGAAACAGAAACACCCCGTAATTGAACTATGGTGTCAATTTCATTATCATTAACATCACAAGTACTTCCTTTTTTCTTTCTTTTAGTATTGACTATCCATCAAAACACAAAACACATGCTTTTTTTTCTATTTCTATTCTCAAAAGAGAAAAAATGCTATTAAATAAGTTTATTATTTTACCATTAAATTACAAAACTTGAAAAGGTGATTATTTGAAAATTTACCAAGCACATTTTTTAGTCTTAAAATACTTTTATAAGGGAAGCAGCAGTTAGCATAATGGCTATGTCGCTGGACTCCCACGTAGTCGACCGCGGTTCGCGTTTCGGACCCGGTGGCTTACAACTCACACCGGGCGCGTGTGCGTGCGTGCCCAAGATCCCGAGGGGAGAGTGGAGGAGAAGGGATTGCGGCGTGACCATCCCCCCTGGGGGGTGATTTCTCGCTTTCTGTGTCTATGTCTCTCTCTGTCTGTCTGGCGAGCGCACGCGCCCTATAGCGAAAAAACCTCTCCCAAAAAAAAAAAAAAAAAAAAAAAAAAAAAAAACTTTTATAAATAAAATATCTTTAAGAATAGCTTCAATAATGTTCTTTGTTTGCTGTAATGACCTATATCTGATAAGAAATGTGACCACAGCAAGACTTTTACTAATTGTCAAAAAATAGCTCTATATTTGAAATTGATGGAATTTCCCTATTGCTAGGCCTTATGGAAGAATCTTTATATCAAAAGTAAGTTTCTCTTAACTCTCTGGTGGTATATTTCCCATACTTTAATATATGTAAAATATTGACAAAAATAACATAATTATAAATGCCTTCTATTTTTCTCCATTCTCTTGTCAGTTAAGGGAAAAGGATTTGTTCTGGGTACACTTATTTTTGATCTATAATTTCCTCTTTATTGTCAAAAAGAAGTTTCATTTTATATTAAGGTTGCACTCTTGAAAACGATTGTTGCAAAAATTCAAATTACCTTCATTTATCTTTGTCTGTTGAAGTAAGTCTCTTCTAGTTAAGAGAATCAGAAGCTTGGGGTGGTTTGACTCTATACAGGTTACACATAAGTGATTCCACTCTTTAAAATAAACAGGAATTTTAGGCCCTAATGCAACTACCAACCACACAAATATGTTGAGAGTCATCATCATTCCTTTCTGTAGGAAATTTCATCTAATGTTAAGGTTAGAGGATCAAGTCAGAATTCATTATCTGTGGACTTGGGATATCTTACAGATAAATTCCAGCTGCAAACCGTGATAGGGAGTGTAGATTTAATGTTTGACTTTCTGGTTGACAGGGTGAGTAATTTGAGCCCGAGCTGGCAGTAGTGACCTCACCTAGAACAACTTGATGTATTAGCAAATTCTTCTTGCAGTTGGTGTGCACTTATCAATAACCTCTTCGTCAAGGAAAATAGGTTACTTTAGCGTAGAATTAAGTAAAACAAACCAGAAAAGAAAAATGTTCTTCACATATACTTATTTTTCATGTAGGGTTTCCTTGATCTTTTAATAATAGAAATGGTAAGACTGAACTGTTATTTTCATCCTGTCTGTTAAAAAAAAAAAAAAAATTAGAAGGGTGTGGGGAGATAAAGAGAAAAGTAGAGAGAAGTAGGATTTAGTAACTTATGGGTTGCTTTAAACTCATTGTAGTGAATCTTTTGCTAGTATAAGAACAAACATGTGAGAACATGTCAGATGTGGGAATAATCAGAAAAATCAAAATTAAATGGACAAATTGGGGTTCCATGGTAATTCTTAGAATAATATCCATATATGTATTTCTTAGCATGGATGTCAAAGGTTTTGTTTTTCTAATTGCCAGAGCAGCAAATTTCACCTGAGATATCAAACTCAAGCTGTGTTTCCTCCCACCTCTCAGGTTAATAATAGACTTCACAAAGTTTCACTCAGAATTTATGTCATCATTTGGCTTAGTATTTTTACAATTGAAATGAAATGTTAAATGCAGCATAGGAATGTAGAAATATAAAAAAATTATTTAAAAACGCAGCTCTAAGGACAGTGTGTCTTTCACAAGTCGAAGTGGCATCTTAGTATTTTCACAATAATGGGAGTACGACATTGACTCAGGTGCTTCTTTAATCTGTCATTATATATATACACATATATTCCATTTCAATACTCTGTCATATATTGGCAGTGTGATGATGTAAAAACCAAAGAATGTATTGGTTAACTAGAAAAATATTATTTGGAAGTTCTTTTTGTTCTTCCAAAAAGCCTTTGACAAAAACAAGGGAATAATAGCAGTGTAATTTGAAGCAATTATAGAGAAATAATACAAAAAAAACACAATCTAAACCTTTGAATAGACAGTGTATGGTTTATTATTATTATTATTATACTTGAAGTTGACTGAGAAATTCAAATCAGAAAAAAAAATCATCAAAACCCACTGTTTTATTCCAAGCCTTTTCAGTGGATATTTTAAGTTGAGTGCATACTCATTCTTCTCTTTACTTTCTATGTCAAATTATGGTACAGTGACAATTCATTTTCAATATAACTTGGAAATATTGCATAAAAGCCATCAAAAGAAGACAGCTAAACTCACTGTATTATATTTATAAAGACAAAAAAGTGAACCAATACATTAGAAAAGATTTTCAAGAGCAGGAGTTTGAAATAAAAGCATTTTCTGCTTTTATTTTCAGAGATTAAGACCGTTAGATTAATGTATTTTCAAAGAACCCACACAAAGAACAAAGACAGCAACTCGGGTTTCAAACAATAGTTAACTTTCTGGGGAATTTTTTGCTTTTTGCTTTTAGAAGATGACAAGATCTGTTCTGTTTATAGAAATGTCATTTAACAAGTAGCATCTTGTACTGGCCATTCCACCAAATGGTTAGATGTAATTTCCATGAGTTTCTCAGTAACTGGCTTTTGCATTATTAGATACCAGGCCATCAAGTGTATTAAATTAAATGTCCTGAAGTACTTATTGTTATGTAAGAAATTGCCCCCAAAACATAGGCCTTTATACAACAATATTTATGCTCTCACACTTTTTATGGCTAAGAATTTGAACATGGCTTAAACAACTAACTTCTCACTTCAGGGTCTTTCACAAGGCAAAGGGACCAGCCTCATCAAGGTATGCAGTCTCAACCACAGGCCTGCCAGGGAAGGGAGTGCCCAAGCTCACTTCAGTAGTTATTGATGGAATGCAACTCTTCCAAGGTTTTTAACTGCGAGCTTCTGTTCTTTGCTTATGGTTGTCCAGAGGTCTTCTCCCTGCCATATGGACCTCTCCAGCTTCGATCATCAGAGAAAACACATAAGAACAAGAAGCAGAAAGCCAACAAAGCAAATTACAGTCCTTTATCACCTAATCCCAAAATGTATCCCCTATCAGTTTTGCTATTTTTTAACCGTAAAAGCAATTATTAGATTCTGCCAACATTCAAAAAAAAAAAAAGAAGGATCACCTGATATGAATACCAGAAATCAAGGATATTTGGAAGATATTTTTGTAGTTTTTAAAAAAATAAGTGTGAAATTTTTGTATAATATGGGAGGTAGATAGGTGATTATGCATATTTTCTACGAATGATTGATATGTATGCCATATAAATAGATAATTGCTCATACTACCAGAATACCTATAATCATTTGCTCAGAAAGACAAAATAATATTTTAATATTTTTAAATTTCTAATAGTCTCTTACTTTTAATTTTTAAAATGATATTCTAGATCTTCATCCTTGAATTTTAGAGAATTCAAGTGACTTTTTTTCTTAATAAAAGTGATAACATTCACGGTATTCTTCCATAGTTTTTTTCTAAGATTTATTTATGCACATATTCCTCCCCATACACACACTTACATACATGCAGTTGAATGTACTCCTGTTCAGAAAGTCCTTTTCAGACTACTCGATTATATATAACTATGTAATGAAAGCACATCCCAAATTCTCACTTATGGCTGTAATTGGCTTCTATTCCTCTTTGGGGCTTGCCCAGGGCAACCAACTAGGCAGAGGAATATAAACTTTTGGATTTGCATCTTATTTCTTGCTTCATTAATTTCATTAACTTTCCAACTGATAAATTCTTAGAGTTAAAATGTAATTTACATTTAATACCAAAATCCACTTTCTTTGCATTTAAACCTTTTAATTGTATTTTTGAATTCCAGTTCTAAATTGTGTTTGTCGAAGTCTTAATTAGATTTGTGTCATAGGAATATAGAAGTTAGCCGAACAGTAGCAGTACTGAATAAGATTTTCTTTGTAAGAAATTGGAAGGCTGCACAGTGCAATGTAGACTTTTCCACTTTGTGTAACTAAAGTTATGTGTCCAAGAATGGTGAATGGTGTATATAGGTAACTATTGATTTATATAGAAAGATCAAATCTAGGCACCTGAAAAAGAGACCTTTCTTTTTTCCTACAAGTACAGACTGTGTGGGATTTGTATGGAGTCTCATTTAATAAGAGAAGATTTTATTTTGCTGTTTACTTACAACAGTGACAAATGGTGTCCAGAAGGAAAAGCAAAGTATGTAATCAATCTTAACACCTTTGTTGTTTTCCTGAGAGAATAAAAATGGCTTAAAAAGGACAAAGCAAAAAAGATAGTTTGAAGTAAAAAAATAAGAAGATTTTTGTTTCTGCTACTAACAATGATAGTAATGATGATAATGACAATTGTGCTAATAATAGAAACAAAAACTACTGTTTCTGATTTGTAAAAGGACACTGAAAGTGAGGCATTATTATCACCATTTCATACATGACGATATTAGAGATTTACAAAAAAACAAAAATTGACCTACTAAATTGACACTTGTAACAAATGATAGAGTAAGATTCAAATCAATATTCAAATTCTTTTTTTTTTTTTTTTTTTTTTTTTTTTGAGAGGTTTTTTACTATAGGGCGCATGCGCTCGCCAGACAGACAGAGAGAGACATAGACACAGAAAGCGAGAAATCACCCCCCAGGGGGGATGGTCATGCCGCAATCCCTTCTCCTCCATTCTCCTCTCGGGATCTTGGGCACGCTCGCACACGTGCCCGGCGTGAGTTGTAAGCCACCCGGTCCGAGACGCGAACCGCGGTCGACTACGTGGGAGTCCAGCGACATAGCCATTACGCTAACTGCTGGTTCCCAATATTCAAATTCTTTGACCTGTGTGGGACCTCTCTGTTATTTCATGCATGTAATAAAGGCAGTCCACGACAATGGTAGTTACATACAGTTTAACTCATTTCCTATTACTGTAATCACATATGAAGTCACATTCTCGTAATTCCTTACAAACAAATGTTTGGAATGTTTGTTTCCCTTTTTAAAAATATTGATATTTTGAACACATATATAACTGGAAATATTCAAAGAAACTGAAACACTGCAAACATTCAAAGTACAGCAAAAATTGTTTGAGAAAGAAAAAGGACAGGTCATTTAGTGAATAAACTACAGCTAATATTATCTGGCTATAATTCCAAGGATCAACAAAATTCATAAAGGTACAATAGGACAGGACTTAGACTAATATCATGCGTTCCAGTTCTGATTCTTCTACTGACATTATTATGATTCTGCTAACTGTTGATTCAATTCTTCCTAAGAGAAGACATTAAGAGCCCTGAGATTTAAAGTTAAATAAACATGAAATGCATTCCAGCTTTGCCAATAGCCATGTGACATTATGGTCAACCTCTTCATTGCTAATTTTAAAAAAATTGACAGACAGTACCTCCTAACAGGGCCAGTCAAGTTGCAATCTTTTTCCTCCAATGCTTCACACCACCAAAATCCTGAGCATGCATAAGCATTCAGGCAATTTTTTAAGTGTATTGGGCTGAGACTTGAACTCTGGTCAGCCATGTGGAATTCAGTTTGCTTCCGTTGAGCTGGTTAATTTTTCTTTTATAATATAAAGATTATTCGGTATGGACTTCACAAGTTTACTATGAAGGGTAAAGGAAATAATGTGCTCTATGAATGAACATGATATTATTGTTATCATTATCACCATGAAATAAATGTTTAAATGATCACCAGTCTTGGTTTTGGATATGACTAGATAAAGTTGCTCTTGGTGGCTCTCATTCCTTTACTCAACTATATCTATTGAGATCGCATAATTTACCTAATTCTTGGCCAAGCATTGTGATACAAAGGAATAAAATATTTATATTTTCTTCCCTTAGTTTGATTCCTATGTCATCACTACTCCCAAACTATCTACTGAATTGAAATATTGCTGGTACTATTTAATAAAAGGCCACAATATATAATTAATTAGGCTAGTAAGGCTGTTTATTATTTTTTCTTACACTTTACAAACTTTAAAGGGGGATAGACATAATCCCATTTGATGAAGAGAGTATGGGAAGAGTGTCTGTGGACACATATATCAATTAAGAGTTCAATGCAGTAGGAACTAAAAGAAATCAGAGTAATTCCGAATTAGTGGTGGTGGAGAGGGAGTGTTGGGGATGGACCTGAGATATTGAACCGAGGCAATATTAACGAGTCTTCTAACAGATCAGATACGTTAGGACAGGGATAGGGAGTAAACAATGATAAGCTGATGTTAACTTTGGGAAAGAGGATGAAAGATAGACTAGATTTGCATGGGAAAACCAAGGGATAACCTTCAGCCATGCTGAGATGTACACAGTTATAATACATTTAAGCAGATGCCATGTATGTTGCTGACTAAAGAAACAGAAATTCCTAGAGAAGAACTCTCTGGAAATGTGTACTTTGGAGTTTTCATCAGGCAGGTGAATTCAAAGTCAGTGAGGCAATAAAGGGAAATTTAAGGTGCCCAAATCAGACACTTTGAGGTCAGATGAAGAAGGTAATGTTTAGAAATCACTAAGCAGAATGCTGGTGCATATTTAAATGCAAATAAAAGTTATTCAGTAGTAATAACTGATGTAAAACTGTATTGTCCCCACCTTAGATACTTACACAAGATGAATATTATGCTAAAAAGCAAAGCAACTAAATATATATCAAATATTTTGACCACTTGTCATTATTCCCACTAGGTTACTGCCCTGTGTTTTAGTTGACTATGACTTGCTTTCATTAATGATTGTACTGATCCAGTATTTTTTCTTTCAATTTTTTTTAACTTTCCAGGGTTATTGGTAACTTAGAGATAGTGGTACTTTTATTACATGACTTGGATAGAGTTCTCAGAACCAAGCATCTTTCTTTGTGAACTGAGGAAGAAGGAAGGGAGAGAACTCTTCCATGATGATGAGAAATGTATGGAATGATCTGTTTCTTTTTCCCTTTTCCCTTCTTACTTTAAGTATTTTTATGACTTCACTTGGAATGTAAACTGCTCTTCAAGAAAGGCAGTTTTGATCAAGTTCTATAAGTTCTTAGGAATATTTTCAGCCCAGTTCCAAGACCTTCAGGAACTTTTCACATCAGTCAGTTTCTCAACTACCTACAGCCTTATTATAAACAAGGTCCTTAAGAATCATACCCTTTTATGATGGAGCTTTCTGTCATGAGGTCTTCATCTTTGTACCTACATTTTAAATCTAGACATTTTGGTTTTCTGCCATGTTTAATTTTTTTAAGACGAATGAATAGTTACTTTGCTTACAAAGAAAGAAAAGTAATTGATGTTCAGAATTGTAATTTTTTCCCATGACTTCCACATTTTTTATCATTGTCCTATTTATTGAAGGTTATTTCTGTCATATTTTAAATAGCATGAATGACAAAAATATTTAGATATACCAGAATTTTCTGATGCTGAATGTAGATGACATGGAGTACTTGCTCAGAGGCCTTAGTGCACGGATGACTAAGCTATTATTTTGGGCCAAATACTCACTTGTTTCGCCAAAAGCACCTATCAATTAAAATGAGAGAGTACTTTCTGCAGTGCTGCCTTCACATTCTGACTCATTGAATACATCCATATTAACATATTTTAGTCTTATGGATTTAATCCATCTTTTAAAACTAATGCAAATTTTTTTTTTTTTTTTTTTAGAGATTTTTCTTTAAGGCACATGCAGTAGTCAGAGAATGAGAGCAACAGAGAAGTGAGAGGGAAAGTGGAAAATCATCCCCCCCCCCCACGGGGAAATGGCCACATTGTAATCCCTTTTCTTGCCTACCCTCCCCGATCTTGGGTCTGCACGCACTCGAGCCCGTCGGGATTTTCCAGCCATCTGTTCTAGGACTAGAACTGTGGTTGGCCCTCTGGGAGTACAATGACATGACTGCTAGGCCTTCTACTGCCCCCCTAATGCAACTTTTTAAACATGCTGTGTTTGTTTTAGTCTGCTCCTAAGTAAACTTTAAATTTTTGAATAAAATCTGATACTATTTTAAGTTTGAAGAAAGCAAGGAATGAAAAAAGTTTGATTAAAGGTTAATAGACTTGGGGACCAGCAGTTGGAGTAATGGCTATGTTGCTGGACTCCCATGTAGTTGACTGTGGTTCAAGTTGGACTCAGTGGCTTAAACTCATGCCGAGCACGTGTGCATGCTTGCCCTAAGAGGAGAATGGAGGAGAGGGGATTGCAGCCCGGCCACCCCCGCTGGGGGGTGATTTCTCACTTTCCGTCTGTCTCTCTGTCTTTCTGGTGAGCTCATGTGCCCTACAGCAAAAACCTCTCAGAAAAAAAAAAAAAAAAAAAAAAAGATAATAGTCTTAAATTCTTCTTCTTCTTCTTTTTTCCATTTTTGCCATATGGCACCAGAGGAAGACAAACAAACAAAGAGAGGGAAAGTGAGAAATCATCCCGCAGGAGGACCCAGCAGGTGATATAGTGATGAAGGCTCTGGACTCCACATGGCCAACTCCATCATTCGAGCCCCAGACCAGGTGGCTTGGAAAGAAGCAAGGTTCATGTGCGTATGTGTCCCAAATCCTGAGTGGAGCACGAAGAAGAAGGGATTGCAGCGTGGCCACACCCCTTGTGTGTGGGAGTGCTTTTTCACTTTCCTTCTCTCCCTGTTTCTCTCTCCCCAGCAAGTACATGTAACCATATGTCAAAAATCTTTTAAGTAAATAAAAGAAAAAAAAAGAGATCAGATGAAATAAAATAGAATAGCTTAATTTGACACAGAATAGATGCTTAATATATGAAGTCTTAATGATTACAAAAATTTGGACATTTTAGAAGCTGACCAGATGCTCTGGAGTAATTGCTTCAGTTGTCACATCGACCTGTCTAGAATGGCAAAGTTTCATAGGCTCTTATAGGTAGCGTTCCAAGAATGGCAATGTTCTCCTAGGCAGGTGGTACATGCGAAACCCAGGAAGAAAAGTGAGCGCAGGAGACTGGGGGCCAGAAGTTCCGGGAAGCGTGTCACTAGAGGTTCGATTCTTTCAGTACTGGATGTGCTGGCAGTGGCTTCCCAGTGTGGCAGCTTTCTGATCACAGCAGGACTGTCCACTAAAGCAAGGATTAACAGCATCTCCCTTAGCAGACCAGTTCCACATTAGTGATGTAGGAGGATTCCTAGAATTTCTGCCTCCAGTTAGTTTTTTCAGCCTACCTCAACATTCTATGCACTGCTTAAAATTCCTTCAAGAATTTTTTCTTACTTTGACTAACTGGAATAGATTCTGTTCATAAAACTGACCAATATAGTAATGACTTATATATAATAATAATTTTTTAAAATGTTCCTTAAGCCACTATGTTTTTCTTTCAGGGGAAAGACTTTATTATTTCAGTTTTATAATATGAAAAGTTATGCCCAGGGAATAGTACTTACGATGCATAATTGTTTAAAGGAGAAAATGTAGAAACAGATTAAGTATTAAGAAACAGATATTTCAGGATAGAAAACTAGGGACACTTGTTAGCTGGTGGTAAAATGTGTGGTTATACCATTCAGCTAATGCACAGTTGAAAGCAAACCTCATATAAAGAGGAACTGGAAAAAAAATTAGATTGTTGGGGTAGCTGGCTTCCCCTGTCAATTTACTTCTGAATACTACCTGGCACCAGATACCTAAAACTCTTATTTTCTCTTACTACAGAGAGAGCCAATTCAGCAAGCACCATTTATTTCAAAACGTCTTTTCCCTACCATGCTGCAGTGTCACCTTGTGTTCAGTACAGGTACTGCATGTGTAAAAGTCTGTGTGTTCTTTTCTATTCCTTTTTTTTTTTTTTTTTTTTTTTTGATGTGTGTAGCTTATTGCCAACAACACAGTCTTAATTATTGTAACTTCTTAAATTTTGATATGTGATTGTCTTGGTCCACTCAGGCTAGTACAGCAAAGTACCACAGACTGGGTTACTTATAAACAACATATATTTATTTCTCATAGTTCAGTAGGCTTGGAAGTCCAAGATCAAGAATACCGCAGATTTGATATCTAGTGAGTGGCACCTCCTCGCTGTGTCTTCACATAATAGGAGGGCAAGGTAGTTCTTGAGGCATCTTTATAAGGGGACTAATTCCATTTATGAGGACCTTATCACCCAAACGCCTCAGCTCCTAATACCAACCTTCTGAGGATTAGAATTTCAATATATAAACTTTGGGGTGACTCAAACATTCAGACCATAGCACTAATGTTTGCTCTTAAGAAAAGGTTATTATTAAACCCCTTTATCCAGTTCCATGTAAATGCTAGATTCAAATTGTTAATTTTCAGGGTTTTATTGTTTTGTTTTGTTTTCTCGTGATTTTTGAGAGGACAGATTTTGTCTGATTTGCCTGAAGCTATATTTTTGGGAAAACTGACATATTTAAAACATTGATTCTTCCAAAAAGAAAAATATAGTTTGCCTATGTTTATTTAAATTTTAAAAATTTAACTTGACAATGTTTTCCTCAGTTTCTTCAATATAGGTATTATACGCTTTCCATTACGTTTAATCGTGGTATTAGAAGAGTTTCCTGATGCAATATTAATTGTATGATTTGTTAAAATGTCACTTTCTTTTATTTCTCTCTCTCTCTCTCTCTCTTTTTATTTATTATTTTATTTTTATTTTTGGAAAGGTTTTTTGCTATAGGGCACATGTGCTCTCCAGAAAGACAGAGAGACAGAGAGTGAAAAATCACCCCCAGGGGGATGGTCACGCTGCAATCCCTTCTCCTCCATTCTGCTCTTGAGATCTTGGGCACGCACGCACACGCGCCCGGCATGAGTTTAAACCACTGGGTCCAGGACTCAAACCGTGGTCAACTGCATGGGAGTCCAGTGACATAGCCATTACATCAACTGCTGGTCCCTAAAATGTCATTTTCTAATTATTCCTAGCATACAAAAATACAGTTGACTCTCATACATTGATCTTGTATCCAATGACTTGTTAAATATATTTCCTCAACTAAGTTTGCATAAAATCATATCTTCTGTGATAACAATGCTTATATTGTTTCTTTTTTTATCTCTAACAGGTTTTCTATATTTGCCTTATTGCTGTATAGAACTTCTACAAAATATTGAAAAGAATATTTTTGTTTATTTATGGTCTCGGAGGGAAAAAATAAATCAGTAATTATGAACTATGTAAAAGGCTCTTTCTAGACACTCTAATAGAATAAAGAATGTACCTTGTTAATACTTTTTAAAATCTGTTTTAAAGATCATAGTAAGTATAGAATTTTTATCAAATGACCCTCTGCATTAATTGAGATTATCATATATTTTCCTTCTCTACTCTGTTACTGTAATTTGGTAGGCAGAAGTATGGTCTTATCATAAATTATGAATATGTTATATGACATGGTAAAAGGGACTTTGCACGTGTAATTAAGGTTACAGACTTTAACCTTAATTACACATAGTAGTAATCACACATAGAAAGTAGTCTGGATTATCCAGGTGATCTCAATCTAATCATTTAAACCTTAAAAAGAGAACATTCTTTGGCTGCAGACAAAAGGGAGGATGCCAAAGAGAAGTCAAAAGACTCACTCTGCCATTGTGGGAGGGCGATCACATGGAAATCCTAAGGAGGGGTACGGGCAGGCTCTGGGACTAGTTGTTGGCTGTGGGCCAAGGAATTAGAGACCTAAATCCTACAACTGCAGAGAACAGAATGCAGCCAAGAACGACCTTGGAAGTGGATTTAACTGCAGAGCCTCCAGAAAGAAACACAGCCCCACATCGCGACCTCTGCCTCACGTGATTCTAAGCAGAGGATCCAGCTGAGTTGTTGTGTCCCTGCACTGTGACTACGTGCTCTCACTGGAATGGATTCTACAGTGAGCCATCAGTCAGAAAGACTCTAAAGAGGCTTTGCAAACACGTGTTCAACAGAACTAAGATGTAGAAACTTAAAAGCCAAAAGGCAAAATCAAGGTGTATGAGATTCTTGTGGATGAAGACAGTTATGTTCACCCATCCTAGCCATATGAAAGCAGAGTCAGACAGAGGTCCATGTTAGAGACTGGGCCACTACATTTGCATCCAGTGTCTTGCAAGGGCAAAATTGCACCACTTGCCAATTCGTCTCTCACGTATCAGAGCCCAGGTTGAGTGTTATATACCAAGAAAGGAGCTTTGCTACTCACTTTGTGATAAGAGGGATCTAGTGGCTGCTTTTCTTCAGGATCTTTTAATATTCCTTGCATGTGTGTCAGCTTGGGAAACTGGTTTGGGAACAGGGAAGGATTAAATGCTACCACTAATATTCAGATGTGAATTCAGCATAAGGTTTGAAAGCTTAAGAGACATAAGGGAGATGCCTGGCCATATATACTCATGGTTCTATGTCTTAGTAAAGTGGAAAAAAAAATCAATTTTGGGACCAGCAGTTGCTGTAATGGCTACGTTGCTGGACTCCCATGTTGTTGACCAATGTTCAAGTCCTGGACCTGGTAGCTTAAACTTAACGCCGGGTGCGTGTGCGTGCGTGCCCAAGATCTTGAGAGGAGAATGGAGGAGAAGGGATTGTGGCGTGGCCATCCCCCCGGGGGGTGATTTCTCGCTTTCTGTCTCTCTGTCTCTCTCTGTCTTTCTGGCGAACGCATGCACCCTGTAGCAAAAACCTCTCAAAAAAAATAAATAAAAAAGATGGTACAGTGCTTAAGGTACTGAACACTCACATGGACGACCACAATTTAAGTCCCAAACCTGGTGGCTTACAAATCATGCTGGGCCCGTGTGCGTGCGTGCCCAAAATCCAGAGAAAGGGATGGAGTACAAAAAGCTGTGATGTGCCCTTCCCTCTGAGGAGTAATTTCTCACTTTCCCTCTATCTGTTTCTCCTTCCAGGGAGTACATGCACCTTATGGCAAAAACCTAAAAAAAAAAGGAAGAAAGAAAAGAAAAGCAATTGTAACCACAATTGGTTTAAAAGCTTGTAAGTAACACCATTATACATTAAAAAAACCTATTATTTGTATATATTAATGCCATAACATACCCATAACAGTTTATATTTACACTTTTGACTTTATATTCTAGATTTACCTCTGCTTATGTACTTGAATTTCCAGAAGCTGTGATTTTCCATCCCAGAAAAATTTTTTTTTGCAGAGGTTTTTGCTATAGGGCACATACGCTTGCCAGAAAGACAGAGAGACAGGAGGTGAGAAATCACCCTCCGGGGGATGGTCACGCCACCATCCCTTCTCCTCCATTCTCCTCTTAGGATCTCAAGCACACACACACACATGTGCCTAGTGTGAGTTTAAGCCACTGGGTCCGGGACTCGAACCACAGTCGACTACATGGGAGTCCAGTGACATAGCCATTATGCCAACTACTGGCCCCTACCCCAGAAAATTTTGCGGTAAGATATCATAGTGGAGGAACCAGCAGATGATGCAATGGTTACACCTGCTGGAATCCCACAATAGTCGCAGTTCGAGTCATGTTCCCAGTGGGTTAAAACTCATACCGGAAAGATTAGAGGATATAGAAACATGGAAAATGATTATAGACCCTGGATACAGTGTGGAAAGAGGGTGAGAGAAGGAGGAGAGTGTGAAGAAAGACATTAAGGAGATAAATAGAGAGGCAAGACATTGATGGCACACAGAAATGGATTATGATCTGTTGATAATGTGTATAGTATCCCCGACTGGACTGGTGAGAAATGTATTCATGTTGGAAAATTCACTTTACAAGCTAAGTATAGTGACTGAACGTATAAAGGAAATTAAAAGGAAAGAAAATTTTTAAAAAAAGAAATAGGCAATCAAAAATAAACAAACACACACAAACTCATGCCGGGCATGCATGTCTGTGTGTGTGTGTGTGTGTGTGTGTGTGTGTGTGTGCCCAAAATCCCAGGAGGAGAATGGAGGAGACGGGATTGCAACATGGCCATCCCCCTGGAGGCTGATTTCTCACCTTCTGTCTGTCTTTCTCTTTCTCTCAAGCAAGTGTACACACCCTATAGCAAAAATCTCTCTTAAAAAAATGATATTGTAGTGGATTCATACAGGCTCCAGAAAAATCCAAATATAACTTCATACACTTCATTAAAAAAAGATGCTGCAAGTTCAGGTAAATTATGAGTCCTATATTTAAATATGCAGCATCTTGCAAAAGCCCTGCCAAAATTATCAGAAAAGAAAGTGAGATAGGTTGACATTTAGTAACATGTTTATGTTTCTAGAATTTTCTCTCTCCACTCTCACACACAGTAGAGGGACTTTACTTGTTTAACCAAACCTTCTCCAAATAGAAAGAAAGAAAGAGAAAGAAGAAAGAAAGAAAGAAAGAAAGAAAGAAAGAAAGAAAGAAAGAAAGAAAGAAAGAAAGAAAGAAAGAAGGGAGGGAGGGAGGGAGGGAGGGAAGGAAGGAAGGAAGGAAGGGAGAGGGAGGGAGGGAGGGAGGGAGAGAGAGAGAGAGAGAGAGAGAGAGAGAGAGAGAGAGAAGAGAGAGAGAAAGAAAGAAAGAAAGAAAGAAAGAAAGAAAGAAAGAAAGAAAGAAAGAAAGAAAGAAAGAAAGAAAGAAAGAAAACTACCAACTGGAAGTGATCTCTAAACTAACTAAATTTGGGAGTTCAGGGATTTCTCTTTCTTCTGCTGTCTTTTTTGTTCTTTACGGTTCTCCACTAATACCGGTATATACAATATAATAGGATGACTTTAAAAACTTGAATGCACATGCTATTAAAACTTTGGCATCTAATAGAGTAGAAGATTCACAGAGGAATCTGAATGTCTTGCTTCCAACTCAAGTGTAAGGGGTTAAATATTCAGTAAGGGTTTGTCTTCCACGTGATTTTTGTCTTTACATATCAGATACCTGAGTACCATGAATCCTTTACAGTTTTATCCTCTTCCTATACTGTATCAATGGGAGAAGAGTGAAAGGTTGTAGAAACTTCAGATTTTGTAATGATGCACAACTGAATGGTAAAATGTATACTGTTTGAGAAGTATGATAGTTAAATGACTGTCATTATATGTGATCTTATATCTGCTGACAGTTATTCAATTCAAATTTGCCAGTCCTGGGGGGTGGAGGGGAACATGGTTTATTAAAACACACACACACACACACACACACACACACACACACACACACAAACATAATCAAGAGAAGAGGAACTATATGAACATAAAATGCATAGGCTAAGGGGTGTGGACAAAGATTTTTCTAAGGAAAAGCATTTGAAATGAGGGATGAAGGAGATATTGGAATATGGAAGGGACCTATCAAATACAGAGAAAATGTTTTTTAAAAAGTTCAGCCATTGTTCCAGACGATTTGTCACCTTCATGGTATTTTAGAAAGCATAAGTCAAGCAAAGGACTTGAATAATTTTGAAGTTTTTCTGTTTCAGTGGGCTGTGTTATTTTAACTGCAACACTGCCCTGGCTCTCAGCTACATATGTCAAGGCTATAGAAGTATTTTTATAAATTAGATTTATAATACCCTGTGATGCATATAGTAGGTTCTCGTATGGTACTGCTGCTTCTTCTTATCCAAGAAATATATTTATTAATTTCTGTGTATGTTCTTCATTTTCCCACATCCTTTCTTATAAACATGCTTTTAAAAATTAGCCCTTATATACTCAAGTTGATTTATAGGATTTTTTTTTGCATTGAATACATAATAGGCAGGAATTATTATTATTATGAGACTTATTCAGGGGTTTTCACAAAAATTATAAATTGTGAAAAAACTTTGCCTGGATTTCAAAAAATATTTCACACCAGAATAAATTCATATTCTAATTTTATTTTTCAATGAACTCTTTAAAGCTTCCTTATATTTGCAATATTCTTTATAATATTTCTAAAGTGAATATTTTCATTTTTGGGTTACTCCAGCATCCAAGGAAGTCAGACTTCCCTAATAGCTATTGATTACTAGAGGAGTCTGATTTATTTCTACCACCACCCTAAGAAATCACATAAATTCAATTGTGCTAAATTAAAATAAAAAGTGAAAAGAAAACCTACCTTATTATTTTCTTAGAAAACATAGGCAATTGTTGCAGGAACAGAAATGATCTCATAAATAAGAAAATAATATATAACCTAAGGTATATTTCCAGCTAACTGATCATTAATCAATAGCTTAGCATCATGGAAGTTAGTAATCTGCTGGTTCTGCTTTGGAACTCTTTTGTTTCAAAAAGGATTCAGGCAGAGGTCAGATTCTCTAACTGTATTTCCTCCAAAGAGTAGACCTCAAGTCAAGGGCATAGGCAAGTGTTTCATTTGGATATAATCCAAGAAAACATGGAGTGGTGGAATAAAAATAAGCACAAGTTTTTCTTAACATTTTTCTCATTGAGAAATGGGTCACTCAGTGGCTCTATGACTGCTTGAATGTGGCTTGTTGCGACCCCGCTGACCAAAAGAATGTAGTATAAACATATGACAGAAGTGTTGCTGCATAAGTGCCGAGGCTAAATACAAGAAACTGTGTCCTTTTGCTCTGGAATCTTGAAACAATTACTCCAAGTACCCTGAGCCACTGTGTAAATAGCCAGTGTCCCCTGAGACTGCCATGATCTCAGATAAATTCTGTATCACTTCTTTATATTCAGGGCTCTTTGAGTCTAACGTAGCCTATGAAAATAACACAAGTCATTATGTTGCTTTCGGGACACTTGGATGCAGTTCTGATTCACTGATTTCCGATGTATTCAGTGTTTGACTCCTCACTTCATTCCAACACATACCCAACATTCCAACACCAATTCAATATTCACACCAATTCTTATATCAATAGAACAAAATATTAACATAAAAAGAATGTGTTTGACTGCCTGGTGATTCTTTGGGGGGTTTCTTGTGATATAATACAAGGAAACTCTAAGAAAACCAGGCTCAAGAAATATTTTCCTGAAAATGTCCTTGAGTAAAGTATATTTTCCAGGCTTGATAGTAGCAATAACTTTTTCTGTTTGTTGTTTTTGTCACAGGGCACATGCACTTTCTGGAGAGCGAGAGAGAGGGAAAGTGAGAAATCACCCCCCAGGGAGGATGGCCATGCTGCAATCCCTTCTCTTCCATTCTCCTCCTGGGATTTTGGGCACACATGCACGGTCTGATATTCAAACTGTGGTGGGCCATGTAGGAGTCCGGTACCTTAACTACCATGCCACCTGCGGGCCCCAGTAATATATTTTAATATATTCAACAGATATCCGAGATATTACATTCCACGTACATTAAAGCCATTAGGAAATATAGCAATCGCTTCCTCAGAGTTATTTCTAGATTCACTTTGATTCTACCTTGTTTTCACTTTGTGTTTCACAGAATACAGCTAATCCCCAAACGATGCCATTTAACAATATTCTTATTGCAAGTACAGATTCAGAGCTGGTTACTTAAAGCAAAGTATTAGTTGATCCTATTTCCTTAAGGTAGCTTTGGTCAATGATATTGACCTTTTTCATTGCTTTTGTTGTCTTGATAAATCCTAAAGATTAAGTTTATTTTATTTTCTTCTTAATTGACCATTTGGGCCATTTTTTTCACTTCTTTGTTCTGTCTGATTTATTGGTTATTCTGCTGATAACTTGCCTGCAGTTGCTATTACTCCCACTGTTCTTTTCACTTAATTATTTGAATGATTACAGCATTCTCTCTTAAAATAGAGATTCATTTTTAAAGTCTCATCAATTAGTCTCTCACACCTTTAATGATGTTTACTGTAGCAAGTAATAAGATTTATTTTGGATATCAATCTCTACCCTTGCCCTCATCGCTCTGGAGCACTCATTTTAAAAAATCGTGTTCTCGTTATTTTTGTTACTGGGAAGTTTAAAAAAATTAACAATTGGAAATAAGTCACAAAAGGCTTGAGTTAGTTAATGTGCAAAGATATAGACTATGAAGTAGGTAGAAAATAGAAATGATAGGCTAAATTGAAATACTCTAAAACCAAATGATAATATTTTTATTATTATTATTATTATTATTGCTATAGGGCGCGTGTGCTCGCCAGACAGACAGAGAGAGACAGAGAGACAGAAAGCAAGAAATCACCCCCCAAGGGGGATGGCCACACCACAATCCCTTCTCCTCCGTTCTCCTCTCAGGATCTTGGGCATGCACGCACACGCGCTCGGCGTGAGTTTTAAACCACCGGGTCCAGGACGCAAACCACGGTCGACAACATGGGAGTCCTGCGACATAGCCATTATGCAAACTGCTGGTCCCAACCCAATGATAATATTTTTTAAAGATATTTGCCACAAGGTATGTGCACTTGCAAGAGAGACAGGGAGGGACAGAGAGAGGGGGGAAGTGAAAAAACATTCCCCAGGGGGATGTCTGCACCACAATCTTTTCTCCATTCTCTTGGGACTTCGGACATGCCAGCACACAAACCTGGTGTTTTTCAGGTCAATTGCGCTGTCCGTGATGTGGGATGAGGGTCTTAACCACCATGATACCTGTTGGCTCAATAATGGTTCTTCTTTTTTCAAGATGGAAAAAACAAAATTAGCTACATGTATTTGTTTGACATAAGCATCTTATGAAATTCAGACTTATAATTCATTATAATGCATGAATATAATGTTGGGATTATTTATATGGGCATAAATATAAGCACAGTGCTATGAGACAAAAATCACTAGCTGTTGCATTTGAAAAATTCTTTTAATGTCATTTCTGATCAAAGAAATTATAGGGAAGTGGGTCAAGAAGAATCTGATTCTATTCAGCCCATAGATACCATATTTGCTGCTACTTTGAGGATTGTAGGAACATAGGAACATTATGTCACTTAATTAAAATGCTTTTGGGCTTACCTGTGTCATGTGTCAACCTGATCTGCATATTCTTTCTGCATGGTGAAAGCAACTAATCTTTGTTGAAAGATTCATGCTCTTCCTCTGTAGTATAAAAATAGGTGATGGAAGACTTCTATTCTTCAAAGGATTATATTTTTCAATCTTCTTATATTAAGTAGAGACACGTGATTAACTCTGGCTAATGAAATACAAGCACAAATAATGAGTATCACCTCCCAAATAAGAGAGTTACGTCATCACTGGGTCTTCATGCATTTTCCCACAGCATGGTCAGTATTACAAATTGCAAGGTGTCTGAATCCTTGTGCCTGCTTAGAAGAATGCTGTGTGACAAGGAGCATCTGTTTACGTTGGAACACTTTTTCTGCAGAATACTTATTTGCATGTGTTTTAAGCTTTGTGGACCACAGTCTCTTTTCCTTCTCCTGCTACTCTTCTTTCCCTTTTCCACCCTTTTCAAAAGGTAAAACCATTCTCAGACTGAAGCCATATAAAAACAGGACATGGAACAGATATGCTTCTAGGTCCTAGTTTGCTAATCCCCATATGAAGTCACCTTAATTTGGAGATTTTCTAACAGTAAGTGAGTGTACCCTGGTTAATACAATCTATACCAGGGGTTGATGAACTTCTCTCAGAGGCCAAATACAGCCCACAGCCAGTTTGTCTAAGTGAAGTTTAACTGGAACACATCCATTCGCTTTCACTTACTCTATGACTGCTTTTGCCTTATTAATACAAAATTGAGTAGTTGCATCAGAGATCATATACCCAGCAAATCCTGAAATAGTTACTGTCTGAATCTTTGTAAAAACAAACAAAAACCAAAACATCTTGCCAACCCCTTTTCTATAACTTCGATAATCGTTCCCTTGTGTCTAGAAGTGCTTCTTCATTAATGGGGCAGTCCCAACTCACCAAGCAGCTAGTTTTCCAACTTGATAGAAACTGCGTCCTCTAAGCCAAAATCTCTTTTCCTGTGACATCTATCCATTGATACCAGTTTTGCCCCCACAACCTGAGCACATAAGATGTTTCCTCTTTTACAGAGCAGCCTCTCAAACGCTGCAGTGCTTTCGAGAAGAGAAAAATGAGTTCGAGAGATAGCACTTGTTTGCTACAAAGAGGTGTGGTTTGCTGTCTTTTCCTATTATTAATTTTCTGAAAGTTTTGTTAGAACCTAAAAAAGAGATATCTAGTTCAAAATGACCTCAAAAGTGACTTGTTCTTGTGTCTATTTCAAATATTAAAAACAACAACAAAAAGAGCTTTGTTCAATTTTATGTTTCTGCCCTGAGAGACACTGAGTTGGATACCTGTCTTTTGCTTTATTGAAATTCCAGATAAAATTGTATGAGGGAGTGATCAGCAGTCAATAGTAAAACTGTACAGCCAGACTGACATAAATTTCAACCATAATCTCACCACTTTCAAACACAGTATCTTTGGGCCAGTTTCTGATACTATATCATATGGGTGTTTTGAGGATTGAGAGAAACAATACAGTAGATGTATGATGATGTGCCCCATCCCTGACACCTGGGAAGCATTAGTAAGCCATGTGTATTACCGTGCTAACGTACACCTTCATTTCTGCTGTGTGTGTGCACCAGGAATAGCATCATGCTGCCATGCTTCCTGCATTGCTGTCACACGAGGAGCAGAGTACGTGGATTTTGAAATCTCTTATTGAATTTGATTAGCAATTAGCTTATTCTAAGACCTTTTTACTATCTTGTAAAATGCTTCAGTGATGTTAAAATAAACTCCACAAGACAATTGTTTGTTTCTTTGTACCTGTGTGCTCTTAAATATTATTTCGGTGTGGCTGTTAAAAACGTTTCAGTTGTTTTGAGTACACAGTACAATCCTTATGCAGGCGGTCTGCCACTCGCTGCTTTTATTTTTATTAGGCTAAAAGGAGAGTCAGAGAGTCTCTCCATGAACGAGAGCTTCATCTAATGGTATTCTATCTAGGGCGTGAATAGTTTCAACATTTATTCAGTATGAACAAAGAGTCGCTGATTGTCTACTCTGTGTCTAACATAATTTTCATTTTTCTTCTTTGGGAAAGTTCATTTCTGTGGGGGAGAAAACAATCATGCTAACAATAGATAAGCAAGGACAATGTGGTAATGAGATTGGGCTACTTCTCTAAGGACAATCAAAGGCGCCTCTTATCACTAAGGCTCCGCTCAAATGCCGCGTCCTCAGAGACACAGGCAAAGAAAGACCATTTCAGGCTATGAGAATCACGAGATAAAATCCTTGAGTCAGAAACGGGGAAAAGTATCAATTAAGTGACAGGTAATCATCTGGGCACTGTCCTGGTCTGTAAAAAGTTCTTATTGTAGGAAAACAAGTCTTATTTTTAATCTCCTTCCAGTTGTTTCTAGTTTAGGCCTTTAGCACTATGTAGTATAAATCTACTCTTTTTAATATTTGTCTTTTTTTGTACTAAATTTTCCGAAATTTTTTTCAACAATGTAAGATAGTATAATAGAAAGTGTCCTGGCTTTGCTAGGTAAACATGGTCCCTTTCCAGCTCTAATATATATTAGCTATGTGGCCTTCAGAGAATTACTTAGTCTTTCTGAGACCCCATTTGCTTTCTTGTAAAGTCAGAAAAATCACATTCAGTTTCTAGGAATATTATGAGGATTAAGTGAAAAAATTGCATGAAGTACAAAACAGCACTAGGTACATAGCCTGTGTTCAGTGAAAGATGGCTAGAATAATTAATAGTGGTTATTACATTCCTAGTGTCCTTATTTTATGGAAGCTCTTCCATTTGTTAATCTTCCCTTAGAAATTCAGCTCCCACAATTTAATAAAAAACTCTAGGTAGTATGGATAGAGGCCATCAATCCAGGACTATTACCGTCTCTGTTCTGGTAATTTTATTTTTTGAATTCAACCTTTAGGATACTTTAGGTGTTTTAGGCAAATATATGATACTTACATTGACCTTACTTTAAACTAACATTTTTGTCCTATTTGCTTGCGTCTCCCTTTTCTCTCCTTTTTGAAATGGGAGCTAAAATTCTGAAATCAAGGGCCAGTCCCATAGTCTAATGGTTAAGAGGTTAGAACCCAGATAGCCAACTGTCTTTCAAATCATGGCCCCAGCAACTTCAAACATACACACCAGATGTGTGCGGGGGTGCCCCAAATCCCAGAGGTATAAAGAAGGGGAGGAGAAGGAGTTGTAGTGTAATGATGCCCCTAACAGAAGGGGGAAGGGTCTTTCTCTCTCTCTCTCTCTCTCTCTATCTCTGCCTCTCTCTAGGTACCTCTGACAAAAATTCTGGAATCTAGCAGGCCCAGCTGCAGTGGTCCAGGTAGTAGGGGGCTGCTGTGCAGTGCTGAGATCTACATGCCAAGGCTCTGGGTTACTGTTCTGGGATTTCCCTGAACATGCCAGATGCATCTCCTGGGTGGGGAGAGCCACAGTGTAAAGATCTCTTTCTCTCCTCCTTCTCTCTATCTCTCATGAGGAAAAGAAAGATAATAACCTTCAAAAACTCTTGGAAATTGATGACGGAAGTGTTACCCAGAGAGTAAGAGTACTGGCTTTGTGGCCAGATATGGTTTGAATGTTGGCTTCACACTTGTCTGAACTTGGGCAAGTTATTAAAAATTCTGAGCATTTTCCTCATTTGTTAAGTGGGAATGTTAATAACTACTCTGTAGAGTTTTTGTAAAAATTATGTGCGATAATATATTTAAAGTGCTTAGCATAAGGCCTAGAATATAATAATAGATCAATAAATGGTAGCTATCATTAACATTCCATTAAACTGCATTTTGTTAGCTTAATCATTACTCTAGTTAAGTATGCCTCTTTTTTTAGATCCTTATTCTGTAATTTAATATAGGTCTTCCTCCAGTTCTGAGTCAGGCATAAATTTTATTAATATTGTACTTTGAAAAAGACAATGCTGAATGTAACATTCCATGAAAATCCACAAGATATCTTTTTCAATGTAAACAAATCCATTGTCCAGTGCCCTTAGGAATGGGCAGTCAGTGCCAAAGATAACTTTGCTTTTTTGAGGTGTATTAGCTGCTGATTCATGTTTAGCACAGTTGTCTTTGGACTGACATGTAATTATGTAACAGAGGAACTGGGTAGATTTCAGCATATAAATTAATTTTATTATCTTTAGTTTATGAATTATGTTAACAATAAAATTTCTATTTTTAATAAGATTGCCAAAACATTGTTTTTATCACTTCTTTGCACAAATCATACTCTCATTTATTAAAGGCAAATGAGAATACAACATGAGCAGGCATTTTATTGCAATCAGTACAGTCTGATTATTTGCAATGATTTTTGCTCACTCCTGACTGTTTACCAGTGGTACTTTATTATAGTAAAAATATATTTCACCAAGCATTTTTTATCCTGCTATGTAAGATTTCACAGAATTATTTTTCTAAGTTTTGATTTGCTAAGTCTTCTAATTGATGTTAAGCTCTCTTTTTGTTACTTTGCTATTAGGAATCAATAATGTCAAATCATACATAGATTTTGATGTGATTCACATCAATACTTAGAATTTTAATGACTCCGTAAACCTAGGGCATCCCAGATTTCTGCAGCACGTTAATGAGATGGACAGCACATTCCAGCTGCACTATAAAATATAGTCATAATTTTTTGTTTGTTTGTTTTTTTGCTTTTAGATTTTTGCCATAGGGTGCATCCATTTGCCAGATAGAGAGGGAAAAAGAGACATCATCCCCAATGGTATGGCCACACCACAATCCCTTCTCCTCCCTTTGTCCACCTAGGATTTTGTACATATGCAAACATACCCTAGCATGTTTTTCAAGTCATGTAGTCAGGACTCAAACCAGGGAGTCAGCCCTGTGGGAGCCAGCTGCCTGAAACACCACACCACCTGCAGGTCCATCACAATCATGAATTTTATCAATGTGTAAAAAAAGACAAAAGGAAGGGGGCAGCAGTTGGCTTAGTGGTAACATCTCTGCACTCTCACATGGCCAACCCATGTTCAAATCTCAGACCTGGTGGCTTGAAAATCACTCCAGGCCTGTGTGTGGGTGCCCAAGATCTTGGGAGGAGAATGGAAAAGAAGGGATTGCAGTGTGACCATTTCCCCCAAGAGTGATTTCTCACTTTCCCTCTCACTCTTTGTCTCTCTGGCAAGTGCAGGCACCCTAAGAGAAAAATTTCTTAAAAAAAAAAAAAAGAGGTTGAGTGGGCTCCTGGAGACACCACAGGAGTTATGGGGCTGAGCCAGGTGGGGACCATTTGTTTTGTTTTTAATCTGGACAACAGGCTCATGGACACTGCTGAGGTGAGTAGGAGAGGTCCCCCTCTGGGCCACATCAACGCACCCCAGCCTCCTACCACCTGCCTTCCCATTCCCTGTGTGGCTTCCAATGCCCTAGCACTGGCCACTTCACCCCTTGAGGCCTGGGACTGTTGCTGGGCAAGGGGTCTGGGTCAGTGCTGGGAGACTGCTTTCCCTGAGCCCTGCAGCCCGGCTACCTGCCTGGCACCCAGCTCCCGGGGCTGGCTGCTTGCAGATGGTTACAGAGCCTGGGACCTGGAATGATGACTTTAGAAGTGCCATTACTACAGAGTGGCCATTCACGCCAGGCTGAGGCAGTGGGCCTGTCCAGGACAGTTGATAAAGCTCTTATAAATCGAAAAACCGTTATGAAGAAGAGGCTAAAATCATCTGTGATAAAGTTCAAGGTAAACTCAGCAAGGAATGTTTATATCTCTACAATGCATGCAGTACTGACCTGACTTCACACAGGGGAGAAGCTATCCAGGAAACAAAAGGTGGTACGGTCAACCAGAACTTGGTCAAAGAATTCACTTCCTGTGGAAATCTACCCGTTTACAGCACATGAACACCAGCAGAAGAGGTCAAAGCCATGCTCACGCCCTGCAAAAGGAGTTCTGTCTGCTTTTGTTAAGGAATGGTGACAGACAGACCCAGAAGGAGAAGATTGAGGCTTGAACCTGTCAGTCCTACTTTGACGCCATTGTCATAGGTAGAGAGCAGAAAGAGGAGAAACCAGCTTCTTCCATATTTTATCACTGCTGTGATCTCCTCGGTGTGCACCCTGAGGACTCTGTGATGGTTGGCAACAGTTAGAAACAATATACAAGCAGGCCTCAGCGCAAGGCTGAAAGCTACAATCTGGGATAAAGAAAAATGGAATAATGACTCTGAAGTCATCCCCTATTCCACATTATGCTCATAATTTCTCTTCCTTCTTGAGATTCTTAAGAGACAACAAGCATGTAAATTTATGCTGAAATTGATTTTGTTTTTTTTTTGGAGAGGTCTTTGTTATAGGGTGCATGCGCTCACTAGAAAGACAGAGAGAGAGAGAAAGAAATAGAAAGTGAGAAATCACCCCCGGGAGGGATGGCCACGCCGCATTCCCTTCTCCTCTATTCTCTATTCTCCTCTCGGGATCTTGGGCATGTATGCACATGCAGCCGGTGTGAGTTGAAGCCACCGGGTCCGGGACTCAAACCGCGTTTGACTACATGAGAGTCCAGTGACATAGCCATTATGCCAACTGCTAGTCCCTGCTGAAATTGAATTTTATAAGGAACTTATTGAAAGCAATATTATACATCTTCTTATTTCAATCCTTAAATATGATGCCATAAGTATTCAAAATTACGTTGGGTCATTGGAAAAGTCTTGACATATTTTATATGTTTTTCTAATGCAAAAATGCATCATGACTTTTCCAACCCAATATTTTAAAGGGAAAAAAAATGCTTTGAAAAGGTGTTAAATTTTGGATCAGCAGATGGTATAATGGTTACAGTGCTGTACTCCCACATAATTGACCAGGGTTCAAGTCCTGGATCTGGAGGGTTAAAACTCAAGCTGGGTGGGGCCAACAGGTGGCGTGGCTGTTGAGGGAGCTGGACTCCCACATGGCCGACTGTGCTTTGAATCCTGGACCTGGCGGCTTGCTTTCTCACTTTCGCTTCCTCTTGTTTTCTCTGTCTCTCTCTGGTCAAATTAAAATAATAGCAATAATAATAAATAATTATTTTTAAAAAGGTATTAAATTTAAAATGTACATAATTTAGTTTATGACCTTGATTTTATCTTATATTCAATATACCTGTCATTTTATGAAATTTAAAATCTTATTTTTTCTTTAATATGAAACTCCAGAATGTTGAGTAGTACTAAAGACAAAATTGGATAATTGATTGTTGGATAAAAAAATAAATTTTCAATACAATTATAATGCATTATTTATCACCTTTTTCTTTTAATTTTCAATTCAATGAAAAGTCACTTAATACATGGCTTATAAAATTATTTCTAAAGATATTTATAACATTATTGGGCAAGCAACTCATTGCCATAGTTTATGGATATTGATATTGATATCCTGATCTAATCAGATATTGTACAAATAAATGACTTCAGAAGAGATAATTATCCTGTTTCTTTAAAAAGAGACTGTAGTATCCCATCAATCTTAATTTTTGAGGTATAATTGCATTGAATAGTCTCTAAACGTATTAGAGAAAGTGAAGTCACAAATTGTGTTATAAAGGAGACCAAGAAGATTAAGGTCTATTGATTCGAAATTATATTGCCCTTCTTTTTTTCAAATCATTTACTCATTAAGTTAAATAGATTGCAATTTGACTAACTCATGGAGTGCCCTAAAATTTATTAAAAGAGAACTGTTGAAATATTGTAGGCTTTGGGTAAATGCGGCCTGTTGTAATATTCAGCAGTTGTAGTAAATAAGGTCCATTGAAACTGTGAAAGGAAGAGTCACTGTTGCAGCCCCACTTCTGCAAAGACATGGGCATGTCCAGGTGTACAATAAGATTTTCTGAATAAATGAATGCTAGAAAAATACATTCAGAAGAATTTTTGCAATAAAGCAGCCTTGACATTTTCTAAGGCCAGTTTAGGTATATCTATATGATATGTAAAGATTAATAATCAGTTTATTTTTGATTTTCAGGGGTAATTAAAAAGCTCTTTAACAATTAATGGGTCTAGCTGTGGCAGTACTCTGGTTGAATCTGCTATGGGGAAAGCTGAGGCCATGTGGGAAGCCCAGGTTGATTTCAAGCCTACCCTCAAAGGTTGGCAAGGTGGTGCATACCTGTGGTCCTGCCTACTTGGGAGGTTAAGGCAGGCAAGACAGTGTCCAAAAAGTGATCAAATACATAAAAAGTAAGATAAAACAAAATACTGAGGATAAAGACAGATGTATGGGGATATAATAAAATCAGAGTTCATATTTATTTATAGGTATTTCTACCATGACATCCTGTGCAGCTACTCACAGCTCTGAGCCTCCCTAAAGTCAAGGCAAAGAAGAAAGCTGTTACCTGATTCAGGGCCTTTACAGAAAACCCTCTGCTCAGGGGAAGATGAAGTGTTCCTGAAACTTGGGCCTTAAAGGAATTGCTCTCCTATATCCTTGATTAGAGTTCTCTGACAGGAAATAATCCCTTTCTAGGTACATAGGATTTTTTTTTTGGGGGGGGGAGAGGTTTTTGACATAGGGCGCGTACGCTCACCAGACAGACAGAGAGAGACAGAGAGACAGAAAGCGAGAAATCACCCCCCAGGGAGGATGGCCACACCGCAATCCCTTCTCCTCCATTCTCCTCTCAGGATCTTGGGCACCCACGCACACGCGCTCGGCGTGAGTTTTAAGCCACTGGGTCCGGGACTCGAACCGCGGTCGACTATGTGGGAGTCCAGTGACATAGTCATTAAGTTAACTGCTGGTCCCAAGTACATATGATATTTTGTAGTCTTGTTTTTCATGGTGAATATAACACAGGCGATATGGCTAGCGTGACTTACGGCAAATTTGGTCCAAATGTACTCAAGATTATACTCTTATCATACTCTTATCTTTCATAAACTATGCTATCCCTAGGGCAGCTTTTACATGGTATTCTGTAGATTCCAAGAGATGCTTGAAAGTGTGTCAGGGACTTCCTTCAGAGAGATAAGGCATGAGGCTGAGTAAAGAGAAAGGAATAAGGCAGAAATTGCTAGGGCTCTTGGTAAGAATTAATAAATGCTTCTGCTCCCATAACATATCTGGAAAATCATACTGATCTAAAGAAATGAAAGACAATATGATTTATATATGATTTTCAAACTAGTATTTCTAAAATTTTGTAAAAAATGAGTTTTTTTTTAAATGCAAAATGACCAGTTGAAAGTTAAAGTTTTTGACTATAATAAGAACCTGAAGTTTGGATGGGCTTTAACGACAATGACATTAGGAGAAATAGCCCTGGGCCAGCATGTGGCATGGTGCTCAATCCCCACGGCGGACTCTGTGGCTTGAGTCTCACACGGGCTGGTCATTTGTGTATGGGTGCCCAAAATCCCAAGAGGAAAATGGAGAAGTGATTGCAGCATGTCCATCTCCCCTGGTGTGTGTGTGTGTGTGTGTGTGTGTGTGAATTCTCACTTTTTCTCTCTGTCTTTCTCTGCCTCTCTCAAGTGAGTGCATGCATCCTATGGGAGGAAAAATCTAAAAAGAAAGGAAAAAAAGAGAGAAGCAGACCTATGTTTTGACAATTAATTTGATGATCGACAAAGGTATCTTAAAAAATTAAAGCCTTTGTGTGCCAGCTTGGTAACCTCGTGGTTAAAGTGGCCAGATCCCACATGGCTAACTGCAGTTCAAATCCTAGCCTGAGTAGCTTGAAAAAAATGTCAGGTGCATGTGTATGCGTGCCCAAGCTCCTGACAGGAAAGAAAAATGGAGGAGGAGTGATTGTGGCATAACCATGTACCTTGAGGGGTGCTTTCTCCCTCTCTGATGCGCACAAGCACCCTCTGGCAGTTGAAAAGAGCAAGAGGAAAGAAGTAAGGAAGGAAAGAAATTAAAACCCTTAACCAAAATGCACTCAAGTTGGTGAGATCATATTTTCCATAATTGAAGTCGTATGCTGAGACCAAAAAGGCAGATTAAAGAGAATCTATATATTTTAAAAAGCAAGGCCATTGACCAATCCTTTATTAATATTTGATAAGCAAAAGCTACTTCGTAGAATGAGAAATTGAGAGAACAATGGTATGCTTATGAAATATACTGTAACAGTATTTTTTAACTGAAACTGCTGATAAAACGATCAATAGGAAATGCAAAGAAAAAAGTAATTAACCAAAAAGGAGCTTGATGGCTAAAGAGTAAGGGTTAATAAAAGTAAACATGTATTTATACAATATTTATATATTTGTGTATACATATACATATATAGACTACTTCATTTTAGAATTAGTATATACTCATTTCCAAAATTAAAAAATATAAAGGCAATAAAAATCTATGGAGTCCATTAATGAGAAATACTTTCATCTGAACTGTTTCAATTCTGATTTTTCTATACATAATATGTATTTTATAGAGTTAAAGTTACATTTTTCAATATCATTTTTTAAAATGTTATAAACATTTACTTTTATATAGAACATTTATGAAAATAATTTTAGAAGTATAATGTTCTATTCCATGACTGTAATATCATCATTTAATTCTCTCTTATTCTTTGAAGTTAAGTTTCCATTTTAAAATTTTTAAATGATTATATTCATGAAATACGCATCTCTATATATAAAAATATAGAATCAAGAGTCATAAACCTTTTTCATGTCAACCATTATATGTCATTCAGTTAACTTTTAGAAAATTGTATACCTACTTTGCTTTAAGATTCCCACCTCACTGCATATTCACCACCCATTGAGTGTTATCTATGTTAGTTTGCAAATTGTAAAAAAGATTTTTAATTTGCATCTCTTACAAATGAGATATAAACATTTTTTTAAATTAGATCACTCAATTCTGTCCTCTGTGGATTATATACTCATTTACCCACTTATCTATTTATGTCTTAATGTTTATCTCCTTATGGGTTTCTGGTTGTTTAAATAGTAATTTTGAAATTAATGTTTATTTTTAAATGAATGAGGGAAATGTTTTAAAGGCACTACTTTGAGTTCAATTTAAAAGAGATGTAGTCATGAGGATTCCATCACATTACTATATGTGAGTTTTACTTCTGCATTTTTATGAACCAACACTTAGAAAGAAAGATTTTTAGCTACTTCCCTATCACCTTCCAATTTCAGTACCAATAGTCTAAAAGACAGAGCATAACAAATATTTTTAACATTATCTCAATTTTTGTGAAATGTATTGAGCTCTACATAATACATGCATTCAATGTTTTCATAATCTATTGGCCCTAACATCTTGTACTTGTCTTTTCTCACTTCAAAATGCTCTCGAAAAGTGCTCTCAGAATAAAATGCACCATGAATTGTGATATTTCCTAAAATGAGGTCCAATTTATTTGGCTATAGTAATTGGCTCAATAGAATAAAACAGAAGCATAATTAAGGTCATGGCTACAACAAGAAAGTCTTTATCTACAGACAAAACATCTGAGCTGTTATCCATTAATTTAGCATGAATACCCAAATATTCTGTTTTTCATTATGGAGTCAGGGACTAACAAATATATGGCATCTTCAAACAAATCATGTTCATGAAGAGTAAGTAAGTAGAGAATAAGGTGAAGGTAAAACAAAAATCTAGGTTATATAAAGAGTCAGTCCTTTGCATCTTTGCAGATCAAATGTAACATCATTTACAAATGACTGGAGAAATAGTACAACACAGTGGCTAAGAGGAAGGTATGAAGTCAAGCTCCCACATGAAGTATGTGCGGGAGCTACAAGTTACATGACAATGTCTTGACAGCAGTTTCTCAAGGATAGTAATAATATTATAGTACTTACTATTACCCCCCGCCCCCTGCAGACATTACACATGCATATGAGTTGGGAGCATTTTCTCAAGAATTATATTAATGTTGTAGTACTTACTATTACCCCCATGCAAAAATTATGCATGCAAATGAATTTATTCCTTACAAATGAAGTCACGTCATGATAAAAATCAAAGACATTGTTTATTTGTCCATAACTGAAGAAAATACTGAAAAATTAAAGCACCTAGAATTGGTAAATTCTTTGGAAATGTCATTTGCATTATGTATAAATGGAGTTAATTTTTGTCACCATGAAAATAGACTCATAAGTCTTACTAGTAAGTTGTTAATTTACTGTGTTTGATATATGAAATATGTGTGTAGATGGTTCAATGTACATATATGTTTGTGTTTATTACATATGTGTGTGTACACACACACACACACACTATATATATATATATATGTATGTTTTTAGGCACATAAGTTGGAAAAATTACCTTTATGTATTTTTTTTTTGTAAGAGGTTTTTGCCTTAGGGCATGTGTGCTCACCAGGGACAGAGAGAAAGAGACAGACAGAGACAGTGAGAGGGAAAGTGAGAATTCATCCCCAAGGGAGGATGGCCATGTCCCAATCCATTCTCCTCCATTCTCTTCCCAGGATCTTGGGCATGCACGCACATGTACCTGATGTGAGTTTCAAACTACCAGGTCCAGAACAGTCAGCCATGTGGGAGTTCAGTGACATAACCACTACACCATCTGCTGGTCCCTCCTTTATCTTTTATTTATTAGTTTCTTTTAATTCTTGTTGAATTAAAAGAATATTTTTCCAGATCAGAACTTAGGACATAGTTCATTAATACGTTCATTGAAACTAGCATATGAACACAGAGCAGGCTTAGTAACAGGCTAATATTGTTTTTATTTAAAGACTTATTTATTTATTATTATTATTTTTTGACATCACCAGAGAGAGACAAAGAGAGAGGAAGAGAATGAAAAAGCAAGTCACCAGGTCTGGTACTTAAAGGGCAGCCTCCATGTGCAAGTCCAGCACCTTACCCACCACACCACCTGCCCTCTCTAGGCTCATACTGTTAATGTAAAGCTCCAGCTATAAATGGGAGAGTTCCACTGTCAGCAGAATTTCTGTAGCCAAGGATAGTGAATTTTACCTGTTCTCTATCATTTAGTTAGATGTACTTCATAAAATATGGGAATCGACAATGTTGGAGTATGGAAGATTTTCAGAGAGCATTTTTAGGGCATCTTCTGTAAAACTATTGCTACCTGTAGCATTGCTCTGAAACTTCAATTTATGTTGATACCGTCAAACTCATCTAATTGGTTTCAAGTGACACTGACTCTTTGAAAGGAAAGCTTACAAAAGAAAAGGATTAATTATATCAGCAATTCAAAAACTGCTACTTTCTAAATCAGTGAATCTCTTTGTCTTGATTATTTTAACAAGGCTCTTTCCATTTACATAATTTTCTCTTCCTGCAGTTAGTCCAATTACCTTATTTTCTTGTTTTATGACACTGCTAATAGACACATCATTTATAATTCCAATGCCAGCTTCCAATATAATTTTATTTGTTTTTATCTCTACCTCCCTTGTTTTCCAAGAGGCATTTGGAAAACAGGCATTTTTTTTAATGAAATTTTTGCTTTTCTATCAATTGTGACACATTCAAAATCTCACTCAATAAAAACCATTGAGAATGCTGTGTTAGTGTTGTGGTTTTAAGTTTTTATTTAATTTGACTTGTTTTAGAAATTAATAGCAACACTGAAGTTGAAGCTATAGGTTCCTATTTGCAATTCATATGTTTATCTGAAAACAAACCACGCTTAAATTAATGGTCTGATAAATATATACCATGATGATAAAATAAAAGATGTATTTTCCAAGATCTAACTAGCACTGCATGATATAAATAAACCTCTTCACTCCATGATCAGACATAACTTGGGTTGCCACAGACTGAGAAAGTAATGTAATAAATGAGTAGCCAGAATGAGCTAATGAACTTTTATATAAAAGACCCTGAGAATGGGATTTCCTAGGTTGAGTCTACTTCATATTAGTAGAACAAGAGCTTGGCCCAGAGGACTGGATTATTATAACTGTAAAGTACCTTTATAGGATGGGCACACACATGTACTAGGGAATGAAACTACCCAGAGTGACCATTGGTATTCTTTTTTTCCCCTGAACTCTTGCATTTTAAGAAATAACCCTCTATTATATTGCTACTCATAGCAAAAATATATTATTTGACAAAGGAATTGAATTTACACCCTAATATTTTTCAAGGTCAAAATTACTGGTTTTCCTTCTAATTTTTAACACTTGGGTTAGCATTCTACACTGCAAGGAAAAGTATTTCAGCAAGCTAAAAACCTGGAGACAGGCATAATATGAATTGCTTCTTCAAATTCTAGATTGTTGAATAGAGAAAAAAAAATTTTTTTGTGAATTAACCATATGTAAATTTTTCTTAAATGAAGGAAACTTCCAATTAAACTAATACTGGGGCATAATAAAAAAGCAGAATCAGATAAAGTATCTTGAGTTTAAAAAAATGCCTGTTTTGGGGGCAGCAGGTGGCAATGTAGTTAATGCAGCTGGATCCAACACGACTGGCTGTGCAGTTCAAGTCTTGGACCTCGTAGTTTGAAAACACATAGAGCACATCTGTGTAGGTACCCAAAATCTTGAGAGGAGAATGGAGGAGAAGGAATTGCAATGTAGTCATCTCCCCTGGAAGCTGTTTTCTCACTTGCTCTCTTTCTCTGTGCTTCTGTCTAAGAAAAAAGAAAGAAATAGAAAGAAAAGAGAAAGAATAAAAGCAGTCTTCTCAATAGCTTTCCTCAATCCATGTGTGACAGGCACATTCACCAATTAGAATCAAAGTAAAGACTAAGAATGAAATGTAATTAAATCATATATTATATATATAGCAATTAATTTAGTCACATGCTAACAGAATACCTTATAAAAATGTTTTTATAAGTCTATGGAAGAACCATCTTCTATGATCACTGGGAATAAAGAATAATGTTCAAACGTAGTGTTCAATATATTTTTTTATATACTTATGTAAGAGAAAAATATTGTAAACTTTTTACTACTTGAAATTCTCTGATCATGTCTAAATATAAACAATTCAAAAAATAAAAATCAAGTTCTAAATGGATCTTTTTTCCCAAACTGCTCTGAGTCGGTTGTGCCACGGATAGGAGACAGAGGGGCTTTATCCCTAAGGTAGAAGTTCTAATTGCAAGATCTGGCTGTTTGCTATCAGGTCTACATTGCTCCAGGACTGCATCTTTTATTTTATTTCCTTCTTCCAAACTTTAAATGTTGGTTGTGTCTAAAACGTTTTTAAGGTTTATTTATTTAGTTGTTTATTTCATATGCGAAGGAGACAGAGGCAGAAAGAAAGAGGAGAGAACACCTCAAATAGTATCTTGATGTCAACATCCAGACCCTGCCATCCAGTTCTGGATCATGGGCATGCATGTTCCTGGCAGCTGAGAGCAGTCTCCAGCTATAAACCTGGAACCTTCCTGCATGGGTCAGCCTCTCATTTCTACCGCTGTGCCACTGTCTGTCCTCTGAGTCCAAAACATTTCACTCCCACAGATTTATGGAAGAATGCAAATGTGGGCCTGGGGTATATGGGTGCACCATCTGTCTGTATCATATTATGTTACAATGGAATACAATAATAATATAATAATGTCTGATAATATCACAAAAAATGCTCTTTCATTATTCCAGCTGGAGTTTTGGGAAAGTGTCTGAAGTATGTCAAGAGTATCTTTTTCTTCAAACACAAACTGGCTTTCATTTCAGCTCTAACGATTAAAGTGCTGAGTAGCTTTGGGCAGCCACTCAATCATTTAAGGTCTTTATGCTTTAATATCTCCATCCATAAAGGGGGATAACAGCACATATCTTAAAATATTACCTTGAAAACTGTAGAAAATATATGCTTAGCACAATGTGTAAGGCAAAGAGTTGCTTTATAAATGGCAGTTTTGTTATTATTTGCAGTGTTGTTTTTCAGTGAAAACCATTAACATATTAGCATCATCTGTTATCTGGGGCCATTGTATCTCCACCATCTAAATGGTACTTGGCATTTAATGGGCATTTGATGTGTGCCAGATTAATGAATAGAGGGACAGTGCCTCCCAGACAGTACATAGTCATTATCTGCGTTATCATTGTTCACATGTACTTTCCCCAGATCTGCGTGTCACCACCATCTGTACACTCAATTCCCAGCTTTCTGCTCTTGCCATAAGGACCCTTTTAATTGAATGTTCTCTTTCTCTACCTTCATCCAGAATAAGCCAGTTCTCTGAGTTCCATCTGAAGGGAAACCTTCTTCTTGCTTTTGTTTTGTTTTTTGTTTGTTTTAATTTGGAGATGAAACATGCACTCAACAAAGAGAAAAAGAGTGAGAGAGAGAGGGAGAAAACACTCCCTAATGAGGAGTGTTCACCTTGCAACCCTTTGTCCTTCATTGCTCCGCTGTGTTGGAATTCAAGATATGCAGTCACATACATCCAGAATGTTTTCAACCTGCCTAGACTGGACCTTGAACCATGGTCAACCATGTGGGATTGGACTCCTTTATTCACCAGGCAATGGAGCTGGCTGGAAATCCTTCTTAAAGAAACCATTCTTACATTTCTGATCCTATAATCTATCTCTTGGATTTTTGATCTTTCATAATGCTAATTTTGACTTTTCTATATGTTATCAACTTTCTTTGTATTTTTAAAAAGAATTATTTTTTTAACTTTACTTATTTATTTAGTTATTTAAATTTGATCAGAGAGGGACAGAGAGAGAGAAAGATCGAAAGTGAGAAGGCAAGCTGCCAGGTTCAAGACTTGAACTGTGGTCAGCCATGTGGGAGTCAAGCGCCCTTAACCATCATACCACCTGCTGGCCCCTTCAACTTTCTTTGTCTTCTTTTTTTTTTTTTTTGGAGAGGTTTTTGCTATAGGGCACATGCGCTTGCCAGAAAGACAGAGAGAGACAGAGAGACAAAAAGCTAGAATCACCCCCTGGGGTGATGGCCACACCACAATCCCTTCTCCTCCATTCTCCTCGCACACGTGTCCAGCGTGACTTTAAGTCCGAGACTCGAACTTCGTTCGACCACATGGCAGTCCAGTGACATAGCTATAATGCCAACTGCTGGTCCCTCTTTGTCTTATTTTTTTTCTCTTTTTTTAAAAAAATTTATTTAGATTTATTTCTTTACATTCATTCACTGTACATCATTACACCATAGAAAATGAGATTTTCCATCCAGAATTCACTGTATATTGGCTCAGTCAAGCACATCAACATGTGTTATTGTCAACAAATAATTTTCCTTTTCTTGTTTCCTGTATATTTTGCTTTGTTTCCCATCCTTGATTCTCTGACTTTCACCTTTTGCCTTCTCCTACCCTCCTCCCACACTGTCTCTGGTATCCATGGTTGCTTTCTATACCTTCCCCCCCCCCACACACATTTTATTGATTCACTAAAGATCTTAATTAATCTAAATATTTTCAGTAGCAAGCACAGTTGATATATACATATCCATGAACACAAGTCTGACTTTAGGCATAAGCCTCAGTGAGTAGAATGAACGTACTCTAAAGTAGAACCTAGCTAGGGCTATATAGCTTACTGCAGTCATCAAATAAGTATTTTTAATGCATTTTTTTAATTTCAAGAAAATGGTTTTAGATTTTTTTCCTGAAACATTTTTTTATTAATTAATTTATATTCATTCCCTAAGCATTGTCACAGCATACAAAATATGATTTCCTATACAGAATATACTGCATAGTGGCTTAATTATGCATGTTATTGTCTATAATTTTCCATTTCTAGTTATATATATATATATATATATATATATATATATATATATATTATTTTACCTCTATTTCTGACCCTCTGTCCTTTCCCACCCTCTTTTCACACTATCTGTCGTGTTTGCAGTTGTCTTCCACTCTTTTTCCCCCCATATTTTTATTGATCACACAATTTCTTAAATAATCTAAATATTTTCAACAGCAAGTTCAGCTGGTAATTTCAAGAAAAGCAGTTTAATTTTAATAAATCAAAGAAATGCTAAGGCTTCTTTGTCTAAATTTGACATCAACAGTGTGTGTGCATTTAAGGTGGGAGGGAAAGATGTACATTATATTTAGACCAATCAAAAATATAACTCAGTATGTGAGTTTTCTATTGCTGCTATATACCAAATTGACACAAGATTAATGTCTTAAAATAATAGGAATTATTATTTTACGATTTTGAATTCAAAAGTCAGAAACTAATCTCCTTGGGTTAAATGATATCAAGATCAAAGTGTTGCTTGGTCTGCATTGTTTTTTTTTTTTTTTTCTTATGCTATAGGCTTCATGTGCTTACTGGAGAGCTGGATAGAGAGAAAGAAATCACCCTCCAGGGTGATGGCCACGCCACAATCCCTTCTCTTCCATTCTCTTCTCAGGATTTTGGGCACACATGCACATGCACCTAGCATGAGGTTCAAGCCTGGCCATGAGGGAGTCCCGTTCCTTAACTACTATGCCTCTCGCTGGCCCCATGATTGGGCTGCATTCTTTCTGGAAATTCTATGATCCTGTTTCTTGCCTTTTCCAGCCTCCAGCAGCTGCTCACATTTCTTAATCTGTGGATCCTCCTGCCTTAAAAGCCAGCATTGACTAGTTGAATCCTCAGATCATATCATTCTGATGCCACTCTTCTGCCTCTCTCTTCTATATTTTAAGACACTTGTGATTACTTCTGGCTCACCCTAGAAATACAGGATAATTTCTCCATTACCAATCTTAATTGCTTCTGCTACCACAATAACCTCCTTTCAAGTAACCTAATCTACCTACAGGTTTCAAGAATTAGGACACAGACTTCTTTTTTAGGATGTCTGCATTTACCAGAGAGGCAGAGAGAAACAAAAAAATAGAAAGCAAGAAATCACCCCCAGGGGAGATGGCCATGCCTCTATCCTTTCTTCTCCATTCTCCTCTCAGGATTTTGGGCACACATGCACACATTCCCAGTGTGAGTTTCAAGTCACTGGGTCCTGGACTCAAACTGCAGTCAGCTATGTGGGGGTCTAGCAATGTAACCACTATGCCAATTGTTGGTCCCAGGACATGAACATTAGTAAAAGGCCACCTTTCGGACTACCACAGTTCACTATCTCTAAGAAGATTCTTTAGAGTGAACTATTAGAATGAATCGTCTGAAAGCTCTGACTGAAAGCTCAGCCATGCTGCAGCCCTGACTCTAGTTTGCTCATTAGTTGGGAATTATTTAGGTTGACTAGCCTAGCCCTGGCATTTCAACAACTTGAACATCTCAATTCAACTTCTATCTTATTTCTGTGACTAATGCATTTCCTGGTAGCCATTTCTTGAACCTATTTCAGTATTTTAATCATACCTGTCCACATTTGTACTTAATATCTTTAAGACCATTCCTCCTTGCCTTGTTCTAAAGTTTTCCTTCCTAGAGCCAGAGTTTCACCAGTATTCTGAGCTGTGCTTGAAATTCTGATTTATGTGACTCCATATATGACCAATTTCTAGACTCCCAGTTACCTTGTTCACATATATCTGCTGAGACCATTTCAATGCATGTTCAAATTTTCTGAACTCAACCACCTGCTTTTATTAGTATCTCCTCTATTGCTGTGTTCTAAATTGTAGATCCAGGTCCCCCCCAGAGACTTTGCAATATGGTATTACAATATTCTGATCAGTGAGTCTGGACTTAGATAATTCAGCACTACCCACTTGATTTGCTGCTTTTTTTTTTTTTTTTTTTTTTTTTTTTTTTTTTTTTTTTTTTTTTTGAGGGGGAGTTGGAGTCATCTTTAAGCCTTTCTAAATAGAATTTTTCTTTTTTTTCTTTTTTTGTCCACATACATGTCTGTCTTACATGGCTTGAAATTCCTGCCTTTGATTCCACTGAATGTACAAATTTTCATACTCTTTCTATCCATCCCTAGGACCAAATAAGGTGAAAGAGGAGGCCAATTCATGGAATTAAGGAGGCACTTACTCTCAAGGTTGAGTAGGTGCAAGGTTAAAACTTTATCCCCCCGTGAATGTCTCTGAAACTTAAATCCTAGGCTCCTCATCCAGACCTGATGCATCATGCTCAAATTTAAAGGTAATTATTATTCAGTTTTTACCATCTCTACTTACTGCATCACATGTTATAATAGAGCTTTCTCCAAGTAGGTAATTTTCTCCAAATGGGAGCATGATTTTTCAGCCCCAACACTCCCCATCACGATGGACCACATCGGATTTTCCTACTGTAACCTGCTCTCTAACCTCTACCATCACCTATCGAACTCTTTTTTAACACAACTCATTGGTCCTGACTTTTCTGCCTTGATCTGCCAACCACCCCTATTTCCCCACTATGACCTGTTACCTCAAATTTTTCTACCGTTATTGGTCAACTCTGTTCTCCCTAAGTCCCATCATACTCAACTTCTTCTCCTACTATCATCTTCAGCATTGTCTGTAGGGAAGCTTCTTACAAATATTGATGGCTTATTGTCCTAATCTTTTTTTTTTTTTTTTTTTTTTTTTTTTTTTTTTTTGGCTGGATCTAAGATTTCATGGATAGGAGCAGTGAAAGATAATTATCATTAATTTTAGTTCCCCAAGAATTGGAAGAAGACAGTAGAAAGCAATTCTTTCCACACCTTTCTCCATCTTGGCATCCTCTGCCTCCATTCTTTTTTTTTTTTTTTTTTTTTTTTTTTTTTTGGGGGGGGGGGAGAGATTTTTGCTATAGGGCCCGTGCACTCACCAGAAAGAAAGCAAGAAATCACCACCCATAGGGGTTGTCCACACCACAATCCCTTCTCCTCTGTTCTCCTCTGAGGATCATGGGCACGCTCACACACGTGCCCAGCATGAGCTGAAGCCACCAGGTCCGGAACTCGAACCGCAGTTGACTACATGGGAGTCCAGCGACACAGCCATTGGGCCAACTGCTAGTCCCTTGCCTCCTCCTCCATTCTGTTGTGCAATAAATATCCCTTTTAACAGTCCTAGCTATATTCATTCCCTCCATCTTTCTTTCTCTGTTATTCTTCTCCTGACATTAATTGACCTTAATGAAACTCTTTGGGCTTTTGTGGTTACAGAAATATCTACAAAGGAAAAGAGACCAAAATGTTGCCTGTCTGTGAGATTTTCTCTCCAGTCCACAATATTCTAAATTTTACATTAGTATTTTTTTTTTACTGGGATAAAATTAGATACTTTTATTTAGGTCAATTGGTAGCATAAGAAAAGTAGCCTATTTCTAAATTTCAGGTTTATTTTAATGATTGTTACATTCATGGAAATATTTCAATGATTAACTACTCATATTTCATTGAAATACTTCAAATTTTATTTTCTCAATCAGGAATCTGAAATTTTTTTTACTTTAAAATTATTTGTCACAAATTAACTACATAATAACCCATTAAAATGGTGAAATATCTTTATGAGTGTAAATGAAATTACTTACTAATAAATCTAGAACTTTTTCTTTTTAATTTTTCTTATATGTTTAGTTTGAATATTAAGCTTTATGCTTATCAACTGACATGACCTGCTTTCCTAGACTGTTATTTTTCCGTTCTTTTTAGTTCTAAAATAACATTAAAGCAAAAGAACTTTACTAAGGAATCTAGAGGGAAAATTAGGCATGTAACATGTTCTCACTTCAAAATTACTTCCTTAGGTACTTTTATAATTGAAAAATTTAAAAGTAAGAAAGAAACAGAAAACCAGAGCAATTCTTTTTGAGAAAATATACATTGTAAATTCAGAGAAAATGCTTTTGTCTTAAACATAAACTATATTGAACAATGATCTTCTTAAAGTACTTTTTTTTACTTTTTGATGCAATGCCAAGTCTTTTAGAGAAACTCTCAATTAAACATTAGTTTATTTTTTAAATAATAATAAATAATAAAAATAGTTACTGAACAGTAAGGGAATAAGGAACTTGTTAAAGGAATAAGATTTTGTGTAAAATTAGAGAAACTGAGGAAGTGAAGAGAAGCAGTCTCACTAGCTCACTGCCTGGAAAACCAGTCCAGGAGAAGGAGCCTGAGCTTTCAGCAACACCAAAGAAGACAAGTCCAGTCGCTAGGTGGGATCATAACAGGGTGAGCTCATGTAGAGGTCTTTGCAACGGTTGCCTCTGTTAGTCACAATCATGACAGTTCTTTAGCAGAGCTGAATGTGAGCCTGAGGCCACTGCTGGCCATCGAGAGATGCAGAAAGGAAGAACACGTGAAGCTGGGGCCCTTTTGACAGTTATATGTTTGTCTGTCATTGTATCTGACCCCAAAGATCTTCCAAGAATTATGAGCGCTGCTTCACTTTGCCTTCCAAATCTTATGTAAATTCCTCTTTTGACCAAATTTATCCTAGAAGCCCCAAACAAAGGCTGCTTAGGGAAACATGGCTCACAGTTTAACCAGTTAAAATTAAAAGATGGCAAATCTGGTACATGCCTCCTATCCTCTAGTACTATTGACTAGAGTCAAGGCAAAAATATGATGCAGAGGACCAGCAGTTGGCGTAATGGCTATGTCGCTGGACTCCCATGTAGTCGACCGTGGCTCGAGTCCCGGACCTGGTGGCTTCAACTCACACCAGGCATGTGTGCGTGCATGCCCAAGATCCTGTGAGAAAAATGGAGGAGGAGGGATTGCAGTGGTGTGGCCATCCCCCCAGGGGGTGATTTCTCATTTTCTGTCTGTCTTTCTGGTGAGTGTATATGCTCCCTATAGCAAAAACCTCTCCTAAATAAATAATTAATTAATTAATAAATAAGATCCAGATCAAAGGGGCAGGAAACTGCCAAGTAGACTGGCAAGAGCCATGGATGTCTGGAAGAGCACCAGGAGAAATTCAATTCCTGAATTCCTTTTGCATTAAAAGTTAACTAAACCCAAATGTGCTGAATTGATTAATGTTTTAATGAAAAGATTTTGTTAGATTTTGCCTCTTACTTTCTTTGAGACATTGAAAGAAAAATCTCTGAATCTTCAGTTTTTGTTTTTGTCTTTATCATTTATAAAATGGACTTAAAATTATAGCTGTCTTAGGATGAGTGCTGTAGAAACAGATCTGGAATGAGTTTTGTATAAAACTAATTTGTTAGAAAGTATTTCCTGGGGGGATCAGCTATGTCAATGGACTCCCATGTAGTCGAGTGTGGTTTGAGTCCTGGACCTGGTGGCTTAAACTCACGCAGGGTGCGTGTGAGTGTGTGCCCAAGATCCCAAGAGGGGAATGGAGCAGAAGGGATTGGGGCGTGGCCATCCCCCTTGGGGAGGGGGTGATTTTTCTCCTGCTGTCTCTCTGTCTCTCCCTGTCTTTCTGGCAAGCACACACGCTGTATAGCAAAAACCTCTCAAAAAAAAAAAAAAAGAAAGAAAGAAAAATAAAGAAAGGTAAAGAAGGAAAGGGAAAGACATCAGACAAGATCAAGATACAGCATCAAGGGACCAGCAGTTAGCCTAATGGCTATGTCGCTGGACTCCCATGTAGCTGACTGCGGTTCGCGTCCCGGACCCGGTGGCTTAAAACTCACGCCAGGCGCGTGTGCATGCATGCCCAAGATCCCGAGAGGAGAATGGGGGAGAAGGGATTGTGGCGTGGCCATCCCCTCTGGGGCGTGATTTCTTGCTTTCTGTCTCTCTGTGTCTCTCTGTCTGTCTGGCGAGCACACGCGCCCTATGGCAAAAACCTCTCCAAAAAAAAAGATACAGCATCATATCAGATACAGCACTAAAGAATGGTTAGTTTCAAACTGGTAAGCAGCTCTGATGACAACATAAGGTGTATCTTAGGGTTGACTCTATCATGGGACTAGAGAAATGGAGAATTTCTACTCTATGTTATTAGCCATGGGTCAAGACTATCCTGGAAGAATGTCTCAAGAACTTCCTTTAGTTGTGCACAGGCGGAGCAGTCTGTCAACCCAAGAGCTGCTCTCTTACAGAGGAACATAGATGTTGGCTGTTGGTGCTAAAGCACAGGGAAGTCACTTGCACAAATGTTTATATATCCTAGAATTACACACACAAGTGTACAAAGAAAAGCACACATAGTGATATTAGTTGAGGAACTGATTTTGGTGATAAGAGAAAATCTAAACACTCATCAAAAGTTCGTTGAGAAAGCAGTATATATGTCCACATCAAGGCAAACTATGGAAAAGAGATAAGAAAATATATTGAAAGTATAGAGAAAGTTGCCACAGAGTAAGCATCCCATATTATATAGTCAGTGGTAGTAACAGTAGAAGAAGATGCATTATCTAAGAGCATCCCAAATAAGCTGCATCATGTAACACAATGAGAATATCATTGACAAGACTGGCTTTGACAAAAACAATCAAAAAGCAGTGGTTTTAGGTAAAATTACAAAAATGTAAATAAAAAGTCAATGAAATTATAACCATCTAAGGGCAAAGTTGACCCCTGTAGGTTATCAAAATATACTGGAAAACTATTGTAATCTAAACAGTTTGTTATTACCATGTATGTGAACAAACAGATAAATGGACCACAATAGATGAGAAGGCAGATCAGAGAACAACTAAGAATGTATCATGTGGTAAAGAATGTGATCTCTCATGACCAGCAGTTAGGGTAATGTCTATGTCGCTGGACTCCCATGTAGTCGACCGCAGTTCGAGTCCCAGACTCAGTGGCTTAAACTCACACCAGGCACGTGTGCGTGCATGCCCAAGATCCTAAGAGGAGAATGGAGGAGAAGGGATTTTGGTGTGGCCATCCCTCCTGGGGGGAGATTTCTCACTTTCTGTCTCTCTGTCTCTCTCTGTCTTTCTGGCGAGTGCATGCACCTATGGCAAAAACCTCTCCAAAGGAAAAAAAAAAAAAAAAAAAAGAATGTGCTCTCTCTCTCTCTCATTTTTCAGTTGCCAGAGAGCATGTGTGCTTGAAAGAGAGAGGGAGAAGGAGAAAGCACCCGCTCCATACACAATGGGGTGCAGTCATACTGCAATCCCCCCTTCTTCATTTCTCCATCCTGTCAGGACTTTGATCACAGATGTGCACCTGGCATGTTTCTCAAACTGCTAAAGTTGGGGCTGAAATCATGGTCAGCCATGTGGGATCCATCTCTCTGAACCACTAGACTGGCCTAGAAGTCATTTTCAAATGATGTAAAAAAGGTAGTATTCAATAGTGTTGGAATAATTGGAAATTCATTTGCAAGTAAATCGAGTTCAAATTTTGTCTCATAGAATAAACAAAAATAAAATTCAAATGCAAACATTTAGGGATATTTTAATATTAAAACAACTTATAGATGATGAAACAATGTGTTTAGAACATAAAAATGAATGTAAAGTGTTAATAAATATACCCAATGCTTAAATTCCACAATAATAATGAAAAAATCATGATACGTAATATTTTACTTATCAGATGTGCATTATATGGCCAATAAAAAAGCTAATATCCAGTAGGGGGGCCAGCAGTGGCATGGAGTTTAAGGTGCTGGATCCACATGGCCTGTCATGCAGTGGCTTAAACATTACACCAGGCATGTGTGTTTGTATGCCTAAAATCCTGAGAGAGAATTGAGGAGAAGGGATTGTGGTGTGACCATCCCTCCTGGTGGAGTGAGGGTGGTTCCTCACTTTCCCTGTCTCTATGTCTCTCTCTCTCTGGAAGGCACACATGTCCTGTGACTAAAACTAAAATAAATAAATAAGTAAATATCCAGTAGCGATATAGTAAGGGAAAAAGGCATTTTCACATAGTTTTAGCAGGACGAAAAGTTGTGTGAAATTGTGGGAGAAAATGTATTATTGCTTGTCACTATGCTTAGCAGTTTGATCACCAACTCCACATGTAGGTATAGATCCTAGAAATAAGCACACAAGTGTGCAAAAAACATGAATCACACATGGAGATAATTATTATATCATTACATTTAGCAATGAGATCAAGAAATAATAAAATTTCTGTAAAAAGTTGGCAAAACCATCTATGATATGTTTATAGCATGAAATATAATACAGTAGTTAATGTAATGCATCTAGTTCTTCATGTATTTACATAGAATTATCTTTAAGCATATTACTAATTTTAAACAGCAACTAAGCACAGAAATACTTATTAAAATATATACAAAAATAAGTTTATCTACATATATGAAAGCATATACTCTATTCACAGAAATCAGCAAACTTACTGTTTAGAAAATGAAGCAATCTGTGGTCTCAATAATTTTTCTCATTTGATATTTATGATGGTATTTGATAAATGGGACCTAGTGGTTTAAATCTTGATGCCAAATAATGAATGGTCAATGCAATGTTTTGTTTGTTTCATAAATTGGGAAACTTAAATAAAAGCCAGATTTGTCAACAATAGGCAGGAATTCCACAGAGAAGGTTGACCTTCAATCTCAAAGAAATCTCTAGTGGTCTACTTACCTATGCCTGTTACCTGCCTGGCACCTGTAGGTTTTGTTTCTTTGACTATTTTCATTATTATCATATTGAATATACAAAAGCCTTGATTTAGACATACTTCCCAGTATTCTGATCAACTGTTGAACTGATGCCACATCTGCAAGATGCTGAGATGAGCCAGGCTCAGTGCTCCCTGTTTTCTTCCTGCATATTCAGTCATGTCCCTAGTGCCCATCCTAGCGCTCTAGGCCTATATGGAGCATGAGAGAAAGAACGCATGGATTCGTGCAATCAGTGGCTGGGAACAGAGTCAGCACAACAAGTTAGATCTTCTGTCTCATTAGTTAAGAATTATCAGTGAGCTAAGCAAGTACAATTATGGTTGATTCTCCAGAGGAGTTGGCGGGTTTTTTTTTTACATTTTTTTTTTTTTTTGGAGAGGTTTTTGCTATAGGGCACGTGCGCTCGCCATACAGACAGAGAGAGGCAGAGAGACAGAAAGCAAGAAATCACCCCCTAGGGGGGATGGTCATGGCGCAATCCCTTCTCCTCCATTCTCCTCTGGGATCTTGGGCACGCATGCACTTGCGCCCAGCGTGAGTTTAAGCCACTGGGTCCGGGACTCGAACCGTGGTCGACTACATGGGAGTCCAGCGACATAGCCATTATGCTAACTGCTGGTCCCAGGAGTTGGAGTTTTAAGGGGGAAACAGAACGTGATTAGGTTCCCTGGATCTGTATGGCAGCAGAAATATCCTTTGATTGGTTGTTTAAGGAAAGTGAGTTAGTTGGACCTTGAGGTAGGTCAAAATCAATTTGGCAAGAAAAAAAAAAAAGTGAAAGCTGCTATTTAGGAAATCCTCTGTTAAGACTAACACTCCATCAAAATCCAAGTCCATCAAGGCTGTTTTCTAATATGAGATGATGAGGTTGTCTTACTCTCTTTTATTTGGGGAATTTTAAAAAATTTAATCTGAGAGGGAAATGAATGTGAATAAAGCAGTAGACTAACATTCAAGTCTCAATTGACTGTATAAATAAGCAGAATTCCCTGAAAATGGGGTCTTTCCTCTTCATCAGAATTAACTTCAACTCATATCTCTCTTACTCTGCTTTTTAGGTCTGATTGACTTAAGAAATGAAATAAACACACAGAACATCAGGATTGATTCCCCAAGATTTCAGCTTCTTGATAGCATTTCTAAATTCAGAGAAAGTAACTTAAAGCAAGTAATTTATATTTTAACATTTTCATTTGATCTGTCACTTGAACTTTCTCTTTGGAGCTAAATGGCTCAGGCATACACATGGGGAGACTTGCAAGAAAGGAAAGTCTTACTTTTTAATTAGAGCAAATGTGTTAAATGGATACAAATTAATTTGAATACATCAGAGACTTCTTAAATCTCTATCAATAAATCTGGAACTGTGGCAGGTCTATCTCTGCACCATAGATTTTGCTAAGGTTGGGCCTGAAACATGACAGTGAAATGAATTTGTTACTAATGCAATCAAATGCTTCAGGAATTCATGAGAAAGTAATTCCTAAATGTACACGACTCACTTAATAATTTAAGATTTTTCAAACCTGATAGTATAACCAATGAACTCTTCATAGACTACAGAATAAGGATGTCCGCCCTGCTCAATGTAGTATACGCCTTAAATTCATTTTATTTACAGTACTATTTATTTTATAGAATAGAAATTGGCTAACAGTCTGTTTCTATGTAGTACTTTTATAGGTGCTACACAAAAATTCTTATTTCCTCCATAATTAATAGTCAGTTTGGTCTGATATATATTAAACATTTGAGTAAAATATTCAATCATCCAGTTAGTTGAATGTTTATTATATGTGAGGATATATTTTAAGGAGCAATGATAAGTGTAAAAGAAATAGAGTCAGAGTTTTAAAACTACCTCTTTTTACTTAGCCAATTTTATAGGCAACAATTTTTTTTTTTTTCCAGAGACTTTTATTTGAAAATGCTGGCCAGGGCAGGTTCCATGGCCTGGTGGTTAAGGCAGACAGATCCCACAGGGACAACCATGAGGTTCAGGTCAGCTTGAGACACACCATGCATGTGTGCCCAAAATCCCAACAGGAGGGAAAAAGAAGAGAAGGGATTGCAGCATGACCATTCCCCATGAGGAGTGCTTTCTACTCTCTCTCTCTCTCTCTCTCTCTCTCTCTCTCTCTCTCTCTCTCTCTCTGGCAGGCACATGCAACCTTTAGCAAAAGAAAAAAAAATGCTGCCAATATATTTTTACCTATGCTGCAAAGGGAAGAAATAATCTAATGAGATATAAAAAGGTAACATTGTGGGGGACCAGCAGTTAGCGTAATGGCTATGTCACTGAACTCCCATATAGTTGATCACCCTTCGAGTCCTGGACCCAGTGGCTTAAACTCACACCAAGAGTATGTGCGTGCATGCCCAAGATCCCGAGAGGAGAATGGAGGAGAAGGGATTGCGGCGTGGCCATCCCCCCGGGGGGTGATTTCTCGCTTTCTGTCTCTCTGTCTCTCGGTCTTTTTGGCAAGTGCACGCGCCCTATAGCAAAATACCTGTCCAAAAAAAAAAAAAAAAAAAAGGTAAAATTGTGGATCTTTTTCAATTTGACATTCACTACAGTAGTTCCCCCTTATCCAAGACCCCCAGTGGATGCCCGAAACAGATGATACTAAGTCCCACAGGTACTATGTTTTCCCAACTGATAACTGGAATGGCTACTAAGTGACCTAAGGGCAAGCAGCACACATAGCATGGATATACTGACATCCTGTGATGGAGCAGGACAGACTGAGATTTCATCATGCCTCTCAGAATGGTGTGCAATATAAACTCATGCATTATTTATTTCTGCAATATTTCATTTAAGTAATTTTTTATATGGCAATTGACTGCAAGTAACTGAAACCCATGGAAAGAGAGACTTCGGACAAGGGGGACTGCTGTACATACTACTTGCCAGGGGATAAAAGGAAATACCAATCAAGTTCATTTGTCTTTACCTCTTTTGGTTACTCTCCTAAATTAAATGTTCTCTGTATTATGAGTTTTTCTACAAAATGTCCCCATTTTGGGAACCAGCAGTTAGCGTAATGGCTATGTCACTGGACTCCCACGTAGTCGACCACAGTTCGCGTCCCAGACCCGGTGGCTTAAAACTCACGCCAGGCACGTGTGCGTGCGTGCCCAAGATCCTGAGAGGAGAATGGAAGAGAAGGGATTGCGGCGTGACCATCCCCCCTGGGGGGTGATTTCTCGCTTTCTGTCTCTCTGCCTCTCTCTGTCTGTCTGGCGAGCGCACGTGCCCTATAGCAAAAATCTCTCAAAATAAATAAATAAATAAATAAATAAATGTCCCCGTTTTCATTGCTTTTGGTAGTGGATATTTATAATGACCTTTGAAAGAAATGTAAATGTGTTGTATCTGCTGGTGTCACTTACCTACATGCTTCTTTCAGCACCTTCAAAATTCTAAGAGTTTTTCCCCTCGCAGAAATAATGTTGGCTTTTGTCCAATAGGTTGTTTTGTTATTTAAGTTACATGAAACGTGCTGAATTCGGCACTGTGCTTAGAGGGAACAGAGAAGGTTGTTTTAATTTAATACAAGCTGAATTTCAGTTGCAAAGTACTCAGAGACAATAATTGGATTACATGAAATAAATAAAAGGCATGCAGTTACCCAGGAGAATCCCTACACAAGGAGTTTAATGTCATTAGTGTTACACATTTTCTTAATCTGGTTTGAGTTCAAGATCAACAATAGTTTTCACATAATAGTACGGAGGCAAAGTGGTTCTCAGCTTCCTCTTTCCAAATCCCCGGAAGAGTCTTTCCTGTAGTGAGATCTGTGGGTCCCCTGCATTAGAGTTTCCTTTTTTTAAAAAAAAAAGATTCATTTTATTTATTCATCATTTATTTTAATTTGACCAGAGAGAGAGAGAGTGAGAAAGCAAGCTACCAGGTCTAGTACTTGAACCGTGGTCAGCCATGTGGGAGTGTCCAGCACCTTAACCACCACGCCACCTGCTGGTTCCAACATTAGAGTTTCTTAATTGGAGTGTTTATTTTAAATGCTTACTACCAGCAGGGCCAGCAGATAGCATAATGGTTATGTCACAATATTCCCACGTAGTCAACCACAGTTAAAGTCTAGGACCGGAGGATTAAAACTCACACCAGGAATATGCGTGTACATGTCCAAAATCTCCAGAGGAGAATGGAGGAGAAGAGATTGCAATGTGGACATTCCCCCCTTGGGGGTGACTTATCACTTTCTGTCTCACTGTCTTTCTCTGTCTCTCCAGTGAATACTCTAGAGCAAAAATCTCTCACTACCAAGTGTCTCTCAAAACTAAAGAAAAAGAAAAACCATTCTGCCTGGAACCTGGGAACCAGCATTTTAACAAGTTTTTCAAGTATTTTTCATACATGCTAATTTTTTAAATTTATTTATTTTGAGAGATTTTTGCTATAAGATGGGTGTACTCGTCAGAGAGACAAAGAGACAGACACCAAGAAATCACCCTCCCCCCCAGGGAGGATGGCAACACCACAGCCCCTTTTCTTTCTTTCATTCTCCTGTCAGGATTTTCTACACACACACATGTACATAAGACTCAGAGCTGGGACTTATACTACAGCCGGCCACACAGGAGTCCAGTGATGTAACCATTACACCATCTGCTGGTCCCCACTCTAATTTTTAAAAAATATTTATTTTACATTCATTCACTGAATATCATCACAGCATACAAAATGTGATTTCCCATGTAGAATACACTATATAGTGGCTTAATCATACATGTTATCATCAACAACTGACTTTCCATTTCTTGTTTCTTATATATACTTTTCCCCCTATTTCTCACCCTCCTCCCACACTTGTTTCTTATATATACTTTTCCCCCCATTGCCCACCCTCCTCCCACACTGTCTCTGATATCCAGAGTTGCTTTCCATTCCTTTTCCCCTCCACATTTTGATTCACAAAATATCTTAATTAATCTAACTACTTTCTTTTTTTAAGAATTATTTTATTTAACTTTATTTATTTATTTTAAATTGACCACAGAGGGACAGTGTGTGTGTGTGTGTGTGTGAGAGAGAGAGAGAGAGAGAGAGAGAGGGAAAGTGAGAAAGCACGCCGCCAGGTCCAGTACTTGAACTGTGGTTGGCCATGTGGGAATCCAGGACCCTTAAGCACCAAACCACCTGCCACTCCCAATCTAACTACTTTCAATAGCAAGTTTAGTTGATATATTCATATCTGTGAAAACATGTCTGACTTTAGGCATGAAACTCTGTGAGTAGAATGAATATACTCTAAAGTAGCACCTAGCTGAGGCTATCTAGCTTACTGTGGTAATTAAAAATGTATTTTAAATTTATGTTTTAATTTCAATGAAGGCAGTTTTAGCTTTAATAAATCAAAATCAAAAAATGTTAAGAGGACTTTGCTTAAGACTTCATCACTTTGCTGCTCAACTTCCACACACTGAGTGCCTAGACAGGTCTAAGTGAACGATAGCCAAACATCTGAATTGTATTAGGGTCAGAATATCCCTCAATTCCCACTGAAAATGCCACACAAAGGGAAAAAAAAAAACAAAACAACAGAGAAGTTGCAGATGATCTCCTCCTGAACGCTTCTGAATGTTCAGATTGAACTTCAAGAAATTAGGAAGAAACGTATAACCTATCAGATGACCAGAAATCATTGCAGAGGCACAAGAAATATGAGTCCAAGAAGATACCTCTCCCCCAAAGGAAAAGAATAACTTATATCCATCCACAGACAGTACAATGGAACTCACAGAAGAGTCTGATAAAGAATTTAGAATATTCATAGTGACAAAGCTAACAAGAGAAGAGAAACAATGAACTCCAGAAGAGGCAGGAGAAAAGCACCAACCAGTTCTAAGAGGTGAGGAAGTTCTTGCAGGATCTGAAAGAGGACATATACACCATAACAAAGAATCAAATGGACCTGTTAGAGATAAAGAATGTAATACAGGAAATAAAAACCTTTCCTAAAGTATTAAAAGCAGACTAGATTATGCAGAAGATTGAATCTCAGATGTAGAAGACAGAATGGCTGGACTAGAAAAACCCACTATGAAGACTGGGAAAATAGCCCAAGAAGATGAGAATAATATGCAAGAAATGCTAGATACCATTAAACATTCAAATATCCAGATAATTGGTATCCCAGAAGGTGAAGAGATTAATAAGGGCATTGATAATCTATTCCACAAAATCCTGGAAGAAAACATTCTAAACCTAGAGAGGCATTCAAAGATCCAGACCCAAGAAATACAAAGGACCCCACATAGAATCAACCCAAGAAGATCTTCTCCAAGACACATTATAGCCAGATTGACCAAAACCACAGACAAAGACAAGATACTAAGATTGGCAAGAGAGAAATGTCAAGTTACCTACAAAGGATATCCCATCAGGCAAACAGCAGACCTCTCACCGAAAACAATACAAGCAAGGAAAGAATAAGAAATTATATACAAAGTGTTAAATGAAAAAAACAATTTCAACCAAGAAAACTATATCCAGCAAGATTATCCTTCATATGGGAAGAAAAGACAAGAACATGCTCTGATACACAAACCCTGAAAGAATTTACTGACACCAGACCAGCTCTCCTAGAAGTTCTGAAGGGAGAGCTATCTTAGGAAAACTAAAGTCAGACACACAGAAGTAAGATTTCAAAAACCCACTCTAATATTTATAAAAACTCTATACCATCATCTGTTAGCTGAAACCCTTTTGGAAAGATTTTTAGCTTTAATTATGGATATGAGCCAGAGAGGTTGGAGACAAATTGGCAAATTAATTATCTCAGTATTACTGAGAAGTTTGGGTACTGCTCCACCCTGGAGAATGACAGTACAATAAAAAATTCTATATTTGAATGAAAAAGACTAAGTGGGTCAAATATGAAGGTACTTAAGGGTATGACTTTGTCTCTAGGTTCACAAGGTTCACCATATCTTATGACTCAAGGAATTTGTTACATCATTTATGCTTGCGGATGGCTGGCATGTTTAGCTTCCAGGTTAAAAAAGGTGGGTTGATGTGTTTTCTTTACATTTGGATATGTTTATTTTTATAACTTATCTTTATTTATGAAATATAATTATTTGGTATTCCTTATTAAAATACAATTAAGTATCAACATAAAGCTAAATGAAAATTAACCTTGCAGTTAATCCTTGAATTACAATAGATTCAGCAGTATTCTATCGATATATACAAGCTATAGGGGACTGAGGCCTAAGAAGAGCATTTTTAGGTTCTTTCTCCATTTTATTTTTTGCTACTGACATTCTTCCTTGAGATGAATTGGCTCTGGTCAGCTTGGATAAGAGTACTCAAAGGGAGGTTCTGAGAACCGATGGGAACAGAGTAGCATATCCTTAGACTCAGCACATCCTTCCCAGAACTAGCATTATCTAGTAGACATTTACCAGGAGAAACAACTTCTCATTCCCCCCCACAGTAAGAGTCACATTGCTTTTATCTTTAGAGACCCTACCCTAGGTGTCTGCAGGCAATGGAGAGTAAGAGAGAAAGTTGCTGAAAAGTTCTATCCAAGCTTTTTAATTTATTCTTGTATGTGAGTATCAGTGGATTTGTGAATAAACCAGAGAAGAAATTGCTTTTAGTAGGCTTAACAAATAAGCAAAATTTGACTCTAAAAACATCATTGTAATATATAGCTATTTGGAAGACATATTTTATTATGTATGCCTCAATGCCACAAAGTCTCATACTGAGACTGTTATTGTTAAATGTGTCTGATTATTATGTGTGTTTGCAGTACATGTTTAATTAAGAAATGGCTCTCCAGATATCAAATCCCTATGCCAAAACTTATTAGCTATATGACTTTGATAAAATATCTTAACATTTTTAAAACTGCTTTTTTATTAAAATAAAATTTTTATCTATCCCTTAGGTATGTGAAAGAATTTCATCATACATCTAAAACTTCTAAAATAGCAACTACCTCATATGTATAAGCTCATTATAAAATATTATTATTGTTATTATTATTATCGTTATTAGAGTAAAATAGTGGTCATAGTTTTCTTTTTGCTGAACTCAGAAATCAGTTTAGAGTCCTGCAGGTGGTGTGGTGGTTAAGATTCTGCCCTCTCATGTGACTGACCACAGCTCAAGTCTCAGACCTAGAGGCTGGCTTTCTCTCTCTCTCTCTCTCTCTCTCTCTCTCTCATCTCTCTAGTGAGCACACATGCCCTATAGCAAAATGAAAAGTAATAAGAATGATAAATAAAATTAAAGAAAAATAATTATTTTAAAAATCAGTTTAGATGAGCTCATTCCTTAATCTTACTATTGTGTTTATAGAATTACAAAGCCACATATTAAACAACATTGAACTGTACGTATTTTTTTACACATCTCAGTTTGATTAAGCTAAGAAATGAGACATCAAGGTAGAATGCTATAAAGTAATACCTGTTCATTTAAAATTAATCTAATTTACATTTTAATGGAAAAAATTAAAAAATACTATGGAACTATGTGACTTTTTTTCAGAGTGTGTTAATTCTTTCAGTTCATTAATTGATCATTCCATTTTTCTTGGATTCACCACAATATGAGACATAATGAGATTACTTTCAAAAAACAAGTCAAACAAATTACTATGAAGCCAAGTCACTGGGGTTTTATAAAATTATGTTATATAAAATTTGGAAGGGACGCTTGAAAATCCATCACTTTTAACTTACCTACTTTCTTAGGGAATAATTTGAGAAATTAACCATTTCTAAGAAAGTCAAAATGTATATTAGCATATTTAAGGTTCTGAGCCATCTTACTGCAGTGAAATATATTCAAAATTATTTTTTCAGTGTTTCCCACCTTTAAAACTCCATTCATCTCACATATTTATTTGCTTATTTTGACAAAATAACTAGTAGCATCTGGAAGGGTGCATTATTGATTTATGTAAAAAATGGGAACTATTACTCTCTGGCAATAACTTCCTTTATGGCCAGGAAGCTAAGAACTTATAACCCTAAAAGAATTACATAAGGACATAGTAGTTCATTGATCTTAGTATCTGTTTATGTGTGTTTAGCTTTTAAACGAATTATATAGCAGATTCTTCCTTGTTCACCCAAATAGTTTTGGAAAAAATGAGTCATATAAATATCATTAAATAATTATTGCTTCCCAGTAGGTTTCTATTTAAAGAGAATATAATTTTCCCACAGAAATGAGTTCATAGTAGAGTCTCAATAAATACTTATTGATTACTTGATTAATTTTGAAACAGTCTGATAGTTGCTAAAGACTGTATTTTGAGTTTTTATTCTAAGAATACTACAGAAGTATTATCTTAACTGCACTCAATTCTGTTCTCTCTCAAGGGAAAATAAATACATTAAATTGATGTAGTCAGCTATAAACCACATACTGTATCCTTGACCTGGGTTTCAAGTAGTCTATTTTACAGGTGGAGAGCAGGTGCTACCATCCTTTGTAGAAATATATGTGCATGCTGTTTGCCTTTACATTTATTGCTGAATTTGATGCCAAAAGAATGTTGTTCAATTCTAGTCCATGCTTGTGGTTTACTCTTGTAAATTAAACTTGACAAAGTAGGGGTTGTTTGAAAGCCAACTGTGTGAATTTTCAAAACCTCTTTTATCTGGCAATATTGTATAGAAAATTGAACTCTGTGTGGCCATCAGTGTAGTGTATTAACTACAGAATATGTTTGTGAGGGGGCTTTGTTTGTAACTACTTTGAGTTTGTAGGTCAAGGATCTTATCTAGTTGAATAGATGGTTTTGTAAAAACACAGAGGAGACCAAATGGCCCAACAAATTTCCAGTAGATACTTCTTTCTTTCTTTCTTTCTTTTTCTTTCTTTCTTTCTTTCTTTCTTTCTTTCTTTCTTTCTTTCTTTCTTTCTTTTTTTTTCGAATGTTCTTTGCTAAGGTCGTGTTTGCTTTGGACTAACTAAGAGTATAAACTTCAGCGAGATCTTGATGGAGTTACAATAAACCATAACAGAAAAAGCATCACTTTTTGACTCATTGTATCCTTCGGGCAAAACTCACTAGAAATGAAAAGATGGTACAATGTCCTTCTTTCCGGTTTGTCTGAGTTTACATTTGACTAGTCGTATGTAAAATGACCATTGGTATAAATAAAAGGGATGGTTATTCTGCTCTATAAGTTCATATAATTTTAATCAATGACTAAATCTGCATAGAGAATAAGAAATACATCTGCCAACATACTACTTTGAATAGAAAAATGTATAAAATGCTTTTAATAATGATGATAAGATTTATAATGGAGCCAGTAGGTGGTGTACTGGTTAAAGTACTGTACTTTCACGTGGTTTACCATGGTTTGAGTTCCAGACCCAGAAGGCTGAAATTCATGCTGTACACGTGTGTGTGTGTGCCCAGAATCCTGAGAGGAAAGTGTCAGAGAAAGGACTATAGTGTGGCCAATCCCCATAGGGTGATTTTTCACTTTTTCTTTCTCAGTTTCTCTCTGTCCTTCTGGAGAGTGCACAAAACCTACAGCAAAAATCTCTCTCAAAATAAAAATTGTAATAAAATGAAAATACATTTCAAGAAAAGAATCCATGTTCATTAATCTGCTTGGTCTTAAAAAAAGAATAGTTTCCACCAATTCTTTACAGAGATCACATGGACAGTGCTAATCTGTGTCAAGAAATACCATAGCCAGGTGAGGGTTTAGGTGTTCCTATAGTTTTCCACTCTCAAGCAAATATGTCTAAGTAGTTTTTATCCGAGGGATGCAAGGATGGTTTATCATTTGCAAATCAATAAATATGATAAACTTCATCAACAGAATGAATGATTAAACCCTATAATTATCTCAGTAGATGCAGAAAAAGCATTCGATAAAATATTATATTCTCCTATGATTAAAAAAATAGTAAACACTCAAAAATTAGATATAGGAAGCATAAACTTTATCACAATAAGGACAATATAGGACAAATCAACGACTGACAACCTATCAATTGTATAAAAGCTGAAAGCTTTCCTCTAAGACTTGAAGTAAGACAAGAATGCTCACTCTCACAGTTCTACTTCAACAAAGTACTGGAAGTTCTAGTGAGAGCAATAAGGCAAAATAAATAAATAAAAGGTGTTAAACTTAGAAACAGATAAGTTAAACTGTCCCTATTTGCAGTTGACATGATTTTATACCATGGAGAATACATAGTATAAAAACATGATTTTCAAAATATTTTGAATCAAAATAAACTCATACTTAAATTCAATTTTTCCATAAACTTTTTAAGGTCCCCTCATATGTAAAGGAAACTAAAGATTGCACCAAAAATCCATTGGAATTGATAAATTCAATAATGTTGCAAGATACAAAATCAACAAAAACCAATAGCATTTTTATATACCAATAACTAACTATATGAAAAAGAAATTTAAAAAGCAACACCATGAACAGTAACTACATTCAAAAGACCTAGTGAGGCCAGCAGGTGGTATAGTGGTTAAGGTGTTGGACTCCCACATGGCTAATCATATTCCATTCTCAGACTTGGTGGCTTGAAACTGACACCAGGTGTGTGTGAGTGCATGCCCAGAATCCCAAGAAAAGAATAGAGAGAAAACACTGTGGCATGGCCATCCCTCCAGGGGGTTGATTACTTGCTTTCTGTCTCTCTGTCTCTCCTGCAAGTGCACATATCCTGTAGCAAAAAATCTCCCCCCAAAATGAAATAATATAACCTAGTAATAATCTTAATCAAAGAGCCAAAGATTTCTGCATAGATATCTATAAAATACTAATAAAGGAAGCCAGCAGATGGTGTGGACATTAAGGCACTGTATCCCACATGGCTGACTAAATGGTTCAAATCCTAGGCCCGGTAGCTTAAAAATCACACTGGTGCATGTGAGTGCATGCATAAAATCCCGAAAGAAGAATGGAGAAGGGATTGCAGTCTAGCCATGCCCCAGAGGGGGATTTTTCACTTTCCTTCTCTGTCTGTCTTTCTCTGGAGGGTACATGCATCCTATAGCAAAATAAACATACAAACAGACACACAAAAAATGCAAAGACATCCATGTAATTATTATTATTAAAATATTTAAAAGCAGGCTTTAAGTTAAATGCAATACATATCAAAATAGCAATGGCATGGGAACCAGCAGTTAGCGTAATGGCTATGTCGCTGGACTCCCACGTAGTCGACCGCGGTTCGCGTCTCGGACCCGGTGGCTTACAACTCATGCCGGGCGCGTGTGCGTGCGTGCCCAAGATCCCGAAAGGAGAATGGAGGAGAAGGGATTGCGGCGTGACCATCCCCCCTGGGGGGTGATTTCTCGCTTTCTGTCTCTATGTCTCTCTCTGTCTGTCTGGCGAGCGCACGTACCCTATAACGAACAACCTCTCCAAAAAAAAAAAAAAAAAAAAAAATAGTTGCTTCACAGAAATAAAAAACAATCATTAAATTTGTAGAAAAACACAAAATCAATTATAAGCCAAAAAAAAAAAAAAAAAAAAAAAAAAAAAACAAAGCTGCTGGCATCACACTATCTGCAAAATATACTACAAAATTATAGTAACCTAAGCAGCATGGCACTTGCTTAAAAACAATTAGCTCCATGAAACAGAATTGAAAACCCAGAAATTGCTCCATGTTTATGCAACCAATTGATTTTTGCTTGTTTGTCTTTTCTACAGAGTGTGTGCACTCACCAGAGAGAGAGAAAAGGTAAGTGGGAAATCACCCTCTAGGAAGGATGATCATGCCATAGTCCTTTCCCTTCTGGTCTCTTTTCAGAACTTTGGGCACAGATATACACATATCCAGTCTGACTTTCAAGCTGCTGGGTCTGGGACTCAACCTGCATAACCAGTCATGTGGATCCAGCATCTAAACCCCTGTTCCTCTGGCTGGCCCCGGACCTCTTTCTTTTTGAAAGGTTTTTGCTACAGGGTGCGTGTGCTCGCCAGAAAGACATAGAGTCAGAGAGACAGAAAGTGAGAAATCATCCCCCGGGGGGATGGCCATGGCACAATCCCTTCTCTTCCTTTCTCCTCTCGGGATCTTGGGCACACACACACATGTTCCCAGCATTGAGTTTAAGCCACTGGGTCCAGGACTCGAACCGTGGTCAACTACATGGGAGTCCAGTGACATAGCCATTATGGGAGGTGATTTCTCACTTTCTGTCTCTCTGTCTCTCCCTGTCATTCTGGCATGCACACACGCCCATGCCCTATAGCAAAAACTTCTCCAAAAAAAGAAAAGAAAGAATGAAATCCTATCATTCAAGGCAACACAGACAAGCTTAAAGGTCACCTTGTTAAGTAACGTAACCGAGGCACATTAAGAGAAAAACTGCATGTGTGGAAACTAAAATAGTTGACCTCAAAGAAGTCAACCCAGAGTAGAGACTAGTAGCTGGGAAGGGGTGAAGGAAGAGAGATGTTGGTTAACAGATGCAAAATTACAGGTATGTAAGAGGAATGAATGTTAATGTCATATAGCAGAGCAGTTAATGATAGTTAACAACAAACGATTGCATCTTTCAGAGTAGCTAAAAGAGAGGATTTTGAATGTTTCCTACAGGAAGTAATGATAGACGTTTGAGATCATGGACATGCTAATTACCTTGCTTTATCATTGCACATTTTATTCACATACGGAGAAATCGCACTGTAACTTAACAATGTGTACAATTGCTTCATGTTAATTAAAATTTATTAAATGAATCATTTTTAAACCAAAAACTGTTTATAGGTAGTCCTGATTACCACTCAAGCCTCTCACTACCCTCCAACTTAAAAATAAAAGGAAATAGTAAACACATTTAAGCACATAAATCTTTTTTTTACTTTCTGTCTTTTGGCCTTTATTTCTTTTGTTGTTGTTCAAGGGCATGTGTGCTTTACATACAGGAAAATAAAAATAAATAACCCCCAAAAGGCATGCCATAATCACAATCCCTTTTTCTCCATCTCTCCATTTGTTTTTTTTTGTTTTTTTTTTTTTTTTCTTTTTTTGGTGATTTGAGTACTCATGTGTATATGCCCAGCATATTTCTCAAGTCACACCAGGTTGGGGATTTGACCCATGTGGTTAGTCATGTAGAGTCCAGCTGCCTTAATCACTAGACCATGGAGCCACCACCACAGAGATTTTTACTATAGTGACTGAGTCTATAAATACAGTGTAAGTAAAGAAAGACTGTGCCGAGTACAGGTTCCTTATTGTGAGTTTCACCAGTCTTGGTCTCCTGGTTTTTCTCATTTGTGGATTCTCCCAGTGACCTTTGATCTTGCTGTCTCGCCTTCTTGTGTTACTGTTCTGTGGCTTTCTCCCAGACCCCTCTCTCTAATGGGAAAACAAAAACAAAACACCTAATGAACAGCAGCTTCTTCATGCTACCACACTCAGGACTTTGAAGTAACTGAAGTCTTGCTTCAGGATTAAGATGGAGACAGTTTGTATGGGTAAGAGGTCAAAGGGTCAGGAGGTGATGTTCTAAGGCTAACTAAATTATATACTCCTGTACTCCTGGTGTTAACACTTCTATTCCTTAAGATATAAGGAGCTATATGAGAAAATTTCCTTAATCAAAATTCTTCTTCAACTCTCTGTAAAAGATTTTTTTGCTTTGTTTTGTTTTTTCCCATGACTGAAACAAGTTTTGGTCAAGAATTCTTATCTCAGCTCAAGGTTATCAAAGAGTTCTAACTAGGTAGGCAACTTCTTGCATCACATTTAGTTTTAATAAGCATTATGGAATTACAGTATATCAGAGGAAATTGATGTAAAGCAGTGTTTTTCAGTGCATTGTCCTCAGACCACCACCATCAGCATCACCTGAGACTATTAGGGTATGGCTCAGAAATTTGCTTTTTTTTTTTTCCCCCTCCCATAAGTTGTGTGCTCTCACTGGAGAGAGACAGGGAAAATAAGAAATCACCCTCACCTCCCAGGGGATGGCCATGCTGCAATTCCTCCTCCTCCAGTCTCCTTTCCAGATTTTAGTCTCACACTCACATGTGCCCAGGGTAATGTTCAAGCTATTGGGTCTGGGACTCGACCACGGTCAACTATGTAGGATCCAGCCACCTTGACCTCTATGCCACCTGCTGGCCACCCAAAATTTGCTTTTTAAGAAGAATTAGTTTCCGTACCCACTAATGTCTGACTCATCTAAATTAAGAGCCTAATATAGGCTTTAGGGAAACCTAGACCTGGCTTAAGGTCTGATTTAATCATTTTCTACTTGTATTGGGTCATTGAGAAAGTCATGACCCAGTTTTACATAGGAAAATACATCATGACTTTCCCAAAGACCTAATATATACCTAGAGATTATGTAACTTATTCTTCAATTTTGATATATATAAGATAGGAAGATTTCCAAAATTCTAAGAGTTATTGAAAAATAAGATGAGATATTATATATAAAATGGCCAACCGAGTGCTTAAAACATTGTGTACACTCAGAGGCAGATTTATTGTAACACTTGCATAAACTCTGAGAGGAGCCATAGAATTATGTTCACGTCACATGGGCTTGCCAAATTCACAGAATTAAGATATTCTTGCTTCAAGGACCAGCAGATGGCGTAATGGCTATGTCTCTGGACTCCCATATTGTCGACGGCAGTTTGAGTCCCAGACCCGGTGGCTTAAACTCACGCCGGGCATGTGTGTGTGCATGCCCAAGATATCGAGAGGAGAATGGAGGAGAAGTGACTGCGGCGTGACCATCCTCCCTGGGGGGTGATTTCTCGCTTTCTCGCTTTCTATCTCTCTCTCTCTGTCTGGCGAGCGCACACGTCTTATAGCAAAAAAAAAAAAAAAAAACTCTCCAAAAAAAGATATTCTTGCTTCAATTAGTTAAGTCTCCTTTTTACCATAACTTTGAGCATACTGTAGTCCTTGTTCTACTTATTGGTATGATATGATCATAGGCATTGTAAAAATTCAAATAAGGGGCCTAGCCTAGGTGGCACACTCTGTAGCATACTGGACTAAGGGCTGAAACCACATAGCTGACCATAGGTTCAAAGGTCAGGCTGGCCTGAAAACATGCCAGGTTCACACCTAGGCACCCAAAGATTCTGAAAAGTGTGGAAAGAGGATCACGAAATGGCAAGACCTGTCAAGGATGCTCTCTTGCTCTCTCTCTTTCTTTCTGTCTTGGGTGCACCTATGCTCTAACAATAAAAAATAAAGAGAAGAAAATTCAGCTAAAAGATATTGAATTGAGATCATTATGATTCAGTTGGATATGGTTTTCATCTGTCCAAGGGTTGTCTTGGTTTCCAGGAATATATCTGCTTTCCCCTGAAAGGACTTCCCCAGCATCAAAGCCCAAATGTGCAACACTAGACGTCATCTGAAACTTGATTATCAACAGCAGTTAGACACTGAAATCAGACATAAAATTCAGAACGCATCCAAGTCAATTTGCCTGCACAAATATCGTTTATTAGCAGGGTTTCAGGTTGTTTTGCAAGTTGAACACATGCATAAAAATCTTGTCCTCAACTGGAAGAGGTTACAAGATTTCTATCCCACAGTCAAGTAGTTTTCCTGTTAACCTCCAACTGGTCAGTGATTAAAGAATGATTCTCATTTGATAAATGTTCAGCTTCACAGACACCCTTCTCTAGTAAGAGACTCTGGACCACAGGCCAATTTCAGCCAGCTTTACAGGGACTGCAGGTAAAACACACTTGTGTTCTAGTTCTCACCTTCGGACATAGAGAGCCAGATGCCTTTATATTTCAATGTAGTCTCTACCTCAAAGCACACATACGATGTATGATACTGTATGTAATGACTGCACGCGTACTAAAGTTTTGCTTATGAACATTCATAAAAATTCCCTTTGCCTTCTCTCACATTCCATTCCCAGTCTCTTAAAAAACTGGTCTGGACCCAAGCTTTGACAGATTTGAAACTGCCTCCTTCCAAGCAGACTTCGTAATAATGTTTTTCTTTTCTCAAAAACAGATGCTGTAGTACTGGCTTCTATGTGTGGTGGGCATGAACCCTTGCTAGATAACATCACCAGAAATATGCATAAAGTGCAGATAAGAAAGGGACTAAAATGTATGAAACCATAAGTTACTGTGTGGAGCATATTTATTTATTTAATTATTTAGACCATGTGCACTCACCAAAGACATGGAGAGACACAGAGAAAGTAAGGGGAAAAAAAAAAAAAAAAACAACAGGATGATGGCCATGCTGCCATCCCTTCTCCTCCCTTCTCCTCTCGGGATCTTGGGCATACACACATACATGCCCAGCATGAGTTTCAAGCTGCTGGGTCTGGGTTTCAAAGTATAGCCGGCCACATGGGAGTACAGTGCCATGACTCTACACCACCTGCTGGCCTCAAAGCGTTTTTCTTATCACCAAGTATGTAAAAATGTTGAGTAAATGTTTAAGTTTTTTAATTTTTTTAAAGAATTATTTTGTTTAACTTTATTTACTTATTTGGCTTATTTTTTAATTTGACAGAGAAGACAGAGTGAGAGTGAGTGAGTGTGTGTGTGTGTGAGAGAGAGACAGAGAGAGAGAGAAAGTGAGAAAGTAAGTCACCAGGTCTGAGACTGAAACCAGTTGGCCATATGGGAATCCAGCGCCTTTAACCACCACACTACCTACCCGCCCCAATGTTTAGGGATTTAACAATGTCAACTAGAAACAAAAGTTCTGTCAGGAATATAGACACAATATATAATTTTAAATGCACAAAGCAGTAACTTTTTTTCAATGCAGTAACTTTTATTTTTTATTGGAAACCATGAAGAATAAGACTTCCTAGAATTTATGAGTTTGTAGCCCAACTCCTATACTAGTAGTATTAGGAAAAGTGTGTCTGTGTTGAAGAGAATACATCCCAACTATCAACAATAATAATTATAAAAAGAACAAAATTCAATCTATCATTTCATGTGGACCATTTACATGTATTAGTGTAAAGACCCTAGAACAATACAACTATCTACGATATAATAATAGCAAAATTCAATCATTTCATGTGAGATGAAAGACAACTATCTTTATATTCTCTTAACAAAAAAATATTGTAAAACAATAGTTCTATTTAGAGACAACAAAAATGCACAGTAAAATATAAAATCAAATTTTTAGAATTATGTTAGACATGATAAAAAACATTTTCTTGATTTTATGATGCTTGTAGTAAATAACAGTTCTTTTGTAATTTGCATTTTATTATTTCTTGTTTACTCTAAGTGCTCATGCTTGTATTTGACTTTTTATGCTTTTCATTTTTTTAAAATAGGATTTGATACTTATTTAAGCTTCAAGTCTCATAGTATCTGAATCTAGTTCTGCAGGTATCCCATGCATATGGTAGTGAAGGCTATATATGTAAATATCAGACCCAAAAGTACAAATAAAAAGTAAGAGTTATAATGAAGAAGTGAATTTATTGTTTCATAAAGCTAGTATTGAATAAGGGTTAGCCCCTAGGGCAGGCAGACAGACCCATCAGCAGTATGGCCAGATGGAAATAACTTGTCTGCCAACTCCGAATAACTAAGGTCTTTATAATACATGTAAGTGGTTCTGAAAGAGTTTATACTGGGAAATAATTAACATAGGAGGGTCTTAGAGAAGTGAGGAAAGGGACAAGTTTAGGTGAAAATTAATTAGCAGAAGCTGTCAGAAGCAACTTATTGCAGCGATGTCTGTAGTCAGTTCAGCATGATTCACAATCAGCTGAAAAGAAATTACAAACCTAGAATTGTCTTAGGAAAGAGTATCTCATGACAGTGTGTAACATATTTAGTAGAGTAACCACAACCAGTAAGCAGGTTGACTAGTCACAAATTTTTCTTCATAGTTTTCCAGCCTGTGTGTGTGTGTGTATGTGTATGTATATTTATACATACATATTTAAATTTTTGTGTAACTATCTTTTTTTTCTTTAAAAAAAAAAAGACATATTGGGACCATCAGCGTAATGGCTATGTTGCTGAACTCCCATGTAGTCGACCACGGTTCGAGTCCTGGACCCAGTGGCTTAACTCACGCCCGGCGTGTTTGCGTGCATGCCCAAGGTCCCAAGAGGAAAATGGAGGAGAAGGGATTGCGGTGTGGCCATGCTCCCAGGGGGTGATTTCTCGCTTTCTGTCTCTCTGTCTCTGTATGTCTTTCTGGCCAATGCATGCACCCTATAGCAAAAATCTCTCAAAAACAAACAAACAATGGGGACCAGCAGTTAGCATAATGACTATGTCACTGGACTTCCATGTAGTCGACCGCAATTCAAGTCCTGGACCCGGTGGCTTAAACTCACGCCAGGCGCGTGTGCGTGCCCAAGATCCTGAGAGGAGAATGGAGGAGAAGGGATTGTGGCATGGCCATCCCCCATGGATGGTGATTTCTTGCTTTCTATCTCTCTGTCTCTCTCTGTCTTTCTGGCAAGCGCATGCACCCTATAGTGAAAAACCTCTCAAAAAAAAAATTAAAAAGACACATTTATTCAGCATCATGATCAGACTATTACATTTAGCAATCAATAGCATGGGTGCAAAAAAAAAAAAAACATCTACATTAAAACCCTTTGTTGGAATGCTTTACACTTTCCACAGAACAGAGACTAAAATAACCTGCTATACAATTAGTCACAAATACAGTCCTCATATTTTTTGCCCATACACATGAGTATTGTCTAAAACATGTCTTCTTTGTAGCAGCTAGGCCCTGCCACCACTGTGCTTGGCATGTTCACAATCCGTTGTAACCTGTAGCTTCCCTGTCACTTCTCTGGCTCTCCTCTCCTGCTAAGCTTTGTTTCCCGGCAGTTAATTAAAACCTTCTGCCACTGCCATAGCTACTGCTGCTGCTGGAACCGCCATGGCCACCTTGATTTTGTGGTTTGGCAAAGTATTGGCCTCCACCTCCATAAGGGCCAGGGCTTCTGTCTCCAAAGTTTCCACCCTTCATGTGTCCAAAATTTGAAGACTGATTGTTATAATTGCCAAAATCACTGTAGCTTCCACCACCTCCAAAATTGCTTCCATCATTACCAAATCCATTATAGCCATCCCCACTTCCACCATATCCACCACCACCACGGCTGCCACCAAAGCAACCATGACCACCGAAGTTTCCTCCACGACCAAAGTTGTCATTGCCACCAAAACCACCTCCTCGACCACCACCAAAGTTTCCAGAACCACTTCAATCTCTAGGGCTGGAGGAAGAACTAGCCATTTCTTGTTTGGACAGGGCTTTCTACTTCACAGTTGTGGCCATTCACAGTGCAGTATTTCTGAATGACAATCTTATCCACAGAGTCATGATCGTCAAAGGTTACAAAAGCAAAGCCCCTTTTCCTGCCACTGCCTCCATCAGTCATGATTTCAATCACCTCAGTTTTACCATACTGTTCAAAATAATCTCTTAGGTGATGTTCTTCAGTTTCTTCTTTAATGCCACCAACAAATATCTTTTTCACAGTTAAGTGGGCACTCAGTCTTTGAGAATCTTCTCTTAAGACAGCCCTCTTTGGGTCCACAACTCTTCCGTCCACCTTGTGTGGCCTTGCATTCATGGCTGCATCCACCTCCTCCACACTGGCATACGTGACAAACCCTGAGCGCTTGGTGTTTGGATCTCGCATTACCACACGGTCCATGAGCATCCCTGTTGCTCAAAATGGCTCCTCAGGCTCTCATCAGTTGTTTCAAAGCTCAACCCTCTGATAAAGAGTTTCCACAGGTGTTCCAGCTCTTTGGGAGACTCCAACTTAAGAGAGAGTTCAACGATGCTTCCCCGGCGGCGTCCACAGGCAGAAAGCTGTAACTATCTTTATTCTAGATCAAGATTACAGTAATAAACATTAGAACACACACACGTGACTAATTCAGAATAGCAATTTATGCTTCCAGTACTAGCATCTAACTGAGCTATCAAAAGACATAAAGAGACTCAATTTGCCTCTGTATTTATTTATTTTTTTTGGTGGTCATTGTAAGACAGACCCGTGTGACAGTTGACTTGTCTGATGTTATAACTGTAAGGCCACAGCAAAGGCAACACAAACTCTTCAGTAGGAATTCACTACTTAAAGTGAATGAGTCATACACACAAGCCAATGCAGAAGGTAAAATGCCACACTGACATATGGGCTGGATAGAAATAAAATAAAGGAGAACCTAGAAGTTCATAAACAAATTATTATCTCTCATGGTAAGATTATGCAATATTACTGTCAAGAACAAATTATAATAATGTCAAGCTGCTAATTGGTTTTATTTGCCATTTTAGAATCTGACAACAGTGCATCCCATAAAATAAAATGGGTTCCAATGAATTGAGCAGAAATTGGTTTCATAGATGGACAAGTGAAGCAGGCATGACCCCATCTTGGAGGACTGCCTCCAAGAGAAGAGGGGAATGAAGCAAGTGTGACTTCATTTTGAAAGGGTGCTTCCATCTTAGAAACTGTGCCTCCTTCGCCCCCTCCCTACTAAAGTGGGTAAGATCAACAGAAGCCCCACTCCCACGTGCCTTAAGGAACAATCAGTGACAGAAGACCTTATCTAGTTCGGGGAGCCATTAAAATTCCATTGTGATCAGAACATGCCCTCAGGAATGATTAACCTGTCGCTTTGCTTCTGTAACTGGCTTTTTGCTTTGAAGAAAGAAAAACCCTACCCCCCTATCTCTCTTGAAGCCCCTTCACTTTGTTCCTTTGTCCTTGTAAACCATCAAGTCATCCTGGACTTGGTTGTGCATTTTTGGCCTATATAAGCTCCTTTCTCCTTTCACTTGGGGCTGTGGGGATTTGAGAGGCATGAGTCCCCCTCATATGCCACCAGCTTAATCAATAAATTCCAATAAATTTGGCTATGTCTGGATGTCCTCTTATTTCTCGTTGAGTAGACTATAACATTGGGCTGAAAAAAAAAAAAAAAAAAAAAAACACAGAAAAAATGGGAAAAAAAAAAGACTTGACCATTTCAGACTTATATTTTGGTAAGTAAAGATAGGGAGATGAAACAACAGGAAAATAACTGAGTCGATAAATTACTTCAGGTTACTTTTTTTTTTTTTTTTCTGTAAGAGTTAAAATAGAATGAACTTCATTATCTCATGAACTGAAACTAGCCAGTTTGGGGAAATTTTACTTTTATTTCTCATTTTTCTGGTTCCTCCAGTGGTCAAATAACAACTTACCTTTTGGCTTGGTGACGCGAAACTCAGCATGAATGAGTACCTTTTGATTTTCATGTGGTCTGTTGGGCCCTCATGCAAAACAATGGTCCCCTAAAATTTTTATGTAATACTACCAAGTTTATGTTAGCAATTAAATCCAGAATTTTTAGAGTAAGCCTCATCTAGCATTTTTTGTTTACCATTCTCATTATTTTTTTTCTCAAGTATCTTTCAAATTGTTCTAAGCATTGAAACAATTTAGAAATATTCTATTTCTTTCATAAGTAGACTTAGAGGTCATAGGATCTTAGAAAAATGCAAGTTCTTAAGAACTACTGCTGTTAGAAGCCAAGTAAATGCAATTGAAAGCTAGCATCAAAATGTGAAATTGCCTTAGAGATATAATTCAGATCATCATGGAGCCATTACACACAATTACCTTGGTGTCATTGTGGCTTTTCTGAGGAGTTACTTGTGAGGGAGGCTCTGAATTTTGAATCAATTGGAGTAACAAAGTGTGATAGGAAGTTAAAGTATGGACTAAGTATCTATTTTAAGAGACAAATGCTAAGACAATAATACAAATTATGTTGCAATGTTAAAAGTGAATGACTGGAGACAAAACTATTTATTCCTCATTTATGGCTTTCATTTGTTTCTAAAGGACAGATTTTGCATAAATGAAGCTCTTTGCACTTTACATAACTTTGATGCTGATCTTTACCTGAGAAGTATTTTAATTTTTTTTTTTTTTGACATTTAGGCCTTTCTTTTAAAAAAATCATACTTCAATTATACTTGCAGTATAACTTCTTCTGAATATTTAGTGGTAGTTATAGTTGTTACCATTGTTAAGAAGTTGTAGTAACTTTCTAGTAGAAATAAAGGGTTTGAAACTGTGTGCACTACTATTTTCAAAATCTTAAAATTGAGTGACAAAGCTTAAAAGTTTCTAGACATATAAACTCAATATAAAAGAGACTTTACCACTCAATGGAGAAAAAAATATTAATTGCTCTTTATATAATTCTTTTCTAGGCCTAAATTATGAGAATAAACATAAAAACAGATTTGGAAAATCTAAATATATTCATATGAGTATGCTAATGGACAGCAGGCTTTTTAATTATAAATAATTAGATTTCTAATTGTGTTAAAATTCTACTGATAATTATAAAAAAAAATCATAATTATCATTCAACCATGGCAAGGGCTAGGTCCTTTAATATAGTTGTTCAATCCCACTAAAGCAGAGTTTTGTTTACAGGTTTTGTTAAGATTTACAAAGAAAAAGACATCCATGGGACTAGCAGTTAGTGTAATGGCTATGTCACTGAACTCCCATGTAGCTGACTGCGGTTCAACTCCTGGACCTGGTGGCTTAGATTCACGCCGGGCTCGTGTTCATGCCTGTCCAAGATCCCAAGAGAAGAATGGAGAAGGGATTGCGGCGTGGCCATCCCCCCTGGGGGGTGATTTATCTTTTTCTATCTCTCTGTCCCTCTCTGTCTTTCTAGCTAGCGCACGTGCCCTATAGCAAAAACCTCTCAGAAAAAAAAAAAAAATAATAACAAAGACATCCATAATATACAAAATTTTGTTCTTTTAAACTATGAGAAATTTCTGAGCTATAATTTATAGTTACTACTGAAAACTGTCAGTTTATTTGAGAAAACAGTGGGCAATGATTTTAAGTTTTCCATAAACAAAAAATAACATAGAAATTAGAGATGTTAGATGAAAAATTACTGTCATAGGAGAGTCAAAATTAGTAGAGGTCAAGGGAAATAAAAACTGAAAAAAATGACTTTCAGTCTGCACCTTATATAAGGAAAATTTCTTCTAAAGAGGCAGGACAACTGCCACAAAAACAAAGAATCTTACCAAAAAGTTAAGTTAGGCAGGATTTCTCAGCACTCAATCTTACACATTTACATAAACACCCTCTCCATGGTAACTCTATGTCTCATTTTTTCCATCAATGTAAAAACAAATACTGTAAACTACCAAAGGAGGTTTGTTCTAAGCCAGTATGAGTAACCTTGGCTGGGAAGACACAACTCCAGAAGCCTTGAGAAAGTACTCAGAGGCAGTTAGATTACCTTTCTCCAATTATTGGAAGAGTTATCAAAGGATTGGTGTTAACTCTTCTTTATTTGGTATAATTCACTAGGGAAGCCATCTGGTACAGGAGCTATTTTGTTAATTCAAAGGTATTGATTACTGACTGGCCCCATAGTGTGGTATTTTTCTTTCTCTTTCTTTCTTTTTCTCTTTCTTTCTCTTTATTTTCTCTTTCTTTCTTTCTTTCTTTATTTTTTCTTTCTTTCTTTCTTTCTTTCTTTTCTTTCTTTCTTTCTTTCTTTCTTTCTTTTTCTTTCTTCCTTCTTTTCCTTTCTTTTTTTGTAGAGGTTTTGTCTTAGGGTGCATGCTCTCACTAGAGAGAGAGACAGAGACACATGGTGAGAAAGAAAGTGAGGAACCGCCTCTCAGGAGGGATGGCCACACTGCTATCCCTCTCTTCCATTCTCCCAGGATCTTGGGCATGTAGGCACACATGCCTGGCATGAGTTTCAAGCCACTGGGTTCATGATTCGAACCGTAGTCGGCCATGTGGGAGTTCAGCTATGTAACCGCTGTGGCATCTGCTGACCCCTACTTTTTCTCCTATTTAATGTAAGTATTTACAGCTATAAATTTCCCTCTTAACATCGCTTTTGCTAAATCTTGTAAATTTTCATGTATTGTATTTCTATTTGCATTAATCTCAAAGCATTTTGGAGTTTTCAAGTAGTTTATTCTTTGGCCTAGTGGTTGTTTGAGTGTGCTTGACTTCCACATATTTTTAAATTTTATAATTTCCATGTTACTAATTCCCAATTTTGTTCCACTGTAAGGTGAAGAAATATTTTCTATGAAATGGAATACTACTGAAATCTTCTACTATTTCTGTTGAACTGTGTATTTTTCCTTTTGATTCTACAACTATTTGCGTGTTCATTTTTGAGCTTTAATGTTTGGTTCATGTACATGTCTATAATTGTTACACTTTCTTTAGATATTGACCATTTTATCAATATCTGATGTTCTTTGTCTCATTAACTATTTTATATTTGAAGAATATTTTATCTGATATTGGTCTAGCCACTACAACTAATCTTGCTGCTTTCAAAATTCTCACTTTGTTTTATCTTGTTGACAGTGATTATAATGTGTCTTGATGTGAGTTTCTTTTGAATTTGTCCTACCTGTGAATTTTGAAGTTGTAGATTTATATAAATTTGGAAAGGTTTTAGCCACTACTTAAAAAAAAAAAAAAAAGAAAGAAAAAGAAAAACAGACTCTGTTCTTTCTATTTTCCCTCCTTTTTTTAAGAGAGAGACTTCTTGCTCACTCTAGGGTATGTGCACTCAAAGGAGAGACAGAGACAGAAAGTGAGAAATCACTCCCCCCAACTCCCAAGGGAAAGGCCATACTGTAATCCCTTCTCCTTCATTCTCCTCTTGAGATAGTGGGCATACACGCACATGTGCCTGGTGTGAGGTTTAAGCCACCGGGTCTGGAACTCAAACTGTGGTCAATTATGTGGGAGTCCAGAAATGTAACCACTAAATAAAATAATTATAAAAATATGCTACAATAAAGTTTATGTAAATGTAGTTTCTTTCTCTCAAAATGTCTTATTTACTGTGTTCATCTATTTTTGAAATGCAGTTGGCCTCCTCCTCCTCTTCTCCTTCCTCTTCTTCTGTTGCTAAAGGGCATGTGTGCTCACCAGAGACAGAGAGAGAAAGAAAGAATTAGCAATAAATCACCTCCCAGGCCAATGGCCATGTTAAAATCCCTTCTCCACCACTCTCCTCTTGGAATTTTGGACATATGTGCACATGTGTCTGGTGTGAATTTCAAGTGTCTGGGTCCAGAACTCAAATTGCAGTCAGTTGTGTGAGATCCAGTGCCTTAACCTCCATGCTACCTGCTGGGTCCAAGGTATACTCTAGTACCTTTGTCATGAAAGAGGGAATTTGGAACTAGCTTGCTGCTTCATCAAGGCCAAAATTGAGCCACATCCAGAAGAGGGTGGAGAAAGAGCAAATAAAACTGCCATGGGATTCTCTACTCTTTTGAATATGTCTTTATTTTACGTTTCCTTGGTTGTTGAACTTTGATTGTTTTTCAAGGTTCCATAAGGTTAGTCTAGTCAATTTTTGGTTGCTTTTGGTATGTCCATGAGGGAACAGGGTTTAGAGCTTCCTACCTGCAATATTGCTGCTATTGCTACTGGAAATTATTTTAAAATAATGTATTTGGGGAAAAATGTTTTTAATGATGAAGCAAATGTTTAAGTACCTTAGTATAGTCACAGCTTTAAAGTAAATAATTAACATCTGTGATGAAACTGACATAAGTTACAAAGGTGTAGAGCCATACTCCTTGTTCAGATAGCAAATCCCATAATCATCATCTTCTTTTCTTAGAAATTCTCATAACATTTTCATGTCCCAAGTTTTTTATTTGAAAAATTAAGACAATTATTATATATACTTGAAGGTAAATCTATTATGAAATGGAAGAAATATAAACTCTCAGAATAGCAAATGTCACATATGTACTTAAATAATTTGTGGAGAAATGAAATTTATAAGTTTATTTTAGTGCAAAAAATATAACGTATTTTTTTATAATATGTATTTTACATGAACCTTTTGAAGACCCTAATATGTGTTTGTATAAAAAATCTCTTAAACAGTTAAAAATACTGGTAAAGGGGACCAGCTGTTGACATGGGGATTAAGGTGCTAGACTCCCACATGGCCAAGTGTTGTTCAAGTCCTGGACCCCGTGGCTTCTTATTCACACTGGGAGCATGTGTATACATGCCCAAAATCCTGAGAGGAGAATTGAGGTGGAGAGATTGCAGTGTGGCCATCTTCTCAGGAAGTGCTTTCTTATTTTCCCTCTCTCTGTCTTTCTCTCTGGCCAGTGCACACACCCTATGGCAAATTACAAAAGGATAAAAAAAGGTAAGTCAATTATTTTTGTGATTCATATCTATGCATGTGTTAATAAATCATGTACATGTTGCTTAAATGTGTGGATGATACATTTTTAAATATTCTATTACTCAGAATTCCATATTATAACATTTACTTAATTAATGTGTGATTGAAGACATTATTTTAAAATTTGCTTACAGCTTATAGTAGTCTATTCTTTCAAAGAGCACTCTGGCAGAATAACAGCAGAAATAATAATGGACCAGATACTGTCTTCCTCCTTGATTTACAAGTATTTTACTTAAAGAAATCGTGTATGTGCAATTATGTTCTCTTTATATTTTTTAAAATATATGTTTATTATTTACATTTAATCACTATACATCTTTACAGTGTACAACCTGGTTTTTCCCAGCATGAATACAGTGCATATCAGTCAGGAAAAAAACATTAGGTTTTTGCCACAGGATGTGTGCACTCTCTGGAGAGAGACAATGAGAGAGGAAGTGAGAAATCACTGCCCAGGAGGATGGCCATGTCGCAATCTGTTCTCCTCCATTCTCTTCCTGGGATTGTAGGCATGTATGCATGCACACCTGGTGTGAGGTTCAAGCCATCATGTCCAGGACTCGAACCATGTTCAAGTAAGGGGAAATCCAGCACCTTAACCACTATACCACCTGCTGGCTCCCTTTCCCTTCACATTTAAAGAAGCCATAGTTAACAAATTATTTTTTCAACTCATTTCCATCAATAAAATATCACTTTATAGCCACATGAGTTGATAAAGCTAACAAACTATTGTTAAATTACTGTATGACTTACTCTGGAAAAGAAAGATTAAAGAGAAAGAATTTTTATTTTGTTATATTAATCCCTGGCATTTTTCCTTCACATATAATATTGATAAATCAGAATATAATGCAATCTATGATAAATCACTTCATAAGAAAGTTTGTCAAAAATATGCAAGCTGCAGAAGAGTTTTACTAAATGTTATTATTTTTATTTTACATATATTTGCTTATAATAGTCTTAAAAGAAAAAAAAGGACTTTTTAAATAAATAAGACATTCCTTTACTGAGCTGTGGATATTCTCTAAGATTTAGTTCTTACCAAAATATCCTATAACTTTTTTTTAATGGCCGTGAACATGTCTGCCTCCCACCTTGTGAAATTGGCAAACAGGTGCAAGCTGACAAAGACGTACCTCATCTTCATTGTTCCACTGATGTAAAAATCACAGGCAATGTTTTGGATGCCAATGACAAATCTAAGGATAAGGATAGAGGTAGGGAAGATGATAATAATTTCCTGAAGGGTGAGAAACCACCTGGGAGAAGTCGACTTCAATCTTTCATCATAAAATTCATTTTTGCAGAAAGACAACCTTACAGTGAAATGCGGTTCAGTGTCCTTCACTTTACCTTTAGTGTAAAGAATCAAGTGAACAAACTCTGGCTAAGATCAGGAGATTGTATTTCTTTATTTTTAAAAGCAAGTGCCTGTCTGTTCCTCATTTATTCTCATGCCCTGCTGAGTAGCTCCAACACAGGCTAAGCACTGCACTTTATAATAAAAAATTAAAGGAGATTGCCATTATTATCAAGTAATATTTAAATCATTTGAATTTGCCTTATTAAAAGTGGCAGGATATGTATACTTAAAGAAAGATCTATATTAAATGTTTTCAGATGTCAGAGAAGTGTATACTTTGTGAAATAAATATTTAAATGAGCTGTTTCAAGTTCCCTCTATTACTTCTCTATCAGCAAAACACTACTTTTTGAGTACCTGAATTGGCAAACATTTTCTGTAACGGTCTAAAGAAAGAATATTTTGAGTTTGCTTGTCATTCAGTCTCTACTACCACTCAACTCAGCTGTCCTAGCGTGAATGTAGCCATAGAAAAAGCTCATAAAAGAATGAGTGCGGTGGTGCTCCAGTACATTGCTTGCAACAATAGGTGGAGGACTGGATTTATTCCACAGGCCGTAGTTTGCCAGCTCTGCTCAATAATGTAGTTATTGAAGCTTTGCCATATTTGGGGGATTTAAGATATGGCAATGAAGAGAGCCTGAAAATTTTCCACTAAGTTGAGAATCTTGAAAGAGGGGTATCCTTTTTAGTGACACGGTTCATTATTCCTCTCACTATATTTTATTTATCATAATACCAGCTATCTAAAATAATCTCTAAAGCATCCTTTCGGTATTTTATCCTTAGTTCAGGTTGATGTTGCCTAAGTTGCAATCAGATATTAATTCAGGAATTCCCTTTTTTTCATGGTGAATTAGTAGCCACTAGGTCATCACAGAGCCCTTGGGGGTTCTAACAGGAAATGGCATGATTTCCCTGTGAGGAATGCCATGAGGAGAATGAGAAATCAATTACTGTCAGCGGAAGCTAAAGATCGGTAGATAGCTCTGTTCGCAGCTCTCAACATTTGATTAAAAACCAATCGGCTCATATCTAATAAACATACCCTTTCAATTCCCGTGTGCAATTTAGAGAGAGCAGCATGAAAACACCCATCAATGTGCTACTGCACAGTCTGAGGGGATGTAAAGACCTCAGGATGGATTCCTTGGCTTTCTTGACTAATGTCTCCAACATGACTTGTTAATCTTCGCAGTGATGAAGTGGCTATTAAAGACAAAACTGTGCTAACCTTTTCAAATATTACAAGAGCATGACTGCAAGTGAAGCGACAATGACTTCCTGGAGAGACAGCCTTATAGGTGAAAGATCACCCTATCCAGGCAGGAATAATGTATACATTATTTATACAGCATGTCTGGGGTCTGCATGAAAGATGCAATCCCAGGCTGGAAGTGCCTCTCTCAGCAGGACTGTTTTAGTTAAAGTGCACTAAGTAGTCTGCTACATTTCCATATGCTGAGTGGAAATGGAGAAAGTGGGTGTAACATAGTTTCTTTTTCTCTCTGGGCTTGAGCCTATCTAAAAACAATGTTACTAAATAATATAAATGAAAATAAATGGACTGTTCTAGTGTCACATTGTTCTGAAGATTTTGCAGAGAAGTACTAAACAGCTACTTAGGTTACTAGCTTCTTTCTCTGCTGCCTTTAGATTTGACATTATATGCGTAACCGCATATATTCTATCTCAAGGAAAAGAAGCTTGTTCCCTATCAAACCCAGTTACCTGTTTTGTTTTGTTTTGTTTTCACCCTGGCATAAATTTTCTTGTAGGCAAAAAAGTACTAACCTTAATATCTGACTAAATGGATAAAGGGTAAGGAGAAAATACTTGGGAAAAAAATATATATGTTAATGTGAAACTTTTTTCCTTTTTTTTTTTCTGTTGTAGTGCTTTCGTTATCAACTCAAGTCCTTGAATCCTAAATTTATCTGTGTAATATTGTCTAGTCATCCATAAATTCTTACTTCTCTCTGAACTCAACCTATTCTGCTTATAATGGCACGCCTTTGATAAAGTTGCTTTCAATTCCTGGAATCACTTTTGCCGTTTCCTGATGACTCGGGCTCTCCAGTATAGGTGTATGGGTTTCCCAGCGCACACTGTGACCCTCTGGTTATTTCAAATGATATGTAAAGAACTAGCTCATTCTTTCTTCCTCTCTGATGCCTTCTCAAATGTTTGAAGTTTCTAAACCCCTTTGCTGTGTTTCCACAGTTCTTTGAATGCACCTCATTTCTATTCTAAATTCATCAATAGAGTCATGATTAATGGTTTTTATATCTGTCTCCTAATAGGGAAAACATGAAATTATAGATAAATGCTTTCATCATTAGCTGCACTTTAGCTAGAAAATTGGCTGAAGCAGAAGCTAGAGACCTAAGTCAACAGTTCTTAATAAAGACTCTTAAGGGAGACATTTATAGCAGAGTAAAGATAGGCAAAAATTTTTTGCTACTACTTCCAGTAAGAAGAGGTGAAATACATAGGCCTCTTGAGCTACATGCTTCTCAAGATGCCCCCTTTGGAGTACACACAGAAGCCATGTTGGGAGGAAGCCAAGCTGTTGCAGGAGAGGCCCATGTGCTGAAAACCAAAGCTTCCAGATGACAGTGTGAATTTGATTCCCAATCAACAGCCAGGGCTAACTTGTCACCCATATGAGGAAGCAATCTTGAACATATACCATTCAGCCTCAGTTAAGTTGCTCTGTTTTGTTTGTTTGTTTGTTTTTGCCACTTAAAACAGAGACCAGTACTGCACTGCTGAGCAAAATAATCATCCTGACTTTTCTGAGCCTATGATTAGGAGAAACTTCTTATGCAGCAATAGATAGTTAGAAAAATGAGGGCAGAGATGTTTGAAGGAAACAAACTGCACTAGCCACAAATATTCGTATATATATATATATATATATATATATATATATATATTAGGGGGAAATTAGTAAATGCATACATGATCTTGGCATCAAACAGCTTTGATTTTCCTCTATCTAAAAACAAATTACTCTAATAATATACACTATTCCTGAAGGAAGCAATAGAGAGTAAAAGTACATCCAGGACCAGGTGGTGGCGTGGTGGTTGAGGGGGCTGAATCCCACATGGCCAACTGTGTGTTTCGAGTCCCAGTTTTGGTGACTTGAAAATCTCACTGGGTGCACTTGTGTGTGTGACCAAAATCTCAACCGGAGAAAGGAGAAGGGGTTGTGTGTGGCCATTCCCTCTGAGGGGGTGATTTCTCACTTTCTCTCTGTCTCTCTCTAGCAAGTGCTATAGCAAAAATATGAAAGCAACAATAAAAAAAGAAATTACAAGAAAATACATAATACATATATACAGAGATATCTGCATGTAAGGGGGTCTTCAAAAAGATTATGAAAATTTTGTGTCATGAAAAAACTGCATATATTTTATTTTTCACCAAAATAAACTTATACCTTAATTTCATTTTTCCACAAACTTTTTGAAGTAGCCTCATCTGTGTGTGTGTGTGTGTGTGTGTGTGTGTGTATTTACAACATTATCATATTATGCTGTGGAACTAAAGGAGATCTCTGAGATTGTGGAGGACAGCCAATCTGAGAAAACATGATGTGCCCTTTAGATGCCAGCAGAAATGCACTTCTGTGTGAGCTACTCTAGCAATGACTATTGAGAAGCATTTACATACAAAAACACTATCTGCCTGTTGCTATTGGTTTTCTTCCTGTTGTTGTTGATACCAGATACCTGATGCTGGGAAGTATGAAACTCAAGGAAGCTACATGTGTTTATTGGATTCTCCCCCAACAAGACCAGAGAAATGACATGACACCAGTCGTTTCACATCTCACATCGTCAGACGTTGAACATCCCACACACAACTGGTTTTGCATTCCATTTCCTTCTCTCTCATTCTCTTTGCATTCCATTTCCTCTTGTCCCATTTTCTGCCCTTTAAAAGAATAAACCTAAGGCCAGTTCCTGGTCACAACTTCTCCATCAGAGAAGTTGGGCCGATCTGATCCTCTCTTTACTATGCTTAGTGTCTTTGTGTGTTTGTTATTGCCTTTATTTCTAATCCACAGTCTTCCCCACTAAGAAAAACGTCTTAAGCCGAGCAGGTCTCGGCAGGCAGGATATTATCTACACTTAGAAAAAGGACCTGAAGATCACATCTTCAGTGACTTACTCTGGGTCAATAGATGGTGACAAGAATAGTTGAGAATCTCTCTTGACTCTAGGTCTGGGCTATTGAAACTTAAATTCTAATTAAAAAACTAAAAAAACAAGATATATAACAGGTATTCAGATGTCTAACTTCCTAAAACTCCCAAGTAAAAACAATATTTTAGTTAAAGAACCTTGGGAACCAGCAGTTAGCGTAATGGCTATGTCGCTGGACTCCCACGTAGTCGACCGCGGTTCGCGTCTCGGACCCGGTGGCTTACAACTCACGCCGGGCGCGTGTGCGTGCGTGCCCAAGATCCCGAGAGGAGAATGGAGGAGAAGGGATTGTGGCGTGACCATCCCCCCTGGGGGGTGATTTCTCACTTTCTGTCTCTATGTCTCTCTCTATCTGTCTGGCGAGCGCACGCGCCCTATAGCGAAAAACCTCTCCCAAAAAAAAAAAAAAAAAAAAAGAACCTTTAAGCATAGAAGTTCTCCTGGATCCACATTAGTCTATTATTATTTCAGCATTGTGTTCCAAGACAGATGGCTGGGTCAGTCAGTTACAAGAGGGATATAAATATTTCAAGATTGATTATATATGGGCCTTCAAATTAGAGTATTAAAATATTTTTATAACCTATCTTCCCTTGCATTGAGAAACTCTTATATACCCATAGCCAAATATATTCAGCTAAGACGACTAGGCCAATTTATCTTGCAGAGGAGCCTCACAATATGAAAATAAAATCACCATAACTCACTTTAATAGATGATATTTTCAAGAGTGTTACTAGAACAAGACACTCATTTGTTGGCACATTTCAGGTTCATACAAGTATTCTATTTCTACTTTATAGAGCCTTAAACAAAACTAGAGAAAATCGATACAATGAAAATGTAAGAATTGATGGCAAAGACTGGAGATTAGGATTCCTTTCCCCTAATGGAAACTGCAACATATATCCCTTGAAAATTGAAGTAGCCTGTCATGCACAGTTGTATGTCTGTGATGGGCTGTGGTAATATAGATGCTATTTATTTCATGGTTAAATCTGTAGGCTAAGAATCATACCAAAAACATGTGCTTAAAAATATTATTAATCTCTGTGCTCAAAACTAATTATCCAACATTATTATACTATCCAAGCACAAAATGTCATTCTCACTTTATTACTGTACATAGGGTCCCATCTCCTTTCTAGGATCCAACGTTCTCCATGCTGACAGAAGGTGATCTAATCTCAGGCTGCACACCAAATTGGCAGTGTTTTCTCCCATCCTGAAAGGCCTTTAGTCTAAAGCAAAATTAGATTAATACCAAAGACAGAAAAATTGCTTTAGATTAGATCAAACTCTGGTTTCAGACCTGGAACAAACATCTCTTGAGAGATGGAATAAAGAGCATTACTTGCAATTAGAACAAGAGAAAGGAAGAGGCATCCTGCAAATTACTTTTATCCTAAGTTAGACTACTAACCTTAGAGACTGAGCTGAGGGAATTGGCAGTCTCAGGAATTTCTACTGTGTGTCTAAGGCGTGAGTTTGCTGCAATGGTTGGGTCTCCCTGACATGAGGTATAGTGCCCATAAACCAGATTTAGTACAAAAGATCAAGGCTTCATTTTGCATATGTTCAATTTGAGATGAGAGATATTTAAAGGGATCTGCCAAGCTGGCAGTTGGATAATCGTGTCTGGAGCTCAGAAAGTCTGAACTAGAGATAAACATTAGTGTTGTATGATGGAGATGTATAATAGATGCCACTGAAAGTCATGGGTTTGGGTGAGATTATCTAGAGAGATGGCAGGTAGTGAAGACTGATTTTGAGACCTTGTAATGGGGGATAAATGGCAATAATTGAGAATAAGAGTGTAGTATTAGGAGAAAAAATGAAAAAAAAAGTGTATCATAAGAGACTCTGAGATAGATCGTGTTTTAAGGAGAATATGGTCACAGGGCATCAATTAGTCCTTGCGTATCAAGATTGATGAGAACTTTTATTCCACTTTAATGTCCATGTTACTTTCCAATTTTTAGTTTCCTAAACATGCGATAGTCTCACTCACATCGTGACTTTCACACCTGGTGCTCAATTTGTCTATATCTTTCTCTCATTTAAACTGAGCTAGTTAATCAGCCTTTCAGATTTTCATTTACATGTTGCTTTCCCTGGAGGCCCTTTTTGATCTCCTCCAGGGTGGTACAAGAACTCAGCCTGAGCTTTCATTGCATCTGTTGCTTCTATACCATAATAGTCACTACTCATTATTATTACTTTTTTATTTCAATTGTTATTTCTAACCATTGTACTATAACCTCCTCAATGTCTGGGATCACCTTATCGAGTATACCTTTATATCTCCGAGTAGAAGGTGATCTAACTGGTGATCCCACAGTGCCTACTGCAGTTCAAGTCCTGGACATGATGACTTGAAAAGTACACCAAGTGTATATACTTCTGTGCCCAAATTCTGAGTAACTGGCACATAGTAAATACAAGGGTACTTCATAAAGTTTATGGAAATTGACTAACATATGGCTTTATTTTGTTGCAAAAAAGTAATAATTTTCTTCATAATACATTTCTTCATGAGGTTTTTGAAGGCCCCTCATACTTATCGAATATATGCTGAGGGCCAGCTTCATGCTGAGGGCTAAAAGAACGAGAACCCACATGGCAAAAAAACGTAATTTGAGTCCTGAACCCAGTGTCTTGGGAAACATGTTGGCCACATGTGCATCTATGCCCAAGATCCTGATAGGACACACAAGTGGAGAAAAAGGAATTGTGGCATGGTCTCACCTCCATTAAAAGGTGCTTTCTCCCTCCTTTCTGTCGGTTTCTCTCTAGCAAGTGCACGCACCCTCTGGCATCTTAAAAACAAAACAAAACAAAACAAAAACCACCACCAACAAAAACCTTAAGAAAAAAATATACTAGAGATCAGCAGGCAGCGTGGTGGTTAAGGTGCTTTATTCCTACATGACCTACTACAATTCAAGACCTGGACAGGTGACTTGAAAATCATGCTGCGTGGGTATGCATATGTGGCCAAAGTCTGAGAAAATAATGGAAGAGAAAAGATTGTTGTGCGGCCATCTTTCCTGGGGGCTCATTTCTCACTTTTCCCTCTCTCTTTCTCTCTCTATTGAATGCATGCACCTATCTATACAGATAGATAGGTAGATGATAGATAGTGGATAGTTAAATGCTGAATAAATAAATGAATATTATGAATCAGTTACTGTATACGGGTTACCATTTCAGCCCACTGCATCTTGAACTGCAATTTTTACTACTTGCAAAAGTCTGGTCAAACAGAACACTTGGATAAGCAAGATAAAGGAAGAAAATTTATTACTTAGATAGGCAGCTTCAGGTTCATGTTGAGCCAGTCTCCCAAGGCTCAAAAAAGCTTCTCAGAGATGATGGAGTTTTGTCTGTGTATACCCTACTTCCTCTGAAGCTAAGGGGCCCTGCTTTCCAGGGGTCCTGGAAAGCAGCCTTCCCTGGGTTTTATGAGGAGTCTTCAAAAGATTAATGGAACGGGACCAGCAGTTAGGGTAATGGCTATGTCGCTGGACTCCCAGGTAGTTGACCGTGGTTCGCATCCCAGACTTGGTGGCTTAAAACTCACGCCGGGCACGTGTGCGTGCGTGCCCAAGATCCTAAGAGGAGAATAGAGGAGAAGGGATTGCGGCATGGCCATTCCCCCTGGGGGGGGGGGTGATTTCTCGCTTTCTGTCTCTCTGTCTCTCTCTGTCTGGTGAGCTCAGGCGCCCTATGGCAAAAACCTCTCAAAAAAAAAAAAGATGAATGGAAAATATGCATTATAAAACAACTATTCATGAACTCCAGGATAGGTTGTTTGTTTTTTTGTTTTTCATTTTGTTTAGTTTTTTTTTTTTCACCAAAACAAACTCATATTACTTTGTTTTAATATGTCTAAATAGGACATAGTGTGAGTCACTAAAAAAGGTAAGACATGAGTTTCAAAAAAGCCCTCATAAGAGCAATGTGAATTCTAGTAAAATTGAAGCAAGAGCAATCATTGAATTTATACTGAAGCTGGGGTGATAGAAGGGTGAGATCACTTATGCCATACAAAAAGTTTAGAAGTACAGTGCCTTGAAGAAATCTTCAGTTTTCAAATAAGTAAACTTCTTTTTTCTTTTTTTAGTTTTTTGTTATAGGACACATACACTCACCAGAAAGAAATAGAGAGAGACAAAATGAGGGAACATAGAAATCACCCCTGAGAGGGAATGTCTGTGCCATGATCCATTCTTCTCCATTCTCCTCTTGGGGCTTTGAGGATGTAGGCACATGTATCTGGCATGACTTTCAAGCCAATAAGTCTATGGTTCAAATTGTGGTCAGTTGTGTGAGAGTCCAGCACATTATCCACCATAACACTTGCTGTCTCCAATGCATAACTCTTACTTATTTACTTATTTATTTATAGATATTTTTGCTATAGGGCACATGCACTCTCTGGAGAAACAGAAAGAAACAGAAAGTGAGAAATCACCCCCGGGGGGATGACCGCACCACAATCTCCTCTGTTCCATTCTACTCTCGGGATTTTAGGCACACACACACACACACACACACACACAAACACACGTGCCCAACATGAGTTTTAAGTCACTGAGTCCAAGACTTGAACCACAGTTAACTACATGGGAGTCTGGTGATGTAACCATTACGTCATCTGCTGGCCCCAGCTTTTTTTTAAAGAAGGAACAATACGATATTGAAGATGACTCTCACAGTGGCAGACCATCCACATGAATTGCAAGGGGAAATGAATTTTATCTATGTCTAACTAAAAATGACTGATGATTAAAAGCATAAACAATAGCCAGCATCATAGGCATCCCAATTGGTTCAGCTTGCTCAATTCTGACTGACAAATTAGAACTGAAAAAACTTTATGTTTGATGGGTGCTAAAACATTCATGTCCAGATTAGAGGCTGACAGAAGCAGAACTTTCAATGGAAATTTTAAACAAGTGGGCTCAAGATCCTGAAGTTTTTCTTAGAAGAACTTTAATAGGTGATGCATGGCTTTACCAACGGATATTCTTTTTCTTTCTTTCTTTCTTTCTTTTTTTTTTTTTTTTTTTTTTTTTTTTTTTTTTTTTTTTTTTTTTTTTTTTTGAGAAGTTTTTTGCTATAGGGCGCATACACTCGCCAGAAAGAGATAGAAAGTGAGAAATCACCTCCCAAGGGGGATGGCCACACAGCAATCCCTTCTCCTCCTTTCTCTTCTCGGGATCTTGGGCATGCACGCACATGCACCCGGAGTGAGTTTAAGCCACCGAGTCCGGGACTCAAACTGTGGTCGACTACATGGGAGTCCAGCGACATAGCCATTACATAATTGCTGGTCCCACCAATAGATATTCTGAAGACAAAGTGTAACCAAAGCAATGGCTATCAACAGGTGGAAATTGTCCAGTCAGAGCAAAAGCAAATCTGTCAAGAACAAAGTCATGGGAACAGTTTTTTGGGATGCTCAGGCATTTTGTGTATTGAATTTCTGAAGGGTCAAAACATAATAATATCTACTTATGAGAATGCTTTCAAGTTTTATTCAATTTTTTCTTTTTTATTCATGATAGTGTGTGGTCATGCTGTGATTCCTATCCTCCAGTCCTCCTGTCCATTGGATATTGGACACCAGAGTATGCCCAGTGTGTTTCAGGCTGAGAAGGTCAGGTATGGAGCTGTGACCACCATGTGAAAACCAGCAGCTCTTGAACAGCGCATCACCAGTGCATTGTAGAACTGGCCCAATTTACAAGAGTATTCGGGGAAAGTTATTGAAACTTTTGCAAAAAGATACTCAGAAAATCTTCACCAGAGAGTCCCTGTTCATCACAGTGTTCGTGTTCAATTTTTCATCAAATGAGGGCAATTTTGTAAGTGTTTCAATGGGAAATCATTAGTCATCTACTTTACACTCCTGATTGGGCTCCTTCTGACTTTTTGTTTCTTAATCTTAAGAAGTATTTAAAAGGCATCCATTTTTGTTCAGTTAATAATGTAAAAAAAAAAAAATAAGATTACATTGACATGATTAAACTCCCAGGACCCTTGGATCTTTAGTGATGAATTAAATTTGATAGAACTTATGTTGAGAAATATTTGTATTTTCTTTTCTTTTTTTTATTATTCTTATTTTTTAAAAAAACATACATCATTGGGAACCAGCAGTTAGCATAATGGCTATGTCGCTGGACTCCCACGTAGTCGACCGCGGTTCACGTCTCGGACCTGGTGGCTTACAACTCACGCCGGGCACGTGTGCATGCGTGCCCAAGATCCAGAGAGGAGAATGGAGGAGAAGGGATTGCGGCGTGACCATCCCCCCGGGGGGTGATTTCTCGCTTTCTGTCTCTATGTCTCTCTCTGTCTGTCTGGCGAGTGCACGCGCCCTATAGCGAAAAACCTCTCAAAAAAAAAGCAAAAAACATACATCATTTGGCTTATAAAGAGAATTTACTCACCATAAAATAAACCTCTGACCAGTCCAGTAGAGAATACTACACACGTTATCATCAACAGGCACTAAACCATTCTGTGTCCCACAAATATCATGCCTCTCTATTCATTTCAATTTTTTTCCCCACAAGCTTTTTGAAGTCCCCTCGTATGTCCCAGGGCCAATAGGATTTGCTATTCTAAGTTGCTGACAAGTATCCTGTTCTGGATGGAGCTGAGACAGAGCCCAGGCTGTTCCTGCCAGACACTCTTTATCTCACAACGTTGCATTAAAGCACGTTCTACAATTATTTTTCAGAACTATAGTGAGAAAGGGGGTAGAGATGGATTATGCTATGGCTGAATTTGCTCAGCAAATAATAGAGAGTATTTTATTTGAAAAGTTTCAATCTTGGCTTTTCTTTTCATGGCTTCTCTGGCCCTCTTTGGATACTCCTCATTCTGGCTGAGGTGCCTACAATTCTGCCCATGCTTTAAATGTCAGTGCTCCCAGGGTTTCTCTCTCACCCATATTCTTTTGTTAATACACTCTTCTTCACACATTCATGATTCGTTCACTCTATTCTGATGAGCAGTGTACATTTATCTTTGATAGTAATTTCCCCTTGTGACCCAGACCTATGCATCCACCTGTCTATTAAATATTTCCAAGCCAATGTTCCAGAGAGACGTCTAGGTTCAGTATAACCAATAATACAAAAACAAACTCTCTAATCTCTTCTTCCATCTGCATTCACTACCTCAGACACCAGCATCAATATTCAACTGGTCATCTAAGGAAAGTATCTGGGATTCTTCATGTGACCTTTTGCCTTCCATATCTGATCAGCTGCCAAATTTCTTAATATTTTAGATATTTTGTTCTTTTTCTTTTTTTCATCGCATTAGATCAAATCCTTATTGTTGTTCATACAGTTTTCTGAAAAGTCCTTTTACCAGATTTGTTCCCCCCAGGCTCTTTGCCCTCGTCTTTATTCTGTATGTGCTTTAAACACTGTTTCAAACCCTTCAGCCTATTCTCTTCATACAGCTCCTGACCAAGGCAGGAAAGACCCTGCCTGACGTAGTTCCTGCCTCGACTCTGATGCCCATCTCATACCCTCCTTGACTTCCATCATTGTAGGCAGCTGAACATATGTGTTCCTTTTATACCAGTATAACTATGTACACATATATCCTTTCCTAGAAGCCTCTCTATAACTTTCATCAAAACTCATGATTATTGACAAACATAGTCACATATCATTCTCTTTGTGAAGCATGCAGTTCCCACTTCCAGACACCCATCACTGCCCTGAGATACCCCTGCACTGTACAAGCAATGCAGTTCTTTTATTTAACATTATCACTGAATTTTCATGGCCACTTTTGTCTTTTAACTTGTATACTGTTTCCTTTATGGGGTTTAAGTTACTAAAACTAAGTTCATATTTTTTAAGATATAAAAAGTGTATATGCTCAGTAAATGTTTTATAAATTGAAATAGAACAGCTTAATTAGAATTGTTAGGAATTTACAAACTGATTCTCGTCATATTAGAATTCAGTTTTTTCTATAATTAGTCTTTTCTCTGAATAAAACGTCATCAAATTAATCAGATTTATATTTATGATAATAGTGCTCTTGTTTCTAGTAATATATTGGCATATCCCCAGCAAGCATTTTTGTCGGTGGTTGGAGGGGGTGGTACTGATTGTTGGTTGCTAGCTGTATTACAATATCTTTCTAAGAGTGTACTACAGGCATCATGTTTCTGCTAAACCAAGTCAAAATTTAGTAGCATAGAACTTTTATTGTATGTAAAATATTGGAAAATAAGAGGATGATACTAAAACTATCAACTAGAAAATTACTTTAGTACTGTAGCATATCATTTTCTCATGCATAAACTCGATAAAGTGTACTATGAAAAAAATCCAATAAATCCCTATGGCCATGGGGAATGGAATTAAAATACAAGTGAAATTAAGTTCTAGAAGATTAATGTTGCCAGTTATATTTTGATGACAGCAATAAACATAATACAATTTTGTTAACTTATTGCTTTAAAACCTAAGTTGATAACCAACAATGGTATCATGTTAGCATGGATAACAACCTGTGTTTGAGTGTCCCAACAGGTAACATGAATTGTAGCAATGAAGAGGCACTTAACTCATTAATAATATCTTTTTGTTTTCTTTTTTTGGAGAGGTTTTTGCTATAGGGTGTATGTGCTCATCAGAAAGACAGAGAGAGACAGAGAGACAGAAAGCGAGAAATCACCCCCCCCACCCCCAGGGGAGATAGCCACACCACAATCCCTTCTCTTCCTTTCTTCTCTCAGGATCTTGGGCACACACGCACACACGCCAGGCATGAGTTTAAGCCACCAGGTCCGGGACTCGAACCACAGTTGACTACATGAAAGTCTAGCGACATAGCCATTATGCCAACTGCTGGTTCCATATAGTATCTTAAACAGCATCACAATTGTTTTAAATTCCCTAGTGTATTTAGCAGTTATATGAAGAGTTTGTGGACCATTTCTTTACCTACACATCTGTCTACCTAACTTTATTTTTATCTCCATTGAAGTATCATTTCCTACCAGTATATTCAGTATGTATGAATGAACCTTCAATTACACAATCAAACCTTTATATGTTGGAAGCCCTCTTAAAAATATATTTATTTTGCAAATATTGCACTATTGGGGGAGGTTCACAGAGTTTTAGATGAGTTGTCTTCATTTGTTGAAATCAAATCAATTCACCTGGCATTAACTTCACAAATGTGACACTATGTTTTGTTGCTAAAATCACACTTTAGTTGAGCATTAGAATATTGGTTTCTAAATGTGGTCCCTGGATCTATAGTATCACCTTGGAGCTGGCTTCAAATGCAGATTCTCAAGACCAGCAGTTAGCGTAATGGCTATGTCCCTGGACTCCCATGTAGCCAACTGTGGTTCGAGTCCCGGACCCGGTAGCTTAAAACTCAAGATCCCAAGAAGAGAATGGAAGAGAAGGGATTGAGGTGTGGCCATCCCCCCTGGGGGGGTGATTTCTCACTTTCTATCTTTCTGTCTCTCTCTTGTCTGGAAAGAGCAGGGGCCCTATAGAAAAAAGAAAAACAAACAATAAAACATAAAACCTCTCAAATGCAAATTCTCAAGCTTCACTTTAGGTCTTCTGAATCAGAAATGTTAAGGGTGGGGCCCAGCAATTTGTGTTTTAATGAACCTTGTCAAGGGTTCTTCTGCATAACAAAATTGAAAAACCATTGCCTTAAAATAAAAAGTTCATAGAATTTTGAACACTAAGGAAATTTAAAAATTTACTTACCCTCTTATTTTTCTAGATAATGCTAATAATGACTGCCTGGCTTGCTAGAGGACACTTCGTAGCTAACATTTCAAAACCACTGATCCAACACAAACTTTTAATCCTATGAAATCCGAGCATAAAAATACCCTTAAAATTGAAGACACACACATACACACACACAAACATACACATGCGAATTCATAAATAAATCTATATTTACTTTTTAAGAGTTTTTGAAATCTTTATTGACTGCTCAAATGAACTAGACTTTACTACTTTATAAATAATAGCCAATATCACTTTATCTTTTAAGAGGTAGACTTAAGAAAGCTTAATATTTGAAACAATAGACATACCATAGATCTATAAAGAGCATAATCAATATCAATCAAATTAATTAAATATTTATATGTGGAAGAACATTCCAGACAAAGAGAGCAAAATGCCTGTTTGGTAAGAAATCATTCTCAGAAAGTATTTTAAAATGAGATATTTACATTCCAACCCAGATATATTTCATCAAACTTACCTATTTAAAGCAGGCATAGATTAAAAACTTGATTCTTTTCAAAAGAGTATATTGCAATTAGGTTATTTTGATATTTATATATAGCAACTTTTTAAGCATAGTCAAATAAGGAAGTTAGTCACTGCTTCCCTAATTTGTGTATCTATGTAAATAAACAAGCTATTCTTCAGAAATTAAGTGTTCAGAGTGCAAGAGCTTTGTTTCCCTAAAGAAAAAGTAGAAGAAATGAATGAAGACAGATCCCCTATAAAGAGTTGAAATTGTGCCAAAAGGAAATTGCATTTTCCAAAGGAGGTCTCAATGTTGGGAAAATGCTAGACAGGGGCTAAATAAATCAAAGTCTCATTTCAATGAGCCCATCTGAACAAAACTGCACAAACTAGATTCATTACCTTACAAGATGAGTCAAATCCATGGGGTTTTCTCAAGGAGTTCAAATTTAATTTTCAGTCTTAACTCTGATTATTAATATGTTTGGTCAAAGAGGGACTTAAAATATCTGCTTGAAAAAGTGTCAGAAACATATATGCTCTACTCACTCAAGCCTATCACCACCTCTTCATTCCTCACTCCACATTCCAATAAACAAATAAAAAAGAACAGAATAATATTCTGTGATTGCCCTTATCTTGCCCATTTCATATATAGAGAGATGGGTCAGATAGTTCCAAAGAATTAAGCTAAATATTGGCAGGAAACACCGCTAGTGACATAATCAACTAACCAGATCTTAATGCATGACCAAAGATTTGGTTATTGTTGTAAATCTGACTATGAGAATGTTTCTGCTTGAGCTCAGTTAGGGCTTTCATAGTATCCTGAAGTCCTCTAACTATCGTTTAGTAATCCAAAGTAGGAAAATAGTTTAAAAGTTTCTGGTAGACCTTCATTTCTACAACTAGCTATTCACAGTATGGCATGTAATAGGATTTGAGTGCAAGCACTAGAAATGAAAGTCAATTATGGCCCATTTCTAGATCAAATCCTTGTGATATTGTATGAAATTTTATGAAATCTTGATGAAAATACACTGTTTGGATCTGGGATTAAAACTTACTACTTGAAATTTTCTTTTTGGATAGTGTCTTTCATTTCATGTAGACAGACCCAACTTGGAGGTAGTTCTATCTCAAAGACAGATTTTTTGTTTAATACCACACAGGGCTGCAGTTATTTAAGCAGTAACATGGTGTTTGTTAACTATTTGCTACTGAACTCTTGGAATTTATATTATATATTAGATAGGAAACGTGTGGGGAAAAAATCCCAGAGATACCTCCTTCTTCAAAAAACATGTAGTAATTTAAACTTTCTGCCTGTGTATGGTCCCATAAAATTTATAAAGGAAGAAATTAAATGTATAAAATGATTTATAGGTGGATTAAAAACACTCGCAAGTTTGGGATTTCATACATCTTCATGAAAACTGTTATAAATCTCTGTAACCTAAATTGCTTATCCTAGTTCTACAGAAACAGCATAAACAGAGCCAGCAATGATCTGTAATAAACTTTTCCTTTAATATCATGGCAATCCTATTTTCTTAACATACTTGTCACAATGCATCTTATGCTTTCTTACAAACACCATGTCCCAGTTGTTTATGCCTTTTGAAGTTGTATAGACACTGTTCACTGTAGGGAAGTCAATGAGGTTGCAATGTTGAGAGGGAAACATGGGCAGGGATGAAAATCTTAGTTTTACCTTTTGAAGGCTAACAGGCTTTTTACAAGCCAAATCTTAAGGTCTTTAATACCTACAGAGAAAGTTTCAAAATGATGTATTCTGCCTAGTTTTGAGAAAAATTTGTATGTAAGTTCCAGATTCTAGAAAACTTCACAGCAATTTGAGATACTAAATGAATTGTGCAGTATCATAAAATGACTCACTGGGGTTATGAATCATCCATTAGTTTATATTTGCCATTTAAACGTAAGCACATTGAAACATTAAAATAACACAAACGTTAAGGTGAAATTCTGTTTACCATTGTACAACAAATGTTAGAAAATGGGAACCAGCAGATGCGTAATGGTTGTCACTGAACTCCCACATGGCCAACTGCAGTTTGAGCCCTAAACCCAGAGGCTTCAAACTCAGGCTGAGTACATGTGCATATGTGCCCAAAATTCTGAGAGGAGAATGAAGAAGGGGTTGTGGCATGGCCATCCCCACTGAGTGGGGGGGTGGGGTGGTGATTTTTTACTTTCATTTTTGTTTTTTTTTTTTGGAGAGGTTTTTGCTATAGGGTGCGTGCATTTGCCAGAAAGAGAGAGACAGAGAGATAGAAAGCGAGAAATCACCCACCAGGGGGGTTGGCCATGCCGCAATCCCTTCTCCATTCTCCTCTCGGGATCTTGGGCACGCACACACACATGCCCAGCATGAGTTTAAGCCTCCGGGTCTGGGACTCGAATTTGGTCGACTACAATGGAGTCCAGTGACATAGCCATTATGCCAACTGCTGGTCCCTCTCTTACTTTCTGTTTCTCTGGTTAGTACACATGCCCTATAGGAAAAATCTGTCCTAAAAAATAAATAAGTAAAATAACAAATGTTAGAAAATGGAGGGAGGGCTAAGCTAATCACAAATATTTCCTTAGTGGAATACTTTAGTTATTTTTTAATGAAAATGTAAGGACATGAGCAAGGTATCTCTTTTTAAAAATCTACTTGTATCTGTTATTTACACTTTCTTTTCTTTTCTTTCTTTCTTTCTTTTTTTTTTTTTTTTTTTGGAAAGGTTTTGCCATAGGGCGCGTGAGCTCACCAGAAAGACAGAGAGAGACAGAGAGATAGAAAATGAGAAATCACCCCCCAGAGGGGATGGCCATGCCGCAATCCCTCCTCCTCCATTCTCCTCTCGGGATCTTGGGCACACTCGCACACATGCCCAGTGTGAGTTTAAGTCACTGGATCCGGAACTTGACCCATGATGGGCTACATGGGAGTCCAGCGACATAGCCATTATGCTAACTGCTGGTCCCAACACTTTCATTTTTTAAAAGTTAATGTTTTATACAGATTGATCTAAAGATAGTGGAACTGATTTCCTGAGATGCATCAAGAATCAGATTAAATTTACATCTTGGAAAACAGCTAAAATGGGAAGAATGGTATAAAATTGTTGTTTCATTGAGAAATTTGTTTCATTTCTTTGAGATAGAAAAGGAAACTAGTCTCAGGGCGGGCCACAGGTGTTGTAGTAACAAAACGTTCTGCTGTACTGGACCCATATAGGGAGGCTTTGAGTTTGCATCGCAAGATTTTCCTGTAAATTCCTAGGGCACACAATTGTGCTTGTGGTCTGGGTTGGCTGAGGCAGGAGGTGGATCACAGCCTTAGCAGCCTGTAGAGGGTCTTTCTCGCTCTCTGCTCTTGAGGAATAACAATAATAACAATGATCATAATTTTGTTAAAAAACTAGTCACCTTATACTTATTCTTTGCTACATCTTTCTCTTTTAAATCTAAATCAAGTAGCACTTTCCTTCTCATGTAAAATTACAACCTCAGATGCCTATGAAGGACAGGCACGTCAGAGAATATAGTGAACTAGAGAGCGAAAGCACTGTCCATCAGAGACAGCTGCTTTCATGGACAGCTGGTTGATGACATTTGGCAATGGGGGAGGGGGGAGATTTCTCATTATTTCAGAATTAAGAAATCCAGATTTTAAATTATGTCTCCTGGTTTTTAAATATTGGCTCAATTTACAAAAGTATGCTTGCCTGACAAAAATTTTCAACCTTATTTTTCGGTATCTGAGCTAGTCTCAATCTCTGCCAAGCATAAAAGTGAAACTTTTATGGCATTGTGGTTCATCATCATATTCTATAAAACTGATTTTAAATAAATATCCATTTGTGTACTCACACTCCAATTATGTTGGCCCTATATCTGGATGTTCTTTAACAATAATAAGCACTTATTATGCATATAACATGATTTTTGATGTAGATGAGAGTAAAAAAATAGGAGACCTAGTATTTGTAACCACGTTGAAATGTGTTAAGAAAATTTGTGAGCCACGAAGCAAGTAATTAATGTGTTTCATGATTGTAAGTGATATGCTAAATACATCAGTGTGTGCAATGACTTTGAGATGCTTTGTTTCCTTTGTCTCTTTAAAGAGTTATCTAGGGTTTGGGAGGTGGTGTGCTGTTTAAGGTGCTAGACTCCCACAGCCGACCATATTTCAAGTTCCAGACCTGGTGGTTTATTTCTCACTTTCCCTTTCTATCTCTCTCTGGTCAATACTATTTTTTTTTTTTTTTTTTTTGAGAAGTTTTTGCTATAGGGCGCGTACGCTCGCCAGAAAGACAGAGAGAGACAGAGAGATAGAAAGTGAGAAATCACCTCCCAGGGGGATGGCCACGCCTCAATCCCTTTCCTCCATTCTCCTCTCGGGATCTTGGGCATGCACGCACATGTGCCCGGCGTGAGTTTAAACCACTGGGTCCAGGACGCGAACTGCGGTCGACTATGTGGGAGTCCAGCGACCTAGCCAATACGCTAACTGCTGGTCCCACTGGTCAAATTTTTAAAAGTAATAATACTGGACTCCCACATAGTCGACCGTGGTTCGCGTCCCGGACCCAGTGACTTAAAAATCACACCGGGCGTGTGTGCGTGCGTGCCCAAGATCCCAATGGGCGAATGGAGGAGAAGGGATTGCGGCGTGGCCATCCCCCTGGGGGGTGATTTCTCGCTTTCTGTCTCTCTGTCTCTCTCTGTCTGTCTGGTGAGCGCACGTGTCCTATAGCAAAAACCTCTAAAAAAAAAGTAATAATAAATAAAACATAATGACATGGTAATACTTACTAAATGCCTGCTTTATGTCAAGCAGCAGTACATTTGCATTTTAAAAACATTTTAGCTTTCATAAATGACAAAACAATATAGATGAAAATATAGAATTTAGAGTAAGTAATTTGTTGTTCTGTCTCGGAGTTCTGTGTAGCCTTAGGCAAATCTATTGATTTCTGAGTCTTGATTATGTAAAGTATTAGGATGAGCATGATCATTCTTGTCACACGCATGGATAGTATAGATGAACAGTCTGTCAAAAACAAAACTATGGGAACAAAAATATGAAGTAAACGTGGCCATAATCTGTAAGATCTCAATATAGTTGAGATGTATCTCCAAATACTTCCATCCATTGTTTGGTTATTTAAAGTACAATTAGCTTTCTGTTCTGTCACACATCATTATTCAGGTAACTTTCTTTTTCACACCTATATACAAGCTTTACAATTATTTCCCGATATTGAGCAAATAATTTTCACGGGGCCTTCACATTCTCTAGACTATGATATAAATGTATTGTTATAAATGACCGTTTTTTTTTTTTTACCTTGAAGAGGAAACACCTGCTTTAACTTGCGTCAGTACTTTGCATGATCCTCTGGCTTTTCCTTAGTATCTTTTTGTGATAAAATTAAACAAGTGCTTATTATACTGCTTTTATAGAACCATTTTTATTCATTTTGCACAGTGTATGGATTAAAGTATGCGAAACCATTTTTCGAAAAGTGACAGTGCACATAGAAAGTGCTACTGCTCATTTAGATTCAGCAAGATGTCAACTCAAAACCATAACAGTTCATACATCATTGGAGACAATGTTACTCATTCCATATGGAGTTTGATAGACCCTCATTCTCAGCCCTGAAATCACCAACATCCATCTCATGCTTACAAATATATATATATTAAATTAAGAAAAGGTGTTTAGAAACATTTTTCTTCCACCAAAAAGTACACCTGAATAGAATTGTGCATGACAAGTTTTAGTTCATCAGGAATTAAAATTGATATGTGATAAATCACTGCAGGATGAAACCTTCAATAGAACGCAGTGAAGGATTTACTATCAGCTCTTGGCTATATATATATAATTAGAGGAGGTATCCATCCAAAGAGTGGGTCTGGTAGTTGTCAGAGTCAGTAGTTACATGACATGAAAATATCTGGATATGATGAATTGTGATTGTGTTTTTCACTTTTAATTCAGTTATTCTGGCATCAGTTAGAGAGCAATGAGAAATGTTTTGAAAATATATTGAGCTCTCCAGGTTAGAATTTCCTGGGAGAATCAGATCAATATAAGCAAATTGTTCAAACTAGATGCCTCTCTACTAAGTGAACAGAAGTGGCTGGGTGAACTCCTATGGCGGGTCTCAGGACTCCCTTCTGAAGAAAGTCGTGGAGCATGATTGAAAGGGAATAGTCCCTAAAATCACACATTCCTGGTTTGGGTTCCCAAAGCTGACATTTGCCAGCTATAAAGTCATGGATAAGTCACTTTTCTAATTCTAAACTCTTTCAGCTCTAAAAGGGCTGTTTAGGATTAAAAAATTACATTTGGGAAAACAGCACCATTTTAATAGTACTAGTAATATGGCAGTTGCTGTTGCTATTATTATCATCCCCAAATGGAAGCCATAATTGGAACTAATTATTTACCTCCTCCTGGGATCACATCTAGGCTATTCCCAACATGCTCTGCATCCCAATTTACCCGTCACCTCAAGTAGCTCAGGCTTTTCGGGTCATCTTTAATCTGTCATGATTTCATCTTTTTGGCTCTGTCTGTATATCTCCCAAATTGACACAAACTGCCACCAAAAGGACCCTGGCAGTAAACAGTCCACTGTACTCTTTGAAAGCCATGACCTATCGTTGGCGAAATTCCCTATATCCTTGAGGTAATAAAAGTCTGACTTCATTTTTCATGTTTGACTGCTGACAGCTTCCAAGTCTCACATTTCCCCTTCCCTACTTGCTTCTGAGAAGATGATATGAAAGCTCATGTGCTCTGCCCGTTGCCAGGAGTACAGAATTTAGAACCATGCAAATCCTAGCCCAGGCATAGCAGCTCTCCCCCAACCAAATCCCTCCATAGTAAATCAAAGCAACTCACCCTTGTGATCACTAAAGCTGTTACAAATCTTGGGTGCCTGCTCTGCTCCATCTTCAGAAAGTCTCATTAAATGAGCAAAAACCTTTCTATGAACCTCTAAGTTCATGTGCTGCTGCTTGAGTCTTCAGAGCCATACACATCTGAGGTAGGGAGACACTTGATGGGGTAACCTTAAAACACTCAACCACTTCTTCATCATTTCTTCATGTTTTTATTCTAATTGAAACTGGGCAACCTGGGCCAGCAGCTAGCATGGAGGTTGAGGAGCTGGATCCATCATGTAAAGATTGAGTCCCAGACACAGTGGCTTGAAAATCATGCCAGGTGCAATGTGTCTGCATTCCCAAAATCCCCAGAAAAGAGTGGAGGAGAAGGGTTGTGGCGTGGCCATCCCACCTGGGGAGGGGGGGTGATTTCTCACTTTCTGTCTCTCTGTCTCTCTCTCTGTCTTTCTGGAGAGTGCATGCGCCCTATAGCAAAAACCTCCCTCTCCCCCCACCCAAAAAAAAAAAAAGAGGTATTGTTTCTTAGCATCTCTAAAATCACACTGCAGATCATGTGGACCAGTGTCTTCATACTGTCACTTTGCTAACTCTGCTTAGGGAAGATACTGTTGTCATCCCACTCATTGTCTTTCGTCTGGCAAACATTTTACTAATGTGATGATTTTTCTTCTACTGCTATTTTCATCAACATTTTTGATTATTCCACTAATCAAATATATTTCAATCTTCAAATTCCAGTACCACATAATTTCAGTTCCGATAGCTGCGTTTATCCATCACTGTATTTGTTAGCTAGGTCTGTTGTAACCATAGACCGGATGGCCTAAATAAGAGAATTTTATTGTATCATGGTTCTGGAGGCAAGATAAGCAACACCATGACGTCAGCAGGGTTCATTTCCTCTACAGGCTTTGAGGGATGATCTGTTTCAGACCTCTCTGTTCGGATTGTAGATGGCAATCTTCTCTCTGTATCTCTTCAGATCATCTTCCCTCTATTTGCATTTTTGTGTCCAGATTTCCTGACTTTTAAAAATGTTTATTTATTTTTGCTAGAGGGTGTGTGTACTTGCTAAAGAGAGGAAGAGGAGAAAGCACTCCCCATGGGGACTGGTCATGGCATAATCCCCTTTTCTACGTCTTTCTCTCTTTTTGAGATTATGTGCATACATGTACATGTGCCTGGAATGTTTCTCAAGCCACCAGGTCTGGGACTTGAACCATGAAGTTGACCATGTGGGATATAACACCTTAACCACTAGGCCATGAAGCTGTCTCAATTTCATCTTTTCCATAAGGACCCTTGCCATAGTACAATAGGGCTAACCCTCATTATCTCCATAAAGACCTTACCTCTAAATAGGGTGATGTTTTCATGTTGTTAGGACTTTAAGATACAGACTTGGCAAGGTATGGATACAATTCAACTCTAACATCATGTGTTCCATCTCAGCTACATCGCACTGGCCAGGCTCTAGGCCTTGTCAATGACAGTAACCATAGCACCTTCCAATATCAGTTTAAAACCACTGTTTGCTACTCTTTTCTCAATCCTCTGTCAACAACATTCATTCTCCTCTGGTACCTCTAAACTATTAAATACACAGATCATTTTTTATACTCTTTACAATTTATACAGATGGTCTTCCAAAAATTCATGGGAAATATATGTTGTGTAAAAAATCTTTATGAACTTCAATATTTTTCTTTCCATCAAATTAAACTTGTCCTGGGTTGGCCCTTCAGCAAAGTGGCCAAGTACACTGTGTAGGGAACCAAATCCCATATGGTTGACTGTGGTTCAGTCCTATCCTGGTGGCTTAAAAAACACACCAGGGAAGTGTGCATGTGTGCTCCAGATCCTGATGGCATAGAAAATGGAGGAATAGGATTGCAGTATGATCCTGTCTCACCGGGAAGGGAGTGTTGCTCTCCCTCTCTCTCTTTCTCTCCTCTGGTGAGTACACAGACTCTCTGGCAATACAAGAGAAAGTACTTAAATTGTTTTTTTCCTCAAACTTTTCGGAATCTCCTCATATAATGAAGTTATAATAATAAATCCTCCCTTGCTAATACTTCCGGCCACTTTACACTCTCTCCATTATAGACATCTAGAAAAACCCACCTCAGACAAATTTGTGTAGTGGTGGTTAATGTGGCTGGATTCCAGAGTGGTGCAATAGTAAAATGTGATGCTTGGAGAAGCTGACCCTTAGGGAGGTTTTGTTTTGTTTTGTTTTGTTTTCCGTGTTCAGAGACTGCCCCAAGGATCCTGGACACAGATATGTTCACTCACAGTCAAGAGATGGATGAAGCTGGTGATGGATTGCATTGTCAAGACCCTGTTGGGGCCGCTCTCTTTCTGTCTCAGTATCTCTCACTCATGGAATAAATAAATAGACTTTATAAAAGGAACTATACAGCCTGAAAACATTCAAAAGCTACAGTAATTAAGACAGTGTAATATTGGCATAAAGATAAATAGATAAATGAAAGAGAATAGAAAGTATAAAAGCAGACTCATTCTGATTTGAAAAAATGATTTTTTTTAAAAATGAAAGTTTGAAGTAAATTAAGTTGAAATATTAAAAATAAAGTGCAGGAACAATTTAATATCTATAGGAAAAAATCAAATTTGGACACATACCTTTTACTATTCCCTGATAAACCTGAATATAATACTTAAATTAACAAAAATTATTGAAAACTTTATGATCTCTGGCTGAGCACAACTTTCAAATACAATGTCAAAAGCACAAGGTATAAAAATACATATTGGACTGGCTTTATAGCCTAGTGGTTAAGGAAGTCAGATTCCATATGGCTGACCAAGTGACAAATCTCATCCCCTCTCAGAGGTTTGACAACAAACTAGGCAAGAAAGCCCAAAATTGCAACAGGAAGGCTAAGGAGTGCTTTTTTATTCTTTCTTCTCTTGTTCCTTTCCTCTCTGTCTCTGTCAAGTACATGTACCCTCTGTCAATTAAAAATAAAGCACAGGTGTAGCTATGGAAAGTTTTGGCTCCAGGAGACTAGGATGTCTCTCCCAGTTAACTAGATGGAGCCAAGGCGGAGAGCTAGGGAGTGGGAGGTACAAATAATTTCTTTCGAGAGTTGAGCCCTTCTCAGAAGATTCCTCATGGCTACTGGGAACTAGATATCAGGGAACAGGAGAAATGAATGCAAAGCTAGTGTGGCAGGAGAGTTGAGCCCTTCTCTGAGAAGATTCCTCATGGCTACTGGGAACTAGATATTTCAGGGAACAGGAGAAAAAAATCAAATTTGAACACATACCTTTTACTATTCCAAAAACTGATAAACCTGAATATAATACTTAAATTAATAAAAATTATTGAAAACTTTATGATCTCTGGCTGAGCACAACTTTCAAATACAATGTCAAAAGCACAAGGTATAAAAATACATATTGGACTGGCTTTATAGCCTAGTGGTTAAGGAAGTCAGATTCCATATGGCTGACCAAGTGACAAATCTCATCCCCTCTCAGAGGTTTGAAAACATACTAGGCAAGATGCATCCAAGCCCAAAATTGCAACAGGAAGGCAAAATGAAGGAGAATGGATTACTACATGCCCCTGGTCCACTAAGGAGTGCTTTTTTATTCTTTCTTCTCTTGTTCCTTTCCTCTCTGTCTCTGTCAAGTACATGTACCCTCTGTCAATTAAAAATAAAGCACATGAATTAAACTTCATCAAAATCTAAAGGTTTTGCACTATGAAAGATACTATTAGGAAAATAAAGACAAGTCATAAATTGGGGAAGATATTTCCAAATTTTATATATATATATATATATATATATATATATATATATACATGTATAATATATATATATATATATATATATATGTGTGTGTGTGTGTGTGTGTGTGTGTGTGTGTGTATGATAAAGGAATTATACCTCAAATATACAAAGAAATCTCAAAATTCAATAATAAAACTAAAAAAAAATAGTTGAACTAAATAAGCAAAAGGTTTAAACTGACATGTCACCAGAGAAGATACATAGACAGTAAACAAGCCTATGAAAAGATGGTTAGTATCATAAATCATTAGGGGATGCAAACTAAAGTCATAATGAGATAACACTACAATCCACACTCCTAGAATAATTAAAATTCAGAAGATTGACCACATCAAGTATTTGATAGGTTGTGAAAGAATTAGACTTCTCATACACTGTCTGTGGGAATATTAAATGGCACAAAAAAAGAGGTAATTTTTTAAACAGTTAAATATATATATATGATCTAGTCATTTCATTTCTAGGCATTTATCAAAAATAGATAAAGACATATGTTTATTCAAAGATGCATACCTGAACTTTGCTTTGTTTTGTTTTTCTGTTTGTTTTAGTAAGAGTTTTGGTATAAGCCATGTGCACTCTCCAGAGTGACAGAGAGAGAGAGAGAGAGAGAGAGAGAGAGAGAAAGCAAGAAATCACCCCCAGGGGGATGGCCAGACCACAATCCTTTCTCATCCATTCTCCTCCTGGGATTTTGGGCATGCACACACACTCATCCAGCATGAGTTTTAAGCCACTGGGTCCAGGACTCAAACTGTGGTCAATTACATGTGAGTCCTGTGACATAACCATTACACCATCTGCTGCTCTCTATACCTGAATATTTACAGTAATATTATTTGTAATATCCCGTTGCTCTTGATTTTGGAAGTGGCCCAAATATCAATCAGCAGATAACGGTATACATATAGTATGAGGTAGAATGATATAATCATAAAATGGAATGCTATTTGTGAATACAAAGGAAAAAAAAAAACTATTGATACAGACTATAACGTGAATGAATTTCAAATACTTATCTGATGTTATTTATTTAGAATTCTAGAAAATGAAAACAAATCAATCTTGGCAGAAAGCAGGTAAGTAGTTGCACGGGGTGGGGTTGAGGGAGAGAGCAATGGTGAACAGTTACTACAAAGGGTCACAAGGAAACGTTCTGGGAGTTGAGCATGTTCACTCTCTTGATGGTAGTCATCATTCCAAAGGTATACACGTGTTATAAATCTTAACAAGTTGCATATTCATAAATAAGTGCAGAGGGACTAGGTCTACTGTCACCTCGACATTAGCTCAGTGAAGCTGATTTTGAATTTCTGTGAGAACTGTGAGAAAATACTTATTTTAAGCCACCAAATTTTTACAACGTGTATAAGAAGTTTCAAGTCATTTTATGACCTGTAGATTCCTTTTACCACTTACTCAATTAAGATGCAAAGTTAACCTATCATTGCAAAAAACCCTTGTACCCTTTGCAATACCCACCTGCTTTCCCCCATTCTGAGCCCCTGGCAACCACTAATCTGTTTTCCATCTCTATGATTTTGTCATTTTAAGAATATTATATAAATGAAATCACACATTGGGTGACCTTTTGATATTGACTTTCTTCATTTAGCTTAATGCTTTTGAGAGTCATCCAAGTTGTTATATGTATTGATGGTTCATTCTCTTTTATTGTAGAGTTGTATTCCATATTTCAAATGGAACTTAAGATAATTCTTTCTCAATATAAAATATTAAAAGTCTAGGAGAAAACAACACATGATTAAACACCTGTTTTGAAAGGTATAAGCAGATTCTGCTAGGAAAAAAGTATTACTGTAGCAGTCAAAACTAATGAAATTATTAATGGCATTATGAAGCCATGTTAGTTTCAAACTATGATAGGTAACAGATTTTAGAAAATTTAAAATTAATTTCAAATAAATTAAGTAATATGATTTTCAGAAATGCATACTGCTTTTTAAGTTTTTTGCCATAGGGTCCATGTGCTCATGGGAGAGAAACAGAGAGAGACAGTTGAGAAATCAGCCCCTGGGGGATGATCACGCTTCTTTATTCTCCTCCTACGATTCTGGGCATGCCACACACACACATGTAGCTAGCAGGTCTGGAACTTGAACCACAGCTGTGGGAGTTCAGTGTGTAGCCACTATGACACCTGCAAGCTCCAGAATATTTTTAAGTAAAATCTTTATCAATCTGTCACCTGCATAAGACTATAAATTTGAAATTGCGGTTTTCAAATGATCTCTGGGTGCTGGCTGAAATGAGCACATAAAAACTGGCCAGATGAGCCTCAGTATATTATACAGAGAAAATAGACAATCACCCGATGTAACAGGTGATCTCCACTCAGATTCTTTTTATGTGTTTTTTATAAACCTGGGCAGTATATGAAAGGCAAAGGCTACTAGGCTATACAGGTTGGTGCTGGTGAGATAGCAGATGTGTTCAGAATAGAATAGTTTGGGATAGTTTGTTTCTAAACTGGTCTATGTGTCTGGGTGAGTTCCCATGTCAGAGACATTGGGGTAGGGTGTCATTTCAGTCTGGTTTTGTTTGTTGTTTGTTTTGTTTGTTTGTTTGTTTGAGTTTTCTGTTTATTTAGACATGAAATTTTCCTTTTCATATAACTTATCTAATTAAAATATTCATCTTGGTAGTTACCACAAAAAAGTAACATAGAAAATCGTATTTACTTTTTGGGACCCAAATACAAATGAAGAGCAGGGTGACACCTTGCTCCAGTCTATTGTGTTGTTAGGAGTTTTGTGTATCACACTTTCATATATTTGCATTGAGATGATCATGCAGTTTATAACGCAGACCATGGTGTATAAGCTGCGTGATATGTGTATCACACTTTCATATATTTGCATTGAGGAGATCATACAGTTTATAACGCAGACCATGGTGTATAAGCTGCATATGTGTGTCACACTTTCATATATTTGCATTGAGGTGATCATGCAGTTTATAACGCAGACCATGGTGTACAAGCTGCATGATATGTGTGTCACACTTTCATATATTTGCATTGAGGTGATCATGCAGTTTATAACGCAGACCATGGTGTATAAGCTGCATACTATGTGTATCACACTTTCATATACTTGCATTGAGGTGATCATGCAGTTTATAACGCAGATCATGGTGTATAAGCTGCATGATATGTGTGTCACACTTTCATATATTTGCATTGAGGTGATCATGCAGTTTATAACGCAGACCATGGTGTATAAGCTGCATGCTATGTGTATCACACTTTCATATATTTGCATTGAGGTGATCATGCAGTTTATAATGCAGACCATGGTGTATAAGCTGCATGATAACACCACCATAAGCTTCCAAGAAGTCTCACTTTTTCTGACTGCCAGCTTGATGGTGGCCCAAACAAAAAAGGGAGGGAAGATCACAGCCAGCCCTACTTTGACCTCAGACTTCTCTCCCCCATTTAGCATGGCCATAACATTTTTCAAGCATCACCCTCAACTCTAGAGCCTTTTTTTTCCCCCTCAGCTTCCAAAGCTATGGAGTGGGGAAGCCCTCTACGAATAAGAGCCAGATAGATGCAATTATTTAACAAGTGGAACCCTGGTTTCCTCATTTGTAAAAAGAGGGTATTTATTTTACTTGCCATGTTGGGATATTGTCAATATTAAATAACCCTGGGTGAGAAATGTCTGATCTATTGTCTTGCATTATGAAAGTATATGAGGCCAGGTTACTAATACAGAGTATGGAGTCCAAATAGAAAATGCCTAGCTATGTCACCTAAGAGTCAGCTGGGCAGATTTCTTACACAATTCTTTAAAACCTGTATTTTCATTAGTATCATAAAAATATCAAGTGAAAAGGTACCCTGGAGAAATAGAAGGAAAACCACACTCAGCTCAAATTTGGTGAATTCATGCTGATTTTCCATTTATGTAGCATTTGTTATTATTATTTATCTTCCCTTATGGCAAAGTATTTTTAGGACATTTTTCTTGGAGTCTCAGATCTTATTTATATTTCTTAGTAGCAGTCTAGATTAAAGGGCATGTTAACCTGTAAATTTAACCTAGCATGAGTCTTCAGATATAATTTATAATGCCTAGTTCCATGAACTGATATTACATATCCATTTTATTATACATATGAGGTACACAAAGAATAAAATTCTGATTTTATCTTATTGAACATCATTAACTTATTAGTGAAATAATTATGATTTTTGGTTCAAAATGGCTTATAATCACATATATTTAACTTCCCTTTCTTCCAAGATCCTATAACTACAATAGGTAAAAAAAAGAGAGAGAGAGAAAGAGAAAACTAATGAAATAAGCCCATTGCAGCATCAAAAAGAATGAGAGATCCCTGAGTACATAGCTATTTTAACACACTTTATAAGGCTGAACGTTGATGACAGTCTAATTGATTTTAAAAAAACAGAATAAGATAACAAAATGTGGCAACCGAAGGAATGCAGGAGGAAACTCTAATGAATAAACTTCAGAACGATTTCAGGATTGTTGTCTGCAGTGCTGGAAGATGGGGTAAAAATGAGATGGGACAAGAAGGAGCTCACTGGGAAGCTGCCAGTGGAACCAGGTTCGACAGGCTTTCTGCTTTTGCCATTCCTCTTCCATACCTGATCATGAACACTAACATCCATCAGTAGTCTGGGGTTTTCTTCTAAGCAAAAAGCAGAAGACATTATACTAAATATACTTATTTGGAGAACTAGGACTCCTATTGTTAAGACAAACATAAAAGAGTGAAATGCTCTTCATTCTAGAATTTTGAGGTAAAGAGTCTAACCACTAGATCTCTATTTGCTAAACTCATGCTGGTATTGAATCTACTTCCACATGCGTAAGTTTTCCTTATCTCCTTAATATGCGGAGAGAGTGAATGAAAGGACAGATTCTATCACTCTATGTCCAGGCTAATGGTGGAGATAATACCATTATAAACCTATTCTGATGCTTACATATGAATGGATATCGAAGAATCACCAGTAGAATGAATGAAAAAGATCTATAATATATTGGGACCAGCAGATGGCGGAATGGTTACATCACTGGACTGCCACATAGTCAACCACATTTCAAGTCCTAGACCCAGGAGTTTAAGACACATGCTGTGTACATGTGCGTACATGCCCAACATCTCACGAGAAGAATGGAGGGAAAGAGATTGTGGCGTGGTCATCCACCCTGGGGATGACCTTGTTTTCTGTCTCTCTGTCTCTCTCTGTCTTTCGGCAAGTACATGCACTTATACCAAAAATCTTTCTCAAATAAATAAATAAATAAAGGATCTATAATATAGTAACTAACCAGAGAAAGAAAATAATTGATTTAGGAGGAAGGAGATATTTTATAGTAAGTAGAAGACAAATTATAAAAAGTCCTAATTATTACAAATAAAAGAAAAAAATAAAGATGTTTAAAAACTAACAAAGACACAACAGAATGGGTCAACAACTCCAAATCTATTTTTCATGAATACTAATAAAATAGTGTGCCATTGCAAAAGTCATGACACATTAAGGAAAATATAGACATGACAAAAAAAATTATATATACTCACACACAAATATAAATGCACTCTATAACTGAAAAAGCCAAAGTCCATGTCATAAAAGTATCAAATGGAAGGACTGAGAGATCTGAAGATGTAGGTGAGAGAAAAAAAATGTTTCCTTCTGCCTTTCTAAGTTCCCAATGGGGGCTCCTGTACCAAAGGAGATTTATTTAATTTTATTTGCTGATGTTATTGGTGTTGTTATTATTATTGTTGTTGTTATTTAATTTGACCAGAGAGACGGAGAGAGAAAGAGAAAGTGAGAAAGCAAAGAGCCAGTTCCTGAACTTGAACTGTGGTCGGCCATGTGGGAGTTCAATTCCTTAAACACCATGCCACCTGCTGGCCCCAAATGAGATTAACAAGAGAAAAACAAACAGATTTATTAACATGTACCTTTTATATTACATAGGAGAAAACTGAGTGAATAAGTAACCCTCAAAGAGATGGCTTAGAACTGCAGTTTATGTAGCATTTTTCACAAAAGAAAAAAAAAAGCAATAAAATTTTAGAGAAGTTGGAGAAGACAAAGAAAAATAACTTGAGTCTCTAGGGATAGTAAATTGTTAGCAGGTAACTATATGGAAAAATATTGGTAGATTATGGTTAGCTAATAAATACGTTACATAAATTCCTCTGGTTCTGGTTCTAGGCTGAGAAAGGTCTACAATTATCTCTATTTGGTGATTAATGATTTTTTTTCAAACTTATTCATTTGTTTTTTAATTGACATAAAATATTGTCCTTTTTGGTAGAAAGGGGAGGAAAGCCAACCTCACAGATGTATGCCCTGCTTTTAGACAATTAGAGACAGGGCAGAGAGATTCTGTCACATCTGCTAGATCTTAGCTGCTGCTACCCAAAATAATTCTCATGGCAAAACAGCATATTTTGGGGTAGCATATTCTCCTACCTGTCAGAGTAAAGTTTAATGGTGTTAATGTATTTATCTCGCCTATTAGGAAGCCGAGTGATAACATTGAAATGAAATGGAACTGCAAGTAGAGTTTGATTATATAGGACCTTAGACAAGCTACTGGGTTGTTAAAGACGTCATGACACATTTTGCATAGAATAATATGTCATGACTTTTCCGATGACCTAATATATAAATGGGGAAGAGGAGGAAGAAAACAGTAGGTGAGAGATTATCATCATCATGCATAGCAGGAGTTTTTTATCTAGATGGAAAACAGCAATTTAAACATTCACTTTTAGATTACTTGATAACATGAAAACAGTTAGGGTTAGAGCTGGCAGTATAATTGAGAGATCTGAATTTTACATTATAGGTCCTCTAGAGGCAGGAAGAAAGCTAGAAAATGGAAGCAGGTAAGGGGACCGGAATATCTGCCTATGTGGCTAGTTAGAAAAATTGATGGGGGCAGAAAAGTCCCCACTGGAGCTAATGTAGGTGAGAGATTTTCAGTGAGGCATTTCTAGCTGATAACCAATGAACTAAATTATTGGGCTCAGCCACACTTGATATTGCTAATGAGATGAATCAGTGGGCCCAGTCACATGTGCTCTGTAACCAATGGGATGAAAGCAGTTACTGGACCCAGTCAATGATCAACAGAAGTAATAAGCCCCAGGGAGTGCGACAGCCAGGACCTTGGAGCCACTTTTTCCCTCTGGCTCTCAGGGCTCTACCTCTTAGGCATATACTTTTGCTTTTACTCAATAAACTATCCTTTGCTTTCACCGTTGGCATGTTCTGTTCAGTTCTTTGTGTGAAACACCAAGAACCTGAATAGCCATCCCACAACACTCTTGTACATTTTTTAGTATATATATTTTTTACTCTCTACATGTAAAGTGTTTTAAAACTAAAGCTAAAAATGATATTTAAACAGGTAGGTTAAAACAGTAGAAATAAATCAGTTAAACTTGTTACATTTAACATGGTTTGCCAGGATGCTTAGTAATTTGGCATTTATCTGACTGAATTTGCCATTAAAGAGAGGGAAAATAATCACATTCATAAACTGTGTAGCCATAGCTCAAAGCTATGTCTTTATTGTACATGTTTAATTTAATGAATATTTTCTGTGTTTAGATGATACTTTTTGTTGCATTTCATTTGAAACATGTCATTTAAAAAGAAATACTTGTTTATTGTAAAGACTCAACAAAACAACAAAAGCAATAAAAGTCACTTTTAATCTAATGCCTGGTCCTTTTAAACTTCTATTTTGCTTTAATGTACATTTATTTTTCTGAGAAAGAATCTCAAGAGGAAATTGACATTTAATAACACTTTGTGTACAAGTTCACATACTATTCTAAATAATATTTACAACTTAGACATATAAGTTATTTCAGGTCCAAATTCTCAGTTATTGAAACATGTAGCCTTTTTTGCTATGCAGTTTAGAAGAGAGATATTAACTTCAGCTATAGTAAAGTAGGAGACCTAATAAAAAAAAGGATATTTTTTAAATTTTCAAAATTCCTGACATATATAGCTTTATGTGTTTGTCTGAAAGTATAATTTTCTATTTACCTTGAATATAAAAAATAAAGGTTATGAAAAAATAGAATTATAGTTTCATCCTTTGGAATTCTACCATTTGTGCATATGCTAGTTTAAAAGACCTGTGAATAAGGAACAGTTTTTGTTATTTGTTTTTTTTTTAAGAATTTTTGCATAGGACATGTACGCTTTCCAGAGAGGATAAAGACAGGAAGAAGGAAAGTGAGAAATCACCATGCCCGGGGGAGATGGTTATGCTGCAATTCCTTTCCTGCCTTTCTCCTCCTGGAATTTTGTTCTCACACACACACACACACACACACAGGTGCCTGGAGTGATTCTCAAGTCACCAGGTCCAGGTTTCAAACCATAGTTGGCCACGTGGGAGTCCAGCACCTTAATCAATATACACTTTCTGGCCTCATGAATGGATATTTAGTGGAACTCATAAACAAAACTATCATGATTCACTGTGATACAATTTTTCCAGGGTTAAGGTTGATTAGGTTAGTGTTATGAGACTTTTTACCTGTCATAATTTACCACTTTATTGATCTGCTATATTTGAGTAGATCACCTAATTTTCAGATCATCTGGATTTTTTTAGTTTATGACATTTAATAGATCACCAATATAAACACTCTGCTAGAGATGCAAATGCAAAAAAATGTGACTTTTTTTCACAATTTGGGAAATACAAATTATGTAAAAAAAGTGCTAACTTACAGTGCATGTGAATTCTTGAGAGAGTATACTGAAAACTGATTTTCTATGGAGGCTTTCTTTAAGAGGTCCAGAATAGAAATGAAGATTTGGAGCACATTTTAGGAAAAGAAGGGTCAGCAAAACAAGTGAGTAAAAAGGTAGATGTGACCCAAATGTAGAGCCACTTAGTCATGTTAAACATGTTTGATGGTGGACACTACTCTATAAAGGGATCTACTCAGTAATCTTACTAGTTATGTCTCGGTGCATAAGAAAACACTAGCAGATGTTCTTAAAATATTAAAATCACAGATTTTATTTTATTCAGTTCCTCTAGCATTGAACTACAGAAACTATTTTTAATTAGCACCTGAGAGAGTCTGACTTCTTGTGAACTTCTACTCAGGAATGACTTTCCCTTGCAGGACATCGGAGAAGCTGATGAGCATGAATGGAGACATCTGACAACCCCTCTGCAGGTGGCGATTCTTGAAAATGAGATATTATCAATTTGAACCAATTGGAGGAACTATAATTGAGATTCTATTAGTGATCTGACCACAAATTGGATGAGTTATTTTGTTATTAACAAAGAAAGAAAGAAATTGACCTTCAAATTGGGTTCATTTTTGGACTTTAAGGTAGAATGTCATTCAACTAAATGCTCATTATTCCTGATCTTTAGATGAAAGACAACTTTTCCCCAAAAGATATGAAAAAATGTTATGTTAATTTCACATGTTCAGCAATGGATAATGCTAAGATGTCAAAATGTCTCTGGAATAGCAAAGTAACTAGTGTGTACACTAGAAATATTGCAAATAAAAGATGATTGCTATTGGGAATTTGTATGAACTTGAATCTTAAATAGTTCTTCCTATGCTAAAGCTAATCTCTGAAAAAAAGAAATTTAGAACAGAGGACAGGGTCTCCATGAGGTATTATATTAAATTAAATTAATTAATCATTAATTTTAGAAACACAGATCTAAGATAAATATCTTATTTGAGCTATATTGGACATGGCAACTTGACATGACTAGGTATCGACCACCAATTTCTCTGTAAATGATCGTGACTCAACTTTGTATTTAGAATTTTCAAATATAGTCAATCCACAATTGCATTCTAAACCATTATTATATCTAGAAATAAATGATAAGTTTTGAAAACATAAACATATTAAGCTGTTATAAATAAGGAAAAAAAAAACTTTTGCAGAATGAAAACTTGGATTAATTATTGACACAGGATTTAAATTAAAACAGCATTTGTATCTACTTCCAAGAAACATAGAGCAATGTTTTTGTTGTTTTGGCTCCTGCAGATCAATAATATGCAAATCCCAGGTGATAACGAAATATATATTTTATATTCTAGTTGGTTAACAGGTGAAAAATTTAGTGATGACGTTTTTGTTCGTTCATTTCTGTCAGATTTTTAGAAAGAAATTATTTTAGAAATAATGAGAAATTGTTCCTATGGAAAATAGGACACAAAGTTTTTACATATGGCATTTAACCACATTTTTATATTGGGAATGCTTAATATCCATAAAAAATAAATTTCCCCTTTGAATTTAAATATTTGAATGATCAGAATATTCTGTTCAGTAGACTTGGAAAAAGTTACTGTTACTCTGAGATAACGGGGCTTTGCAGAAAAATTATCAGCAGAGAGAAAAGAACTGTTCAGGGGTATCAAGTGTAGCAAGTCAGAAATGTAGGGAAAAAATAATAAGAAATAAGAATCAGATACTAACTACATGCATTGTCATTACAGTGCCTGGCACATAGAAGAACACTTAGCAGAATATATAAAATGAGATATTCCCTAAAATTATACCTAAGTTAATCTTCCAACAACCCTATTATTGCTATTTTGCAAATAAGAAAACTAGAGGCCAGAGTTAATATATCACCTTCTTAACTGAACTGCTAATCTGTCATAGAACCAGTTGTTGATATAGACACATCTGATATAATAAGTTTACATTCTTTTTTTAAAAGAATTGTTTTATTTAATTTTAATCATTGTCATTATTTTATTTTTTTTGAAGTTGGACAGAGAGAGAAGAAAAATGAGAAAGCAAGCTGCCAGGTCCAGGACTGGAACTGTAGCCAGCCATGTGGGACTCCAGCCACTTTAACATCATGGCACTGCTGGCCCCAGGAGAAACTCTATCTTACAAGTCACAATAACAAAGACTAAGTTTGAGAATTATTCTGTTGTTGAAATGAGAATAGAGTACAACTTCTGCTGAGATCAGTTTTAGCAGGCTTTGAAAATTAACAAACAGAGCACAAGAGCAGTTTCTGGCATAAGTATAGAGGTTTAAAGTATTATATTAGCAACAGTAAAAGTACGAGCCGGGGTCAGTAAGTGGCGTGGCGGATAAGGCTCTGGATTCCCCATGGCTGAGAGCAGTTTGAGTCCTAGACCTGACGGCTTGAAAATCACAACAAACCAATAAATAAATAAATGCCAACAAAACAAAACAAAACAAAACAAAAACCCAGCACAAGCCCTTTGGCCCAGTTATGCCATTATAGGTCTTTTCTCACCTATGTAAAATTAAATACAAGCACATTCATGCCAACATTGTCAAAACAAAAACAGACTAGCCATTATCCTTAGAGAAGTGCTTAAACTGTGATCTATTAGCTCAGATAATATGCAGATAAAATGTGGCAGCCCTGTAGTACTGAGAACATCTCAAATCACATTATCTACTATTAATTTGCATTTGGTAGAAACTGGCTTCCAGATCTACGTATGTTCTAATATACATTACTCCAAATGTTTCCACATATTAACTTGCCTAACATCTGAAAACTAGTTTTCATTTTTTGAGAAAACCCCAAATTGAAGCACGTAGCCATTAGGATGTGACAGAGGGCAATCATAAACATGCTTGAACATTGTTTGAATCCATTTGTTCTGGTAATTATGTTGATACCATACTTAGGATAGCCATTTCTTCCTCTTCCTCTTCCTCTTCCTCTTCCTCTTCCTCTTCCTCTTCCTCTTCCTCTTCTTCAGAGAGGTTTTTTTGTATAGGGCGCGTGCGCTCGCCAGACAGAGAGAGATAGAGAGACAGAAAGCGAGAAATCACCCCCCCAGGGGGGATGGCCACGCTGCAATCCCTTCTCCTCCATTCTCCTCTCGGGATCTTGGGCACGCACTCACACGCGCCAGGCGTGAGTTTTAAGCCACAGGGTCCGGGACGCAAACCGCGGTCGACTACATGGGAGTCCAGCGACACAGCCATTACGCTAACTGCTGGTCCCTTCTTCATCTTCGTCGTCTTCCTCCTCATCATCTTCTTCCTCCCCCTCCTCCTCTTCCTCATCTTCTGGTTCATTCTTCTTCTTTGAGCCTGTTGGCCTGCCAGGGCCCTCCTTTCCTGCTTCACTTTTGCCCTTGGCAGGTATGCAGCAGTATCCTTCTCACATTTCTCCTTTAGTTTAACCGCTTTCTGTTCGTATGGCTGTTTGTCTTTGGCTGACTGTTCAGACCGCATTTCACCCAATTTTTTTGCAGTATCCCCAATGGACAGGCCTGGGTATTCACTTTTGATTTTTGGGCAATGTTCAGAGAAAAACAGGAAGAAGGCAGATGGAGGCCTTTTTGGAGCACTGGGATCCTTTTTATTTCCCTTATCACCTTTGGGAAGGACGTAATTTTTCATCTCCCTGTCATAAAGAGCTTTGTCACTTTTTGCCATATCTTCAAACTTTGACTTTTTCTTTGCAGACATGGTCTTCCATCTCTCCGAACATTTCTTGGAGAATTCGGCGAAATTGACTGAAGAGTCTGGGTGTTTCTTCTTGTTCTCTTCCCGGCAGGTCTGCATGAAGAAGGCATATGAGGACATTTTGCCCCTCGGCTTGTTGGGGTCTCCTTTGACAACATCTACCTGGTGTGAGCTCTCCTCCGAGTCCTGCACAGCAGCCAGATCTGACAGAGAAGCTTCCTCCCCAGGGCTCCGGCGTGAACTGGTTTCAAAAGTTTACATTCTTATTTGCTATAGGGCAACCCAAAATTATACAGTTCAATAATCTCTCTCTCTTCTTCTTTTTTTTTTTTTTTTTGTAGAGGTTTTTCCTTTAGGACCCGTGTACTTGCCAGAGAGAGGGACAGAGACAGAGACAGTGAGAAGGAAAGTGACAAATCACTATCCAGGGAGGATGCCCACACCTCAATCTCTTCTCCTCCATTCTCCCTCCAGGATCTTGGGCACGTACACACACGTACCCAGCATGAGTTTTAAGCCACCATTTCCAGGACTTGAACAGTGATTGGCCATGTGGGAGTCCAGCAGCATAAACACTATGCCAAATTAAAAAAAAATTATTTATAAAAATTATATTTCTCTTCCCCCATATATCTTGAGTCCATTTTTCCATTAGCATAAATTGTATCCACATATGACATACTTCTGCTGAATGCTATTTTGGAAGATTAATTCAAAGCATGTGGAATAAAAGCACTGAAATGATAACCTCATGCTGAGACAGGATTTCAATTGGTCAGTACAGTATCTTGTAAAATGCTTAAGAGTATGTTAAATACCTCTATACTCTAGCAGGTATCCTAAGTACTGGTCATGAAGTCAGATGGTTCCTATTTTGAGTGCACACTTGGTCCCAGTAACAATCAGTTGAAAAGATCATTTCAAGTTCAGTATAGAATGAGCTATAATAGGAATCCATGCAGGGTACTAAGAAAGGAAAAAAGAAAGGTCTCTTCATCCAGATCAGAGATGTGAAAGGGTGTGGCCACTTAGAGCTGTCAACATGGAACAAATTATTCCAGGGTAAAGAACAGGAGGCATGGACTTTCTGTTAGGTCTAGGACCTGTCCTGCAATTCAGGCACTCATAGATTATACTAACTGCTTTCTTTCTCTCTCTTCTCTTTCTCTCTCTCTTTCTCTTTCTCTCTCTTTCTCTTTCTCTTTCTCTTTCTCTTTCTCTTTCTCTTTCTCTTTCTCTTTCTCTTTCTCTTTCTCTTCTCTCTCTCTCTCTCTTTCTCTCTTCTCTTTCTTCTCTTTTTCTTTCTTTCTTTCTTTCTCTCTTTCTCTCTCTCTCCTTCCTTCCTTCCTTCCTTCCTTCCTTCCTTCCTTCCTTCTCTTTCTTTCTTTCTTTCTTTCTTTCTTTCTTTCTTTCTTTCTTTCTTTCTTTCTTTCTTTCTTCCTTCCTTCCTTCCTTCCTTCCTTCCTTCCTTCCTTCCTTCCTTCCTTCCTTCCTTCCCTCCCTCCCTCCCTCCCTCCCTCCCTCCCTCCCTCCTTTCTTTCTTTCTTTCTTTCTTTCTTTCTTTCTTTCTTTCTTTCTTTCTTCCTTCTTCCTTCCTTCCTTCCTTCCTTTCTTCCTTTCTTCCTTTCTTTCTTCTTTCTTTCTTTTTCTTTCTTTTCTTCCTCTCTTTTTCTTTCTTTCTCTTTCTTTCTTTCTTTTTCCTTTTCTTCTTTTTTTCTTGCTTCTTTCTTTCTTTTCTTCCTCTTTCTATCTTCTTGCCTTCTGTCTTTCTTTCTTGCTTGCTTGCATTCTTCTTTCTTTCTTTTTTTTTTTTTTTTTTTTTGGAAAGGGAATATTCACTTCCCAAAGAAAGAAACAAAGAGAGAAAGTGAGAAATCACCCCCTACCCCCAGGAGGATGGCCACACCACAATCTCATCTTCTCCTTTCTCCATGCTGGATTCTGGGCATGTATGCACATGTGCCCAGTGTCACTTTCAAGCCACTGTGTCCGAAATTCAAACCACTGTCAGTCATGGGGAAATCAAGTGCCTTAACTACCATGCTACCTGCTGCCCCCTTGACTGCTTTTTAAAAAGTTTTAGATAGAAACTGTGGGCAGTATAATGTATGAAAGTAAGTGATATATTCTTATTTAAAATTAAAAAGCATTAATGAACTGTACCCAGAAAACTGGATGATGGTACAGCAGTAAGATGCAATGCTCTGTGAAGCTGACTCACATGAGAAAATTCTGGGAGTTCATCCCAGAAGAGTTCCTGAGTATGCCAGGCATATGTGTGTCCATGATGGGGGCTGGTTCTCTTATGAAAGAAATAAGTAAATAAGCTTCAAAAAAGAAAAAAATAATAAGTTGAAGATAATTTTAAAGTGTATAATATAAACAAGTATTGTCTTAAAACATCTGGAAGCCCTGCCTAGTGAACACTGAGGCGCTATAGGGCAGTGAGCACGGAAACTCTGCGTCTTCTCCCTACCCCCACAATGTGCCCTATGCGTCCTTTCCATTTGGCTGATTGTGAAGTGTATAATTTGTAATAGACAGTAAGGGACTGGCAGGTGGCGTAGTGATTAAGGTGCTAGATTCCAAAATGGTCCACTGAAGTACAAGTCCCAGTTGTTGGCTTGCTTTCTCACTTTATCTTTCTCTCTGTGTCTCTCTAATCAAATTAAAAAAATAATAACAATAACAAATAAATTTAAGTGAATAATTCTTTAAACAATAATAGACCAGTAAATGTAAGGTAAAAATAATAGTAAAAATAAAATTTAAGAATATTTTCATATGTCACTAGTCCTGAATCCTGTGAAAGCACTGTTTTCTAAATTTATGTTGATGAGAAAATACTGGTATGCATATAGACATAAAGGAGCAGTAATAATCCTGCTTATTGATTGTATCCCTGCATTTATTGACCACATGTGTCATTGCTTAACTCAGGAAGGTATTGTGAAGTTTGGGATGGTTTAAAGTTTTATCCATTTCACAAAGAATCACCTTACCCAACACCACAAAGCATGCCATTATTTTAATAAAACTCCACTTACAGGGGTCAATGAAATGAGAAAGTGGCAACAAGGATTAGCATTTCAAGCAGAAGCATTACATTTTCATGACAACCATGCTTCCACTTGTTTTACTAGAATGGAAGGTGGTCCCCAAACAAGCAATTGTTAGAGAGGAGCCAGGCTTTCAATTTGACTGATTGGATATGGTAATTTTCTGCCTCCTTTTTTTTTATGAGATATTTTAAAATAAAATTATTGTGATTAGTATAGCAAACTAACTTTTACATACGGCACTGGTCTTCTGTTCCATTGTTCCTTTTTACCATCTGGCGTAGTTGTAAACTCTCTCCCTGAGGACATTGACTGCTGTATAGAAAGAATTTACTCCATAGTAACTTATTTTCAAGGAATATAAAATTATACTTGACAAGAGGAGTAAGAAAGAAAACGATAGCATTGGAGCAGTACAAACACTAGATTATTGTTTTTTTTTTTTTTTTTTTTCCTAATTGCCAGAGGGCGCACATGCTTGCCAGAGAGAGACAAACTAACATAAAGAGAGAGAAAGTACTTTCCCACATGGGTGTGTTCACCCTGCATTCCTTCTCCTTCATTTTTCTATCCTATCAGGATTTGGGACACACACACGCACCCAGCACACACATGCTGGGGACAGGGTTTGAACTATGGGATCTGGTTCTTACCCGCTATGGGGTTGGCCCCCAGTTGTGTCTGATTATTAAGGCACATACAAGGTCAAGATCATACAAGGAAAGGTAAAATTCAGATTTCTTTTTGGCATTATGTACATAATTTGTCAAAGTACTTAGCAGTCTTTCTGATACTGAAATTGTCCATAACTAGGCAATTGCTTGCTTTTTTCTATTTAATGGTTAACTCCCATTAGCATTTGGACTCTCTCTGTTGTTTCCTCTTTCTCCTCCTCTGTTCTCTCCAACCAAATGTTCATTTTGATGGACTCAGTATTTTATTCTGTAGCTGTAACGGCAATATTTTTCTGTCAAAAATTTAGTCAGTGGGTATCATTGTGCACTTAAGTTGCATGTAGCTCCTAGATTAATTAGGATGCAGACAGTAATCAGTTTAATTCCTCATGGAAGTGTCAACTTCCATCTCCACTGATGCCAATTTTTTCCAGAATAAATAGTCCTTTATAGATTCATGATACGCCTTGCCTTAGCTAAACCCGTGCTATCAAATAGAAATATAATGCAAGTCACATGGAAAATTTTTAATTTTCTGGTTGTCACACTGAAAAAAGAAAAACAGGTGAAATTAATTCAATAGTAAATATTTTATTTAATATATACCAAATATTATCTTTTTTGATACCTAATCAATATAAAAGATACTGATGAGATATTTTACAGTATTTTTTAAAAAACTGTCTTCAAAATCCGGTGAGTATTTTACACTTCTGGCACATCTTAATACAGACAAACCACATTTCAAGTGCTTAATAGCCCTGTGTGGTGAGTGGCTACCAAACTGTGTAGTCAAGACAAGAGCTTATATTATTCTCTAAAGAGTGTTCACCTGAATTTAACAAAAAATATATCTTACATATCAATTTAGCTTCCATAAAAGTACAGTATAAACTACAGAATTAAGATTAAACAGCAAATAAGGCAGATATATTACAGAAACAGATATGTTACTATGAATCACAGGAATATAACCTCCAAAGTGTAATTTATTTTAAAAAAAACTTATTATAAATAAATAAAAGGAATAGCTTTATGTTATGATGTGTCCACTTTCTTCCTCAGATTATGTTAATTATGAATGAATCGTAAATAATACATTTTTAGGTTAATGGTTGCCAGGCAACACATACTTCTATTAAAACAACAACAAAAGAAACTCCCTAACCTTAAATCTCTATTCTTTCCTCTTCTGCCTCCACAACCTGTATTATTTCTATTTTTCTCAAGCAGCAGTGTGAACCCAGAAGATAAGGAAGACAAATTTGTAATTAAATCTTCTGTGAAGTAGATAGCCACATCTATGACACACAGAGAGAAATGTTTATATAGAGCCGTTCATGTAGTCAAAATAGATATTTTGTTTGCACTGGAATTCTCTAGTAATTACTTTTTAAATGCTTGTAATTGTTTTAAAGCTGATCTGTTCTTTACTCATGGAGAGTCTTTAATAACACACATCAGAGAACCACGCAGAACTAGCTTCAGAGATGTTTTTATAATATAAATTTGAAAGCTGTTTCTACGAGATTCTGAAGCAACTAACCATCACTCCCACTGACCAATCAAATCAGTGAGAGAAGTCAGTTAAATTGATTGACTAAAAGGAGTGACTGTTTTGGGGCATAATTATGGCTTCAGATGGCATGTAACTGACAGTGTTCACAGGACAGATACTATAAGTAAAGTGGAAAAAAAGATGCAATTATATGGATGGTTTGAACTTGTAAATGCATTTGTCTGAGTTATTTGAATAGCTGGGTTAGTGTTTCCACTTAATTTTGTGTATGAAGATCCAGACTCCCTTTGAGGGGTGGGAAGAGCCGTGAACTTCATTGGAACAGGAGCCAAAAGTCAACAAAAGAGCAGAAATGAAACACATCAATGCAAAGAAGAAAAGGCAAAGAGGATGGATCAGAATAGCTAAAACTGAGGAAAAGGTCGATAGGATTGAGGTGATTCATAGAAAAATAACATATCTGTTTCTCCAAATTTTCTCTACCTCCTTTCTTTTTGAAAATTATTTTTTTTCTATCTAGATTATAAGGCAAATAATTCACATATACCTTCAAACCAACAAATTCATACTAGAGTGATTAATACTTGCTAAGGCTTTAGCTTTATTTTGATGTTTTGTCAAAATAATGTCAGAGAATAATTCAATGGATATATTCTATTAATAATTAGCATATTGAGTGACAAAAAATTAGCTCTATATCTATCAACTTTTTGCTCAAATGTATATATTATATGACAAAGTAGCCTCTTGAGACATGTTTTTTTGTCCTATATATTTATTTATTTTTGAGAGGTTTTTGCTATAGGGCACGAGTGCTCACCAGAAAGACAGAGACAGAGAGACAGAAAGTGAGAAATCACCCCCCAGGAGGGATGGCCATACCACAATCCCTTCTCCTCCATTCTCCTCTCGGGATCTTGGGCATGCACGCACAAGTGCCCAGTGTGAATTTAAGCCACCGGGTCTGGGACTTGAACCGCAGTTGACTACATGGGAGTCCAGTGATATAGCCATTACGCTAACTACTGGTCCCTGTTTTTTTTTTTTTTTTATCACATTGTTTTATTTTGCATTTCCCTGGTCTACATTAAGAATGAGGATGTATACTGCTTCACATGTTTATTGTCCATTCAAGGTTATCCCTTCCAGCAAATTGCAGTTTTCTATTCTTTGCCCTTATTTGCATTTGCTTTGTTTATCTTTACCTTAATTAATAAGTAAATAATAAGTAAACAACTTTCCCTTCAGTAAAGGCTTAACACACCTTACCAAACATTGTTTGTTGTTAATTTCACAAATGTGATAGGTAAATTTTGCTAAAAATCTTTTCTACTGCTAACTAGTTGCTATGACCTCAGGTAGACTTTTTAAACCTTTCTATACCTCAATTTCTTTCACTGTAAAGTAGAGGAAATGCAGTCTGTGTGAGTATTAAATGATAGTCAATAATGGACATCATGGGACCTTGCAGATGGTGTGATGGTTACATTGTTGTACTCCCACATAGTTGACTGCAGTTCGAGTCCGAGACCTGGCAGCTTAAAACTCACGCTGGACACATGTGCGTGCATGCCCAAAATCTGGAGAGGAGAATGGAGGAGAAGGGATTGTAGCATGGCCATTCCCCAGGGGGTTTGCTTTATCACTTTCTGTCTCTCTGTGTCTCTGGTGAGCACGCACATGCTATAGTATAAATCTCTCTTTTAAAAAATGAACATCGTTATTGGTACTCTTTGAATTCATTCCTCTGTCTATGGCTACAGTTATTTGTCATATGAATCATCTTCCCTACACATACACTTTCAGAGGGCAGAAATTGCATCTCATGGTCTGTGCTATATGCAGTGTCTCTAGTATGTTTCCATCATGTAAATGTTTTATTGGCCTAGAAATTGCTTCCCCATAATTTGTGTGTGAAAAACTTCTTTTCCTCCTTCAAAAGTCACTGTTATCCATTTTCTATGAAGTTACCCTTAACAACTGAGTTACTCCTTACTCTATGTCTCTGTTACCCCTTATCCATATTCCTTATAAGAAAATTAAGGCTCAGAAAGATTAAGACTAAGACTGAACCATGGGTAAGTCATGGAGCTTCTGGTGCCAACATCCTCACTCTAATACAACTATATTTTAGTACCTATCACGGAACGTTTTGTAGATCTTGGTTGAAATAGCTAACTATAATTAAAACAGGATATTATGAGTGCCTAGCCAGATCCAGTTGGAGAAGAACTGTCTTAAAGTTTTCTCTAAACAAGTGAAAAAGTTCAATAAATGCATTGAACATATGGCTTACATAGAATTTAGAGATTCTATTTTTAATTTTTGATTGCAATCTTGTCATGGTATATCTATCTAGGAGGTCATTGTTGTATCTCTGCTGCTTAGAAAAATTGGATCAGACTAATAGGTAGTCAGAAAAGCTGAGTTAAGGGAGACCAGGAGCCAGCAGTGCTATGGTTAGAGAAGGTCTTTTTAATTTTAAAATGTTGAGTCTGAATCTCCAGTGATTTCTGATGCATGTGCTTTATTATAAGGAACTTTGTTTCGACTGGTAAAGACTTAAAAGATGAATGATTTTTGACTGCGACTATTAATTAATGAATGCATATTGTTGCTCTTTGAGAATTTTATTTATTTTCATTTTTAAAAGAACTGTTTTTATTTATTATTATTATTTTAACTTGCTATAGTAGTCAGAGTGGGGGGTAGTGAGAAAGCAACCCACCACATCTGGGATTCAAGCCTCAGTGGGCCACACGGGAGTGCAGTGCCCTAACTACCACATCACCTGTTGGCCTCAAGAATTTTAAAATGTGTCTGGAAAGAGGAGACCAAATCACGTGACTCAATTAAAGAATAAATTAAACTTGTTGCTACTGTAAATTATGGAGTCTAGATTACAGATGTAAGCTACAGATCAGAAGAGATAAAAGTCTTCATGGAAAAGAGTCTTTTTTTTCAATTTTATTTTATTTTATTTATTTATCATCATCATAATATTATTTATATTACAGTATATTACATTGCTTTTTCAAAAGGGAATGCCATGCATGTCAGTCCATATAGAGACATTAAAATCCCCACTTCATCATTCAATATCTTTTCATTGTTTTTCTCAATCATTATCATTTTTCCTAATTATTTTTTAACCATTCAATCAATATTTCTCATTTTGCTTGTAAAAAAGATTTTACCCCATACCCCTCTATGTCGCTGGAAAGTACTTCTCTTAAAACAAATCCCAATGGAGGAGAAATATACATCTCTCTGTCTCTCTCTGTCTGTCATCACCTCTCAACCCCTCATGAAATACTTCTAATAAGCCGTATCATGTAATGTGTATCCCACTAATGTCATGCCTCTCTATTGTTCTCTTGCTATCTTTCTCTATCCTCTTATCTTCAACCCCCCATTTCACACTGCCTTATCCTTGTTTAGTATTTTCACTGCCTTTATGTCCTCCAGTATTTCCCTCTCTATCATAGAGTATGGATAGTCAGTATATATTAAGTGGATACATACAATATCTTTCTTTCATAGCCTGGCTTGCTTCACTCAACAACAGAAACTCCATATCTGACCACTTTATAGAAAATGCCAGGGTCTTGTTATTTTTTATGGCTGAGTAGTATTCCATAGAGTATATATGCCACACTTTTCCAATCCATTCATCAGTTTGTGGACATTTAGGTTGGTTCCATGTCTTGGCAATCATGAATAATGCTGCAATAAACATTGATGTGCAAGCACTTTTCTGACTGAGCATTCTCCTTCTCCTGTCCTTTGGGTAGATACCCAGAAGTGGGATTGCTGGATCAAATGGTAGTTCTATTTGTAGATCTTTGAGGAATCTCCATATTGTTCTCCACAGTGGCTGAACCAGTTTACATTCCCACCAACAGTGTAGGAGGGTTCCCTTTTCACCACATCCCCGCCAACACTTACCACTTTTTATATTCTTAATATTTGCCATTCTGACAGGGGTTAGGTGGTATCACATTGTGGTTTTTATTTGCATCTCTGTTATGATGAGGGATGTTGAGCTTTTCCTCATAGGTTTTTTTAGCTGCTCTTATATCTTCCTTAGAGAGATTTTTGTTCAGTTCACTTTCCCATCTTTTAATTGGTTTAATCATTTTTTTTTTTCGCATAAGGCACTTGAGTTCCCTATGTATTCTGGTTATCTGTCCCTTGTCTGAGACATAGTAACAAAAAATTTTTCACATTCTGAGGGTTGTTGGTTCACACTTGTTACTGTGTCCTTTGCTGTGCAGAAACTTCTTAGTCTAATATAGTCCTACTTGTCTATTTTAGGGATTATTACCTGTGCTTTGAAAGTCTTATTTAAGAAGTCTTTGCCTACTCCAATGTCTCCCAGAATTTCCCCAGCATTTTCCACCAGTAGTTTTATTGTTTGAGGCCTTAGGTTCAGAGCTTCGATCCATTTTGAGTTTATTTTTGTTAATGGTGAAAGATGGGGGTCTCAAGATTCATCTTTCTATAGGTGGATACCCAGTTTTTTCAGCACCATTTACTAAAGAGGTTTTCCTTTTCCCAATGGATTGACTGATATCCTTTGTCAAAAAAATCAGTTGGCTGTAAGCTTTGGGGATTATTTCTGGGGTCTCTATTCTATTCCATTGGCCAAACAATATGATTGAAAGTATATACCACGTCTGTTTTTGATTGCATAAATAGTCAATACCATGCTGTAACATGATTTATGTTTAGTATTGTTGATGATCACAGATTTATAGTAATCTATATCTTGGGATCAGGGAGTGATATGCCTCCTACTCCATTCTTCTTGCACAGAATTGCTTTTGCAATACGAGGTCTTTCATGATTCCAGAGAAATTATATGATTGTCTTTTCTAGATCTGTGAAGAATATTTCTGGTATTTTGATTATAATTGTATTAAAGATGTAGATTAATTTGGGTAGAATTGCCATTTTGATTATGCTAATTCTTCCAATCCAGGAACATGGGATGTTCTTCCACTTTTTTTTATGTCACTTTCAATAGCTTTTTTAAGATTTTCATAGTTTTCTTTATAAAGGTCTTTGACTTTCTTAGTTAGGTTTATCACTAGGTATCTTATGCATCTTGTGGCTATGGTGAAAGGAATTCCTTTCTTCAGCTGTACTTTATTTAACTTGTTGTTCATGTGTAGAAATGCTATAGATTTTTGGATGTTGATTTTGTATCCTGCCACTTTACTGTATTTACTTATTACTTCAAGATATTTTTTCATGGAGACTTTTGGGTCTTCTAAGTATACCATCATGTCATCTTCGAATAAAGATATTTTCAACTCTTTTTTTGCCTATTCCAATGCCTTTTATATTGTTCTCTTCTCTGATTGCATTAGCTAAGACTTCCAGTACTATATTAAAGAGCAGTGGAGAAAGTGGGCAGCCTTGCCTAGTACCAGTTTTTAACGGAAAAGCTTTTAGCTTTTCCCCATTCAGTATAATGTTAGCTGTAGGTTTTTCATAGAGGGATTTTATTGTTTTGAGAAATGACCCTTCTATACCAATCTTACTGAGGGTCTTAATCATAAAAGGATGTTGTATTCTATCAAATACTTTGTCTGCATCAGTTGAAATAATCATACAATTTTTATTTTTCTTTCTGTTAGTATGGTATATTACATTTATGGTCTTGCATATGTTGAACTACCCTTTCATCCCTAGGATAATGACTACCTGGTTGTGATGAATAATCTTTGTTATTTGTTGTTGTAAACAATTTGCAAGTATCTTGTTGAGAATTTTTGCATCTATATTCATCAATGATATTGATCTGTAGTTTTCCTTTTTTGTCATTTCTTTATCTGTTTTGGGAATGAGGATGATGGAGACTTCATAAAATGAATTTGGAAGGTTTCCTTCCTTTTTGAATCTTTAGAAATAATTTTAGTAGGATAAGGGTTAATTCTTCCTTAGAAGTTTTGTAGCATTCAGAAGTGAAGCCATCTGGACCTGGGCTTTTCTTTGTTGGGAGGTTATTTCTTACTGATTCAATCTCCTGGCTTGTTATGGGTCTATTCAAGTTCTCTATGTCCTCTTTGTTGTCATATGGTCGCTCATAGTATCCTCTAATATTTTGTATTTCTACTATGTCTGTTGTAATATTGCCTGTTTCATCACATATTTGATTTATCTGGTTTCTTTCTTTCTTCTTCTTGATCAGTCTAGCCAATGGTGTGTTGATCTTGTTAATCTTTTCAAAGAACCAGCTTTTGCTTTCATTTATTTTCTGTATGGTTCATTTATTTTCTATTTCATTTATTTCTGCTTGAACCTTTATTATTTCTTTTTGCCTGGCATTTTTGAGGTTTGTTTGTTGTTGTTTTTCCAGTTCTCTGAGGCATGATGTTAGGTTATCTATTTGCCATCTTTCCATCCTTTTCTTATGCGCACTAATTGCTATGAACTTCCTTCTTATGACTGCTTTTGCCGTGTCCCATAGATTATGGACACTTATGTACTCAGTATCATTTGTTTCCATAAATTTTTTGATTTCAGACTTAATTTCTTCAGTAGTGAAGTCACTCAGTAGTAGGTTGTTCAGTTTCCATGTGTTTGTGTATTTTCAGGGATGTTTCTTTTTCTTTCTTTCTTTTCTTTGTTTTTTTTTTTTGTTTGTTTTTTTTGTTTTGTTTTGTTTTTGATTACGAATGAGGCAATTTATTAACCCAGATCATCTGTCCTATTGCCTCTTGTTGACAGCTGCCACCTGTCCGGCTATTTTGTCCAGATCTCTCTGTCCCTAAGGAGTCAGTTTGCGGCCCCCATCTTGGTCATTTTCCACTATTTTTAGCCCCTCCAGGGCTTGAAGGAATCTGCAGGCCACACTCTTGGAGCCTCGGCTGAAGTGGCTTGCGTGACACCGTTTCTCTGCCGTCCCCCGTAGATCTTGGTCATGGAGCCAACCCCAGCACCACCCCGGAGGTACAGGTGCTGTGCTGTGGAAGCAGCTCGTGTGAAGAACCAGTTCTCATCGTAGGGAGCAAGTTCTTTATGCTTGGCCAGCTTGACAGTGTCCACCCATTCAGGGACTTTCAGCTTTCCAGACTTTTTGAGGAAGGATGCCAGAGCTCTGATGAACTCCTGCTGGTTCACGTCTTTTACAGTAACTCCAGGCATCGTGCAGCCTCCGTGCTGCCAGCCAGGGGAAAGGCTTGGGGATGTTTCTTGAAATTAATCTTGAGTTTAATTTCATCATGGTCAGAGAAGATGCTGGATACAGTTTCTATGCCTTCAAATCTGTAAAGGCTTGATTTGTGTCCTAACATATGATCAGTCTTTGAAAAGAATCCATGCTGGAGTGAGAAAAATGTGTATGTTGTGGACGTAGGATGGAAAATTCTATAGATATCTGTCAAGCCCATTCAATTTATAGTATCATTTAGGTCCTGTATCTCTCTATTTATTTTCTGCCTGGAATCTGTCTCAAGGAGATAATGGGGTGTTGTGTTGAGATCTCCAACAATTATAGTATTTCTCCCTATCTCTCCTTTTAGCTCCAGCAGTCTTTCCTTCACATATTTAGGTACACCTAAGTTGGGTGCATAGATATGTATAAACGTTATGTCTTCTTGCTGGATTGCCCCAATTACTATTATATAATGCCTTTCTTTGTCTCTTAATACAGTCTTTGTCTTGAAATCTATTTTGACTGAAATCAATATCACTACTTCCACCCATTTTTGATTTCCATTTGCATGGAATATCTTCCTCCAGCCCTTTACCTTTAGTCTATGTATGTCTATGTATGTCATTATCCATAAGGTGAGTTTCTTATAGGCAACACATAGAGGGTTTCTGGTTTTTTTTTTTTTTTTTTTCCAATTTGGTCAGTCTATGTCTCTTAATTGGATAATTTAATCCATTGACATTCAATGTAATTATCGATATTTCCGTACCTGTTCCTATCATTAAGTAAGCCATTTTCTTGGTTGCTTTTTGTTCTCGTATAACTGTCTGTCTGACTTTTTAATTTTCCTGGTATAGAACTCCTTTCAGAACCTCTTGAAGACCTGGTCTGGAGTTGGCAAATTCCTTCAAATTTTGGTTAACTGAGAATGTTTTTATCTTTTTTTTCCCATATGAAAGATGATCTTGCTGGGTATAGTATTCTTCGTTGAAATTGTTTTTTATTCAACACTTTGACTATATTTCCCCATTCTTTCCTTGCCTGCATTGTTTCTGCTGAGAGATCCGATGTTAGCCTGATGGGGTGACCTTTATAAGTAATTTGACGTTTCCTTCTGGCCAACTTTATTATTTTGTCCTTGTCTGTTGTTTTTGCTAGTCTGACTATGATGTACCTTGGAGAAGATCTTCTTGGGTTGATTCTACTCAGGGTGTTTCTTGGGTATGGATATTTGAATGTCTTTCTAGGTTTGGAAAGTTTTCTTCCAGGATTTCATGGAATAAATTATCTAGGTCCTTATTATTTTCTTCCTCTTCTGGGATATTAATTATCCAGATGTTGGGGCACTTGATGGTACGCAGTATTTCTCGTATATTATCCTTGTTTTTTATGGTTTTCTCAGTCTTCTTGATACTTTTTTCTAGGTCAGATATTTTGTCTTCTACATTAGAGATTTGATCTTTGCCTGATCTAACCAACTTTTAATACTTTAAAGGGAGGTTTTGATTTCTTGTATCATGTTCTTCAACCCTAGAAGTTCCATCTCATTCTTGTTTAAGGTACCTATTTCTTCTTTCAAATCATGAAAGGACTTCCTCATCTCCTGGAGCTCCTTGTCTCTTTTCTCTTCCATCTCAGTTAGTTTGGTCACTACAAATATTTTCAATTCTTTATCAGACATGTCCACAATATCCATTTTATTGACTGTGGGCGATGTTGGCTTGATGATTTCGCTTGGGTGAGAGGCCTTTTGTTGGTTGCTCATACTTCTTGAGCCTCTGTGATTGTTCCTAGTCATCAGGTGATCTTTGTGTTGTTTCCTAACTTATTTAAGGTATCTCTGAATGTTAAAAGGTGCACAGGATTAGAAAAGGTGATTTCTCTTGTGGTTGGCTTACCTGTTGCTCACCAGTACCATTTACTGTTGTCACTGGTCCTGGGTGACCAAAAGTCCTTCCTGTTTCTAAGGAGTGGTGAGCCTCCAACTGATCTAATAAGCAACACCTCAAGAGCAAAGAGAAAAAAAAAATTGCACGGTGCACAATGTACGCTGTGCGCTATTCAAAACACTAAAATTCTGAGTCCAAAGGCGAGTGGAGAAGGGGCAGAGGATGAGTGACAGGTTCTGCGGCGTGTAAGGGCCTGCAGCTGCAGCTATCTGGAATTGGTTTGCAGGTGGGGGGTGCAGTGTGCGAGTTCATCTTAAAGTACCAAGGAACCAACCTGAAGTCCAGAGAAGAGTAGAGGTGGGGATGTGCGAAGGTCCTGGGTGTAAGCAGCTGCATGAGTTTTAAGCTGTCAGGTCTAGGACTTGAACCACAGTCAACTACATGGGAGTCCAGTGATGTAACCACTGCACCATCTGCTGGTCCCTGTCTTTTATTCTAAGGGACCAGGTTACAGTTGGTCTACTCACAGAGTACTGACCATGAGGTAGGGTGTACGTATCCATGGAAAAGAGTCTTAAAAGCACTTAAGGATATGTCTTGTTGGGTCAGGAAGAAAGAAGGGAAAGAAAGAAAGAAGTGGAAGTTATGCTTGACAAGTTTCAGGAAGTAAGCCAAAACACTTACGAAGGCAGCATTCTGTATTTGAGGGCTACGGGTGTCTGATGCTGTGTTTGGCAGTCAGTAGCCTGTTTTCAAGATATATTTCACAGATGTTGCTCCAAAACAGTTGCAAAAAGGTGGTCTATCACCACTGACACTAATTATAATAACAATTCTTCCTAAGGCCAGTATTTCGAACTTGAGTCAGTACACAGGTATTTTTACTTCCATCACTTTGAAACACTTCCACATTTTTTTTCTCTTAAACTAAGATTTCTTTAAAGCAGTATTAAATGAGCACAGATGGTGCAGGCAGGTTCCTTAGTGCTTGTTAACGAAATGGCAATTCCTAAATCTTCTCACCATTCAGGCAGCAAAGGGAGAAGAAGAAACAGTTGATCAATAGTGACATAGCTTTATAGAGGGCTAAGTAAGAAAAAAAATGGACTTAAATTCTACTAAGACATTTCTGCCAAACACACAGAGAAATTTCCTGGTGGTCAGGAAGATTAGACACTAAAATAAGGTTACCAGCATAGCTAGTGCAATTGCTGTTCTAGAAAATCATCAAACATTGAACAGACCATATGCTACAAGGAGTTTATTCACTCACTTTTCTGACTCAGATTACACACTTCTTAGAATCCAGGCTTCTGTATTATGACTAGATTCCATGCTTTGGCTGAGAAAAAGTGCATTAATTTACTTGTTATAGGATCTTAAACACTGCAATTTTTAAGCAACAAGAACTGTGTCTGATTTTTTAAAAATTTTAACAAATATATTTCTCACAAAGATATAGTTGAAGATATAGATATAATGAAAAACTTATATACATACACCTATACTTTTGAATGAATGAAGTATTTGAAACATAATACATATTATAAATCATTCAAATAATTTATTAAAAAGGACACTTTGTCACTTTGGCTCTTGATTTGTTTTTGAACTGACTACACAAGTTTTGAGCATTTCCTTACCAAGCTTTCAAGCTGGAAAAGGTTTGGCCAATAAACAAAATATGACACAGATTCTGCTTTAAAGAATGTTTAGATAGAACTAAGCAATGTTTCAATTTCTGCAGATCAAAATTGTTGAATGTAAGCGATTATCATTCGGTTCAATTTAACACAACCTAATGTATAAGAAATAAGGTAAATCTACTCGGAACTGTTAAATCGCAATAGAAGAAAGTACATGAGTGAACTTCCCGCAGACTGTAAGAGACAAGAGTGCTCAGAAATTCAGAGAAGGAAGAGATCAATGTCACCTGCAGTGGTCTGGATAATAAATGTTCATTGCTATGAACTCAACTTAAATGTGTGTACAGTTCTAGTAAGAAACAAATCTCTCCTTTTTTTTTTTCTCTATAGAGCCCTATCTTTCTCTACTCATGGGTCATCCAGCCACCAAATAGTAATAACATGGCATTTAATTCAGTGAATCGGTCAACGCTGTACTTTTGTGGCAAACATCTGAGCTAAACATCTAAAGAAATACAAAAAAAACAAAAATAAGGTCCGATCTCTGCCTTTAAAGAGATTATACTTCTTTTCAATAAATAAAACCAAATACATGGAACCAATGTAAAGAAACGTGTCAAAAACTATTTAACTATATGATTCAGACAGTGACACTAGAATTTATAAAGAAGAGAAATCAGAATGAACTACTGTGATCAGGAAAGGCTTTGCAGAGGTTTAACTTATTTATGTCTTAAAGAATGGACATACTGGGACCAGCAGATGGCATAATAGTTACATTGTGGGACTCCCACATAGTCGACCGTGATTCAAATCCTGGAGCCAGTGGCTTAAAACTTACACCGGGCGTGCCAAGATCCCAAGAGGAGAATGGAGGAGAAGGGATCATGGCATGATCATTCCCCTGAGGTGTGATTGCTCACTTTCTGTCTCTCTGTCTCTGTCTCTCCAGCAAACATACATATCTTAGAGTAAAAATCTTTTTCTCTCTAAAAAAAGGCATAAAAATGAACATTCTTTTTTTTTAAAGAAATATTTATTAACTATTATTATTATTATTATTATTATTATTATTATTTTGGAGAGGTTTTTGCTATAGGGCGTGTGCACTCGCCAGAAAGACAGAGAGAAAGAGAGACAGAAAGCAAGAAATTCATCCCCAAGGGGATGGTCATGCCACAATCCCTTCTCCTCTATTCTCTTATTGGAATCTTGGGCATGCATGCACACATGCCCAGCATGAGTTTAAGCTACCAGGTCCAGGACTTGAACCATGGTTGACTACATGGGAGTCTAGTGACATAGCCATTATGCCATCTGCTGATTCCAAACTATCCTTATTTTTAATTTTGACCAAAGAGAGACAGAGTGAGACAGAGTCAACCATCAGGTCTGGGGCCCGAACCACAGTCGGCCGTGTGGGAGTCCAGTGCCTTTAACCACTATACCACCTGCTGAATCCAAGAATGGACATGTTTCAATTGACAGAATAAGAGCAACAGTGCACTTGATGACCTAATGACCACAAAATCTTCCAATAATTCATTTCTTGAAACTTACGCCTGGCGTGAGTTTTTAAAATGCTGTTTCTGCAAGTATTGGTATAGTTGTACCATTTTTCCTATGCAAATTTCCATTCAGTGTACATTTATCCAGCTATGTAGCAATGAAATATTCAATGTAAGTTTAGTTATACTTCTTAGAGAGCTTGATTTTTTACACTGCTGTGAAACCATAAAAGTTAAGATTTCATAGAATTTGTCTTTGATAGTATCTTAAGAAATCGCATAGGTAAATAAATGAAAAAAAAAAAAAGAAATCGCATAGGATTCTGAATAAAGCATCCAGTCAGTTATGCAGGAAAAATAATATGGAAGAGGTACTCAAAACATCAGTTGAAGCAACAATGGACAATTGGATGACTGATTAGATCAGGGGTCATGGATTTGCTGATAGCTGTCCCAAACTCAAGGGTGACACTAAGAACTTGAGTAAATTGTTAGTAATTGTTTTTTCAAAATTAATAATTCTGTATGCCTCACTGAGGTTAGTTAGGATTTTTGATATTTAAATATTTTATTGTATGATGGAATAAAACCCGAACTAATTTTTTAAAGGTTTTTGCCACAGGGCAAGTATACTCAATAGAGAGAGACAGAGAAAGACAGAGAAAGGGAAAATGAGAAATTATCCCTTACAGGGGATGGCCATGCCACAATCCCTTCTCTTCCATTCTTCTCTCGGGATTTTGGGAATGTATGAATGTGAGCCGGTGTGATTGTCAAGCTGCCAGATCCAGGTGCAAACCATAGTCGGTCATGTGGGAGTCAAACACTTTAACCATCATTGCCACTTGCTGGCCCTACTAATTTTTTTTTCCAGTTTTGCTGTAGAGTGTGTGCACTTCCCAGAAAGAGAGATGGGAGATAGGAGGTGGTGTGAGAAGTCACCCTCCAGGCAGGATGGCCAAGCTGCAATCCTTTTCTTCCATTCTCCACCTGGGATTTTGGGCATGTCTGTACACATGCCTGGTGTGATTTTGAAGCCCTGGGTCTAGGACTCAAACTGTGAAATTGGACATGTGGGATCCAACCCCATGACCCCCACACCACCTGCTGGGCCCAAAGATTTTTTTTTAATTGTCAATTTAAGTAAAAATATTTAAATATTAAACTGTTGGCAAGTTAGAAATAAGATCATGTCCTCTACTGAAGCAGGTCAGAAATCCTACTGTTCATGTTACCCAAGGGGGGTTTAGTAACTGGTTCCCTAAGTAAGTTCCCCTTACCTGAGTTTCTTTGAATCAGTCTCTTTCCAGTTTGTATATTCAATTTTATTTTACAGTTTACCTCTTTTTATATGCTTGTCAGATGGTCTTTCTAGCCACGCAAATTTCTTTCAAATCACGTTATTCTCAAACCACTCTCTTAGGAAATACTTCCAGACAAGGGCCCAAATAGTTCATTTATACTAGAATGTGTAATTATGAAAATAATGTTTTTTGGTTAAATATTTGTACAAAACAGTCATCCTAATCTGTGCATATAATGTTTATTGCATAGTTATGCATAATCCATAATAATTATGCAACAATTTTTGCATAATCCACAATTATGTAATTAATTAATTCATTGTTTCTCTTTTTATTCATGATAAATCTCATATACATGCACATGGAAGAGAAAGAGTTAGGTGTACAGTCCACAGGTTCTGGCTTCTCTGCCTCCTTCCTCCAGACCTCACCCATCAAGTCTTGGCCACCTGTGCACTTACCCCACCTGTTTCAGGCTGTATGGGCCAGAGACTTGAACCACAATTCTGTTGTATGATCTGGTTTCTCTTGAGTCGTGCATTATCTCTGTGCCGTGGAACTGGATTTATTTATTTATTTTAAAGTTGTTCTATTTATTTTTCCCATAAGACAGGTGGAGAGTTAGAGAGAGAAAGGAGAGACAGGCACTCCAATAGGGTGATTTACCTCTAGCCTCAGCTGGCCTACATCCCAGACATGCACAAGAACATGGTGGACAAGGGAAGACCTGAGACATGACCCCCGAACCTTCCCATGTCAATCCAGTTACAGTACTGCTGCACTTTCATCCACCCTCCTTGCTTATCTTAAATTAGTTCACAGCTCCATTAATGTTTGTAGGACAGGATAAAGTGAGCTTCCTATTGAATACAAGTCAGGTGTAATTAAGTAATACAGTACTTTATTAAAGAGGAAAAGTATTAGGATTCTCCCAATTTTTAAGAATAAAGAAAGAAATATGATCGAACAATGGTGTAGCCTAATATCATCAACATATTCTCATCCTATATAATTAAAGGGCCTCAGGACATATAAAAGCATAGAGATCCAGCCAGACGACCTGAGGCTGTGTCTAGACAGCTGCGCTGTGCCCTATAGTCCAGATACCAAAAGAGCTTAAATATTTTTTTCCAGTGTTTGAAATGTGTACGTGCTATATAGACTAAATACTTAAAAGTTAGCAGTGATCGACATTTGAAGTATTATATTGCTTATACCAACTCCACCTAGTTCCTGAATATTTTTGGTGCCTATTTGAGAGGGGGAAACATGAAGGCAAGGCTTTGGAAGCTGAGGCAGTGACGAGATAAGAGAATCTTCTGAGATTGTTGACTATCTTCGATTTATGTTCCAATATAGTTCACTTCCTTCAGCACCACTTGAGCCTGAACCTATGGAAAAGGACGTAATGAACAATAACACTGTATAGTTGCGTAGGGCTTTAGATTCCTTTATTCTAAGAAACTTGCTCACATTTTCCACATGAAAAAGTCACAAGGAAATAATTCAATGCACAGCATTTGCTTAATGTTTAAAGGTACAGTGTAGTTCCAAATAAACAATTTCTTGTGGAGCTTCTGGGTAATTTTAAATAGGATAGCACATAGGGAACACCTGGCCCGGTGCTACTTACCAAATCCACAATCTGTAGCCAATAGCTTTCCGTCTCTTTATAGATAGAGGTCAGAGCCCAGTGCTCACACAGAAGGCAACTCTTAATAACCCTTGTTGTATGTGAAGGGAAGATACCTTCACCCATTTGGAGACTTGTAAATATTCTAAACTCTCAGACGGATACCACAAGCTTATTTTTTAATTTAATAAGATAAAGTTTAAATTTCCTTCTACAAAAAAGAAAGACCAGTCTGAGATTTCCACAAGGAACCAGAAACTGCATTAGAAGCAGCACCTTGTGTACACAACTATCTTATTATTTTTCCATTTGCCAGTGAAGCAACTGTGGCTGAGCATAATTAGAAGAAGCATGGTAGAGATGAAAGCTATTGCTGAGAAGCACATTTACCTTCACTAGTTATTTGCGTATTCAAACTCTTCTAGTTAATTTTGGGGAAATCAAAGAACTAACCATTCTTTAAAAGGTACTATATACATATAGGTACAGAATTGCTGTGTCTTTAAACATGCCAGGAATGAATGGGTATCTCAGGATGCAGCAAGGCAGCATAATTCTCACTACCTCCATCTGGAAATAAAATTATTTTCTAAGAATGCATTCTTGTGACCTACAACATATATAAAAAACATTTATTAAATATTATCAGAAATACAGTTTTGGTTAACAAACTTTTAAAAACTGTGTCAACTGCTCCAAAACATTGACTAAATGTCTATACCAACCTGTTATCATAAGATGTTTTAGCCTTGCACCTTTTTTCCTCAGAATATAATCCGAATTCCTAGTTCTGGAAGTGTGTTCATGCATGCATTCATTCAATTCATATTCTTTTTTCACCCTATGCTAGGCACAGTGTCATTTTTTAAAATGTTTGGTTATTCAGGTCAAAACCTTTAAAACTCTATTTCAGTGAAGTTATTTCACAGAATAAATTTGCTCACTACTATCTGTGAGAGAGTGTTTGCCGGTAATATCAGTGCTTATCAAGTTAGTGCCTAAACTTTCATATCAGCACACCAATATCTGATAGCAGGTAATGACGTGATGACCTTTCTCTGCTAAGATTTCCTGAGGCTCATTGCTGAAATAAACTGTAGCCTTGGATACACCTTTCCTTTAGGTAAAAGAAACCTAGAAACAGATCTAAGTCTTTGGAGACATGAAAGAGAAAATAACTTGAAAATAGAGGTCAAAGAATGGATGAAATATCATGAGAAAGACCTGACAGATTCGCAAAAGATGTAGTCAAACTCTGATTCTTTAAGACCTGACCCCTGGTTGGATAGATTTTTGAGGCACAGGGTATCTCTAATGCAGCTACAAAAAGTTGAGGGACCATTTTCCAAACAAATGTCTCACAAGATTTTACCGCAAAGTTGAAATTCAGAATTGCAGAGGAAATCAAGTTGTTACTTCACTAAGCAATTGCCTTAATTCTGTTCATACACACAAAGGAAGGACTTGGTATTAATAATGTGCCCTGTCCCATCCATGAAGACTTATGAGTAAAGTAATAGTTCCCCAAATTTGGCAGGCATCAGTCCCAGCGGACTTGTTTGAATGCAGATGTCTGAGTTCCCTGAGATTCCCTAATTCAAGAGGTCTGGGGAAAACAGAGATTTGCCTTCCTGACAAGTCCACTGGTAAAGCTGATAATGCTGGTTCAGGGATGAGACTTTGAGAACTACTCGAGTAAAATGACAAGTGTGTTTCATTAGAAATTGATTCAAACCATAAGTAGGAATCAATTTGGAAAGGTTGGGAAGATCATGACTTTTGGAGCTAAAAAAATCTCCACCAAACTTCTGGATTTGTCATGTTTCAGAGGCTGAGAACCGTAACCTCAAAGAACCACAGTACCTCAGAGCAAAATTAAGCTGTAGCTTCTCATGTCAGGACTGTTGTTGTAAGGATTAATAAACGATTTTATGTGAAAATATTTTAAATGACTTTTCTTCTTTTTTATATTTTGTTTTCTTTTAATATCTTTAATACAATGACTATACATCACTTAGGTTGTAAAGTGAATTTTCCAACATGAATACACTTCACACCAGTCCAGCTGAGGATACCATACACCATATCATCAACAGATAATCATCCATTTCTGTGTCCCATAAAATGTCTTGCCTCTCTGTCCTATACATTAAAGATACTAAGTACTTGAAATAGTAGTTTTGATTAACATCAGTAATTGCAATGATATACTTATATAAAATATCTGTGCATTAATCAGAATTACAAGAAGAACATCAGCAATGACATCACATATCCCAATTTTTAAAAAAAAATATCAACAATTCAATAACTGCTGTGACATTCGCTATATAGAACAGCAGCTATATAGAACAGTGGCCCCATACTGGCTGTTGCCTGCTCCAGATACCTCAGGCTATTACTTCTTAAATGTGTGCAAACCTACTTAACACCTCTAGTCTGTAAGATTGCCCCAGCAACAATGAAATCTTGTCAGTTCTTGCTTTCATAAAGCAGGAACTTGAGGTCAGAGATTCATTCATTATTCATAACCTGTCTTTTCACCCCGGTCTTCATGCAAATTCCAAGCATTGTAGATCTTCAGTTGTCACATTTATTCCCATATGACTCTCAACATATCTTAATATGACCTATATCCTATTCTCATCTCTCCTCTCCAAACCGTTTTTACTATGTCCTATGGGACTCAAGGTCTGTAATTAATAGACTATATCTGCAAACCCTTCTCTAACCACCTCTTTTCTAATTGAAATGGGGACATTTTCCGAGGTCATAGGTTTCCTTCCGTACTCTTTGCATGTACCTCAAAGCCTGGACTAAGGAGTTTTACGCTCCCCATATTCAAACAAGGTCAATTCTTCCATATTTACAAGTCCTAATTTCTTTTGCTACAGATGAGGTGAAAGGAATCAAGGGGAAAAAGAAGCAAAATTTTTATGGGACATTAAAACAGAAAATTATCTGTTGATGATAACATGTATGATAGTATCTTTAACTGGACTAATCTATAATGTATTCATGCTGGGAAAATTCATTTTATAAGCTGTTATGATAGACACTGTTTGAATGTGTAAAAAACAAGCAAAAAATAAACCCACACAAGTTTTACTATAGACATCCCTCCTTGTTTTTGTTACATGTCTGTCCTCTACCTCATTCACCTAGATAAATGTCTTCCTTTCAACACAATGTTGCCATCATTCATAAGAACTTCAATATCACAGCACGTGATCTAACAAGTGGACCTATTAATCCCTACTCCAATCCAGCCACCTACTCACACAATAGCATCGTCAGCAATGACACCAAATACCCCCAATGTTTTTTCAGTACTGACAGTTCTGTGGTTATCACTTTGTCTTCTTTCCTGTTCATTCACTCTCACTCTAATCCAGCACTGCAGTTTTCTAAAATGCAAAGATAGTAATAAATTATTTTTAAAAATCAAAGTCATTAAAGCTTTCTTTACAGAAGGCTGTTTCATGAAATGACACAAATTTATAACACTTTTTCCAGTATTTGAAAGGAGAAAAAAAAAAATGACGTAAAACTATTAATTATTTCAACTACAGAAATCAGAAACTTAGATAGTTTTATCCCCGGCTGTATGTCCCTATACAAGGAAGCTGGATGGACAATTTCAGAAGTTGTAGGATAAAACAAGGAAAATCAGTATTTCCTACTACTATTTTTTCTTTCTACTCCTTTCCTAAATACACACACACACACACACACACACACTAAGAGACCCCGGTTTTCTGGTACAAGGAATGTCTATCACATAGATAAACTGAAAAAAAAAAAAAAAAGGAGTAAAGTAAGTATTTTAATTTCTCGAGTCTCTTGTTGTGTTTCAACAAGTCCCCCAATGTAATGATAAATATGATGGGTGGCCCTTCCTGTCTTAACTAAGTGATTAACTCTTTGAATCATATAATTTCTTAATATCGGTGACTGAATTGAGTCAATTTCATCCATAGAAATGAGTTTCAGGGAAAGCAGAAGAAGATGACTCTCCTCTAGCAGTTTATGATAAGCACAGTGTCCATAGCCATGTGCCAGAATAAGTGGTCATATTGCGTTATGGGAGGAATAGCAATAATCTTTCCTGTGTTTAAACCGCTGATGTCGTCTGATGGAGCATCTCATTTAACGAATGACCAAAGAAAGGATCCGCACCGTTGCTGGAATCAATACAGATGGAGGTTGTGGAATGGTTTCAGAAGGGTGACTGTTGATTGTACCACCATCTCCTTTATTACTACCTAACCCTTGCCACTGTATGGCAAGAAAACAAATCAGAAAAAAAATGAACACTAGCAAACTACCTGTAAGTAATATATAGTTTGACTGCTAGCAATTTAGAGTCTATCTTGATTCCTTAGGAAACATTATTTTAGAGGGGGAAGGAGGGGAGAAGTTGCATCTCCTTTATATGATTCAGAAAGAGTATGTTATGGGAGATATCTAAAAGAGACAATAGAAATACCTAGGAAGACAGATTCTTGTTTCCCATATCTGATCTATTGGATAATAGACTATCCAGGTACAAGATAAAAGAAAAACACAATATAACCAATGAAACAATATAAACAGACTATCTCTAATTTTAATTGTTTTATATATTACTTGGCAAGAACATGTATGTGGGTACTTTAAAAAGTTTGTGGAAAATGGAATTAAAGTATGAATTAATTTTGGTGCAAAAAATTAAAATTGACATATAGTTTTTTCATAATGTGCATTTCAATGACTTTTTAAAATTTTTATTTATTTGTTTATATACATTCAATCACATTGTTTAGCTTACGAAGTGAACATTTCAGTATGTGAACTTTTCTCCCCAGTCCAGTAGGTCAAAATGTCTTCAACAGATAACACCACACCTCCCCATCCCGTCAATGCTCTACCTCTGTATCCCTTCTCCAAATGTCCTTCCCTAGATCCCACTCCTCCACACACACCACATCTGGCATTCACACCCATCTCTTGTGTTTGTATATCTTTTAGTCAATCAGTTTAAAGATCTTTCAAATATTTTAGGGATTTAACCTAGTACTCACTGCTGCTCAAGAACTATCAAAGGCTTCATTGGATTGCAGGAAACAATATTTGTGAGAATTGCTTGAAAGTATCATAGTCCATCCATACCTCTCAATACTCCCTCCTAGCTTGGATTTACAGACCTGTATGTTGGGATCCTGTAACTTGTTTCTGCACTCTCCCCCATCCCCACCCCCATCACTACATTGCCGGGCTGATCGGCCTCTACCATGTCATGCCTTGGTACACTCCCTGGTGTGTGGTGAAAAATGTGATCAGATACAGCCAATATCTACTGTGAGGACATTGTTCACAGCGATAATTTTGAATAGCTTTGAGAAAGAAAACTCTTTTAGTCTCAGTATCAAGAAAAATATCACTTACGTTAGTCACTTGTTTGTTTTTATATTCTAGTTTCTCTGGATCATGTAATGAACTGTATTTGCCTTTTTTTAAAATTGTCTCTTCAAAAGTTAAAGTCAACTTTGATGCCTACCTATAACTAGCATGGAAGAACTGTTTCACTTATTTTAAATTTTATTTATTTATTTTTTTGCCAATGATATGTTTTGAGCACAGTGAGAATATATTTTATTATAATCTCACTTAAAATAAGATGAACTCTTATTATTGATAAAGGAAGTGATCAGGGTGTGATGCAGATTAGAGAAGATTCATCATTTTTATATATATATATATATATATATATATATATACATAAATATTTATTTGTATATACACACACACACACACAGATGCAATAATATGAGGGAGTCTTCCAAAAGTTCATGGAAAATTTGTACTGAAAATCCTATGCATGGATTTCAAAACATTTTGAACCAATATAAACTTTAATTTATTTCCACTTTTTTCATGAACTTTTTAAAGTTTCCTCATATAATGAAGAGGAAAAAAATATGCTACACTGAAATACTTGAGCATAGGGTTATTTAAGACTGAAGGCAATTGCAAAAAAAAAAAAAAAAAAACAAAACAAACAAAAAAAAAAAAAAACAAAAAAACAAAAAGAGACTGAAGAAAATCTCGCTGCTTTTCTGCTGTCTGCCTAAAAGCAAAGCATAAATTTTCCTTGTGGAAGTGTCCCCCTTTCTCACCCCACCCTTGGAAAAGAATGACTTTTATTCATGAAACTGAGACAACACCAATATGAGTCTACGTACGTTAAATTGAATAACTCCTCGTGTATTAGTTTGCCTCTGTTTACCTTCTCACCATTTACCACCCCTGGAAGTCCAAATGTCTTGTCCTTTCATCTTGTCACTTCTGTGCAATTTGTTGCCTTTTGTTAAAATGGTATATATGTCTTCCCTTTTGAAAAAGCAATGTAATATACTGTAAACTTATAAGTAATCCAATGTAATATAAAGAAGATTATGATGATAATAAAAATAAAAAATGGTATATATGTCTTCAAAAGTAACTGTCTCTTTGTGTCTTCATTTATATATTCTCAAAGATCTTTGTGCAGATGAAAATTAAAATATCAAAATGGAATAAAATTGTATGTCTTTTCTCCCATTAAACTGTCTTTGTCAATATAATTCACAGGCCCCAATGATAAACCTGAAGGTATAGAGGAATAGTTATTTCCCCATAATTGGATAATATATAATGATATATAATTATTCAGTAAGTGATAGCTTTCTGTATTATTTTTATTCTTTGTTATTGTTACTCTTTCATGCATGAGCGCTGAGTGCTATTATACAAAGGGACTTCAAAAAGTTCGGGACCAGCAGTTAGTGTAATGGCTATGTCGCTGGACTCCCACATAGTCGACCGCGGTTCATGTCCCGGACCCGGTGGCTTAAAACTCACACCGGGAGCGTGTGCGTGCATGCCCAAGATCCCAAGAGGAGAATGGAAGAGAAGGGATTGTGGCGTGGCCATCCCCCCTGGGGGGTGATTTCTCGCTTTCTGTCTCTATGTCTCTCTCTGTCTGGCTGGCGAGCGCACATGCCCTATAACAAAAAAAAAAGTTCATAGAACAATGAAATTACAGTACTAGTTTATTTTGATGCAAAAACATTTTGAAATTCATGCATAGTTTTTTTATAATATATATATTCATGAATTTTTTTGAATCCCCCCCAACATATGTGTTAAATCCATTCCCAAGATTTTCACATGGAGACTCCAAAAGAAGTAGAATTTATTAGTGGACAATTTTATACATAAAGTAATAGAAAGAGTTTTATGGGGGAAAACATGAGATGCAAAGACAGTTGGTTTCAGAAAAATGAAAAAATAATATAATAAATAAATTTTAGTGTTTTTAATGTGCTAATAATGCTAATAATGATTTACCAAATGAAGGATATAGAATGGAGCCTTTATCAGAAATTTTTTTTTCAATCGCTCTCAAATCATTTGGGGGATAAATTTATTTATTTGACTTATTTTATTTTGTTTATTAGAAAACCAATATTGGAAAATTCTGTGCTATAATAAAATTCTTCTTATTCAGGCACTTTAAATTCTTACTTTTTTGAGGTAAACTATTACTTGAAGAGCTTATAAGTCAAGCCTAAGATACGAAAACTGTAAGGTCCCAAATTATAGTCACTGGAGCAGCTTATAAACAGAGGAACCTCAGATACTAAGATACAGCATAGGGCACTGTGTAAAGAAGGTGGTGGAAAGGGAGGAGGTTTGGTAGAAAGCAGTAGATAGAAGTGACTGCAGCAGATTTTACTACACAGACTTGCATTAGGTCATGAGCAGATGTGCAAGTTACTGCACCATGTGTTAGATCCATGTATTAGATTAGAAGACCTGTGATCTTCTTTTAAGAATTCCTTTTCCATGGGAGGAGGCATGTTGTTAGTTTTAACCACCGATCTTAGGTGAAGAATGGAAAAAGCAGAAGATAACAGATGCAGGAGAGCATGTCGAAAAGTGGGTGAGTTCTAGGGTACTATAGTTAGTGTTAATTCAATATATATTTCATAGTATCTAGCGGTGAGGATTTCAAATGTTCAAATACAAAGTAATGATAAATATTTGAAATGATAAACATGATTATCGTCCTGATACGATCATTATACATTGTATATGATTATTGAATACCCATATTTTACCCCAATGTGGACCACTATTATATGTCAATTTAACATTATAATAATAGGGGCCAGCAGGTGGTGTGGTGGTTGTCGTGCTGGACTCCCATGTGGTCCACTGTGGTTGAAGTTCCGAACCTGGTGGCTTGCTTTCCCACTCTCCCTCTCTCTCTCTCCCTCTCTAGGTCTCTCTCTGGTCAAATTGAAGAATAATAATGAATAAATTAAATTAAGTTATTCTTTAAAAATTTATTATAATAATAAGGTATATAAACACCTATATGGTGTGTGTTTACAGGTAGATGGATAGTTCGATACCTGTATAAGAAAACCAATAGTTCTCACCCATGCTGCAGATCAACTGGGACCTTCTGTAAATACAAACTAAACCTTGGTTCCAGTTCACACTAATTAAATCAGAATCTGTGAAGTTGAGGCCAGGAGATTGGCAATTTTTTAAACTTCCTAGAAAACTCTAATGTTTAGTCATGGATAGAATCATTGCCTTTGAACACAAACTAGGTAGGCAATAGTAGGGAGTGGAGAATACTTTATTCTTGGTAGCACAAAGATGTGAAGTAGTCTTCTTTCCTCCAAAAGTACATGAGTAGTAAAGCCCCATTTTAGGGTAGATAGAATTAAGGAATTCCTCTAATTTATTCCAGGAGTCCTCACCTAGATGTATCTTTATTTTCTTATCAAATTACCAAAGACAATTCCTCTGTGGATAAGAACCATCTCTAGTCCCACATGGAACATATGAATTCTATTTATCCTGAGAAGAGCTGATGGGAAACAGATGCAATTTCTCTCCAGAGTTACGTCATTATAGTTGCATGAGTCATCCTCTTCAAGGACCCAAGCTGATCATTAAGTAGCATCAGTTCTATTTTGTGTCTTGGTGGATTTTCTCTTTCTTTCTTGGTATTATACTCACATTTTAGTTGAAGGGTTAAGAACAGTAACACAACTGGATCCACCTGGGTTCATGTCTTGGGACCGCCTCTGACTACAGGATGTCTCTCTATCCCTCTCTCTCTTTCTCTCTCTCTCATAATAAAAGTGAATCAATAAACTCTAAAAATTTCAGCTGAGAGCATTTTGAAACAATGACGGATTTGGAGATAGTATTGAAGTGATGGTGACCTTAGCACAGTAAGCACATCAAGAGGAAAGGAAACATATATTAGAGACAGGACACTTTTTGAAAGTACATCTAAGGTTCTCTTTATTGCTGATCTTCTCTTCTCACCCCCCCCCCCCCCATTCCACACTGTCTTATCCTCGTTAACTATTTTCACTGCTTTTATGTCCTTCAATATTTCGCTCTCTACCATAGAGTGCGGATAGTAATGTTTACTATTTCTCATGAGTTCATCACTTTTCTTATTCCCATTTTACAGATAAATAAACAGAGAATTTCAATCATTTGCCCACAGAAACACAACAAAGAAATGCAAAAGTGAGGATTAAAAATCATACAGCTGACCTCCAGATCTGTGATCATCTGTACTTTACTGTGTTTCTGTCTTAATTTTATGTATCAGTGTGGCTGGTCTTTGGATCCCAGTTGTTTGATCAAATGCCAATATAGGTTTATATTAAACTGAGGCATAAAACTAAGTATTTTAATGTTGATCCAATGTTTCTTCCTACAATATCAGATCGTCATGATGCTCAATATTAATAGAAAAACTCTTCTTAAAAATCTTAGAATAGGTCAAATCCCAAGAACAAAGATGAAGAACCCTTATCTCTAACCCTTTAATGTCAAAGAATTGTCCAAATCAATGTCATTGCTTTATGGAGTCAATAATATTACAAAAGGCAAAAGCTTATTACACAACTTAGTTTCTTGTGGAATAGGTTTACTGTGGGTCTTTTTTTTTTTTTCTATTATTATTCTACATACAATCTAAATATTATTTGAGGTGGTGATCTAAGATTGATTAGTATTTATATTGTCATTTGTACCGAGATTGATTTATCTTTCAAATGAGGCTGTTTCATTACTTTCACTGTGTTTTTTCTTCCTACTATTTGCTTGCAGTGACAAGAAAGTTATTGAATGATTACAGTTTATGCTATAAATGTGCTTTATTGGGCAGCTCTGCTGTTAGCCAATTCTAGTATTTGTCTCAAATTAAGCCCTATCACATTTTTCCTAGTAGGAATTCCAAACATATGCCATGCTTCTTTGGCTCTCAATCAAGTTTCTACCATTTTTATTCTACTTGAATAATGTTAATTGAGGTCATTTAACATAAATTCCTTTAATTACCATCCAGTTACTTTGAAAATGTTTCTGAATTTTTAAACATGCTGTCTTGCATTCTCTTCCCTTTAATATGACATTCTCTCTTCAACTGTGTTTTCTCCCCAACTCCTTGTATCTTTCTTGATATTCATGCTACAAAGTTTTCTTTTCCTTTTTAAAATTTTTCTCTAGTTTATTCTCCATAGATTTTTTAACTCTTTGACATAAGACAAGAATCTTTTTGGAAGTTGACCTCTCTACGATTTTAGAGTATCTTTTTCCTGACTCCATTTCCAAAGTACCTTTACCACACCTGCTGTGCATTAGAAAACAGCAGTCTCTATTTCACAATTCCTTCACAATTAGCCATAACAAATGATCTGGTTTCCCACAGTTCTGTTCACTGACAATGCTCTCTTAGAGATAACTAGTGGCCTCCTGATTGATACATTCTTTAATTTCAAAACTTAAAATACCACCACCTACTATTTTTTCTTAATCCCTGGCCTCATCTTTTTTCCTTCTTCTTAAAAAATTCCTTGGTAGGTACCTTTATTGCTTCTCCATACTTTAATTGCTTCTTAAGTACAAGTGTATTTATTATTATGAATATCAACCTTGTCTATTTTTGCTTAATGCATTGCCTTTGAAACTTTTACTTTTAAGTTCATGACCCCCAAGGCCACATCTCCAAGCCCTTATTTCTAGCTAGGTTTTAAATAACGCAGTGTAACCATTCCGCCAGTTCCACTCTTATAGCCCAAAGGTGATCTTCTTACCTCTCTTATCAAGGAAGGTTTTGAAGACCCTCATATATGTGCAGATAGAGTATATTCTGATTGAGAAAAGTTCTATCTTGCCATGAAAATTCTATCTCCAGTTTCAGTAGAACTCTGATATACTCCTGTTTACCATAAATCACAGAAAATACATACAGTATTTTCATTATTTAAATAGCAAATATTTAATAAAAATAATAAAGTGAGAATACTGAACGCCACAGAATATGTCCTTATTGGCTACACATTTGTACTCTTTGCTGGCAATTACAATGAATAATAAAAAATAGATGATTCTTTCCTCTAAATTGTATCTCCATGGATAGGTTCTCCACACACTACTTACTTGCTTCTGAGAGTATTTATTTAATGCTACACTTTATTTTTTACTTAGCAATACACGTTTATAACTTTGGGTTCTAGTTTTACATGTATCACCAAGTAGACTGTTTTTCAACTTTTTCATCTATGGTAAGTTAGATAAGGCAATAGAGAATATGTTGGCCTTAGGAAAAGTATTTGAGATATTTAGTTAAATTGTTTGTTGTGTGTGAAAGAATGGGCATAAATCAATGAGAAAGTTATAATTTATAAAGATCTACGTTTGAAAGTGGAAGAATAATCAGCTAAATTCGAAATGATCTACCATTTCCACCATCAACCTAGGATTATAGACATGTGCATACCTAGCATGAGAAGTCTTTTGCTAGAGAAGTCTCCTGATGCGAATCCAAAACCTTCCCATAGTAGTCAGTCTTTCTGCGTGTCACATTTTACTTCTGTACCACTGTCTGACCCTCTTCCAGTGTTTTACACAATTATGAATGCCATCCAGTATCTCTATCATACTTATCCAAAGGATGTTTCTCAGATAAATTGACACCATGGAACAGGGCAGGTACTTAAGTTGGACTCCATTCCACATTTGCTTAGACTCACTGATTTTGTTCCATTGAGTGGTAGTCTACAATCAGTCTTGCTGATTAATGTTTAGCTATAGGTAATTCAAAGGTTAACTGACATTAAATAGAACTCTGGTGATTTCTTACTTCAGTGCTACATTGAAAGAGAACTTAGAGAATAGTCACTGCATGGACTACGTTTTCTGGAAACTATGTTCAAATCTTTATTACAATAGTACTTTAAGGCCAGAGTCATGTTTCTATCTGTCTTAATAGTTATAATCATGAAAACTTTAATGAAAGTTTAATCATACTGTCCAACAAAGTTAGTTTCAAAAAACATTTTCAGAACGCTCCCTTATGCCATTTCTTCTCTTGATTGCTTAATTTTTCTATTTCCCATTTCAGGGGCCTTTCCTGTTGTCAAGTAACCATAATCCCATGTCCCTAATTGGGAGTTAAGTGGTTGAGATGGAGAAAATGAAGCTAAGAAAGGGAGAAATGCATTATCCACAGTCTCTAATTCATACAACTAAAGCCACTTTACATAACATTTGTCATTATGACTCTACATCTGGAGCCTGATAAGTGTTTTTTTTTTTTTTTTTTTTTTTTTTTTTCCCGCAAAATCATCAGACTTCCGCCCTAATTAAGAACATTAACTTCTATCATTTTGTCATTACCATTCCCTGAGAGTATCAAGTTTCATGTGAACTTTGTGCTATTGTGTTTTTGTGATCCAATTAATAGCTAATAACAAGGCCTATCTCTTCCGTCTCAGGGCCCCACTAGGACTCAACAATGACTCCCTGTCTATCTGCTTCCATAAAACCCCAGAGCCTTTTCCTTCTTTGTGTTCAGATGTGCCTCATTCATAACAATTCTACCTAGTGCAATTGACTGAATAAAATCATTTCCTTGATGGTCCAGTGCATTTTCTCTTTCACATCTGCCACAAAGTAAAATTTCAAAAAAAAAAAAAAAAGTTTTCTAAACACATCTGTAGCCAAGAAGGTCTTTTTTTTGGTCCTCTATAGAACTTATGAGGCTTTCCTCTGACATAGGCAATATTTTATTAAACTGGTAACATTTAGAAATAAGCAAAAATATTTTTATGTTTGTATTTGTGGCATTAGGCATAAAAAGTGGGATGAGAAATGAGAAAATTTAACATATTAACATATTATACTGTTGCTTGAAAGATATAAACTATTTTCTGAAATTAATAAACTATTGAGTATTAAGGTAGTTTCAACAGGGAAGTTGAATGATGATTTCGTATGGAACTTCTTTATAGGTTTTTGAAAGCATCATGAATATGAATGTTTATTAGACACTTTTGGAAATCTAATATGGAAGAGATGATTCTGTGTTTAAAGTATATATCATCAGTACTTGGCATGAGGTAGGAGTAATTAGGTTGAACCAACAAAACACTATAGAAATTTATTCACTTCAGTAGAAGCTAAAGAAATATATAATGTTTTTCTCTCCCATCCTAAGAAAAGTGAGTCTAATTTGTCATGTGAGAACAGCCATCTGAGAATAAATTGTATTGGGAAATGGCCTTAGTGAAATTATAAAATTACTAACAAAATTAAATCTCATTGCAGCATTTAAGCACATAATTGGTATAATGTATGAGACAATATAGAAAAATATCTAGAAATTCTAATTTACTAAATACTAACAGTGAATAATTCATTTCACTGCTATTCCTTAGAAATTGGTTTTTCTCAAATATCCTAGGAACACTAAGGAAAATAATGCCTTTGAGAGATAATATTATACAATTGAGGGAACAAAAGGGCTGAAATGATAAACAGGGAGAATGAGATATGATAATTGTGAAATGACTGGTATAGAATGCATTTCAGAAATCCATCCACAACACTGGAAAATCAACACATCATTCTCTAGAAGTGCTTAGTTTTAAGGTGGACTTTGCAGAATGAACATGTGGTTTGAAAATTACCCTAAAGAAACTTCTTGTTCCTTTTTTCTCTTGCAGTCTACAAGGTCTAGTAAACAATTTGTAGGACTAGTTGGAAATAAGTGTGCATATATAGGTAATAGTGCAGCTCGGTGGATATCTATCTAAGAAGTGAGGGATACAGACAGCAGGAAGATGTATTAATATTTAAGGGTAGGAGGAAATTCACAGCGATATATTGAGGATATGTATGCCTGTATAGTCTAGACTAGATGGAAGGAAGAGAGAGTCAATGCAAGAAAACTAGTTAGGAGACTCTTGCAATATCGTAAGGGCCTGAAACTAAACGTACCTGAATCGCTTGACAATGCGTGACTGACAATGTTTTTACTATTTATATCCCAAATGCAATGTTCACTTGGCTGTGGCTAAGTAACAAAACCACCCACATTCACGTTCAGTGTGGGTCAGATATTTAAAACCGGCACAGTGAGGCCTCAGCTGGGATGACTTAAATAGCTGGGGTAACTCAACATCTGGAGACTGGAGTTATTTGAAAGTTTTTCTTTCATTCTGGTACCTGGGCTGTAATGACCAGAAGGCTGGCTTTAACTAAGACTATGGAACAGGACACCTAATCAAGGCAGGACCTCTGTGTAGCTTGGGCTTCTCAGAACATGGTTCATGGGACCCAAGACACAGCCTTTCCAGAGAAAGCTGATGGAGAGTGGGCAAGCATTCTGAGCGATCGAAATGTCAAGGCTTCTTCTGACCTTGACTCAGATTCCCAAGTCATGTGGCATCATCTCCTCTGCATCCTATTGAACCCACGGTCATCCAGATTCAAGGGAAGGGATTGTAGACACCACCTTCTCAATTACAGGAATGCCCAAGAATGTGAGGCTGTGCTGAAAATTGCCACAAATAGATAATAACAGGTTAAAAAATGGGTTTTATTATGAAAGAAAAGCAGTTAGCAAGTCTTTTCAGTAAGTCCACTAAAAACTGCATCCCACTTATTTTTAATATTACTTATGTAACTCCATAATAGTGATGTAGTTCAGGACTCGCTGTCCCAAAATATAACACCTTGACATTTGATAAAATAGTAGAAGCAGGAAGATCACTCTCACCTTCCTCCCACCCTTCTCCCTTGAAGCAAGTCATAAAACCTAGGAAGAATTTTCTGAACTTCCCCTGAAGCAGGTCATAAGCTCCTCATTTGAGAGCTGCTCTTCATGTACCTAGCGGAAAGAAACATACTTATTTCTGAAGACACAAGGACACAGAGAAGCATCTGAGCAGGTCTTGCTAAATTCCTCCCAGTTTATTATCATGAGATCATCCTCCTCTTTCCCAGTAATATGACTGTCTACTCTTCATCAAACCCAAGCATAAAATTTTACAGTTTCCTATTCCTTTGCATATAAATTTTTTCTTTTCTCTCTCTCTCTGTCTTTTTTTTTTTTTTTTTTTTTTTTTTTTAATTGACAGAGGATACTGCACTCACCAGAGACAGAAAAGAGAAAGTATTCTGCTTCCCAAGGAGCAGCCAAACCTTAATGCCTTCTCCATTTCTCTGTTCTACTGGGATTTGGGGCACTCATGAACATACACCCAACATATTTTTTTCAAGCCACTGGAATTGGGATTTGAACTGCAGTCAGCCAAGGTGGGATCCAGTTTCCTTAACCACTGTGCTAAGGGCCAGCCCATGTCTATTTCTGAAAGTTCCTGTCATGTAAAACTTACATTAAATAAATTTGTATGCTTTTCTCCCGTTAAGCTATCTTTAATTCTGGAGTTTTCAGCCATGAATCTAGTGATAGGCAAGAAAACTATTTCTTATTCCTCCCATAATAGTCAGAAAGTATCTAATAGACACACAGAGATATTTGCAATGCTGAAGCAATAAAAACACTAAATCAATGATTAAAATAGCCATATTTCTAACAAAATTTACCCTATTCAGAGCTCAAGGGTCTTTTTAAAAATTTTAAACATCACTTGATACTTCTTAGAAATATTTGAAATGATCACTGTCTTTCTGATGTAAAAATCATACAAATGACAAATCAATTAATTATTCAGATGTTTTAAATGTCATCATTTACCATCCCTTTCACAAGATCACCAATTACTTCATCTAAAATTTTCTTTACATGTAAGTGTTTGCGGTTACAAATTTAGGTACAGAATTTGGTTCACTCTTAAGACAGTCCATTACCATATGTTTTATCTGGGCTGAAAAATGAGAATCACCTAAGTCTTTGCCACTGAGACAGGTAAAGGTTGCCACCAATGGCCATTAAGTTTGAGTAATGGAGTTTTAAAGAGACAACTTGGAGTGTTGCTCTTTAGGAAGCTCAACAGCAGTTGTGCTTTAGCTGCAGGTTCCATGATCCAATCGTGTTCTTTGGGCCCCATGCAGCCCCTTGCCTATGTCACCACTGTTTGAAGCCTGTCTATGGTAAGCATCTGTTCCCAGTTCTTATTCACAGAGCATCTGCTGCCAGGAGAGGCAAGCTTTTAATATGTTGATTTATCATTGTCAGATACAAGGTTTTTATTGCTTGCATTTGAATATTGTATTTAAGGTGCTTTTGTGATTACAGATGTTTTACATATAAATTGCTTTATATTAGAAAACCTTTTTTTTCAGTATTTTTAAAGGAACTTTACATTGATGTGCTTTACATTTTAATATCTTCTGCATTGCTGAACGCGTGTGAATTGCTCTCTGTCTGTAATGGCAGACTGTATGAGCAACAGCATCTGTGACTACTGCTGCTTCAAGGAGAAAATTAAATGTGGGTGTGATTTTGCTTTCCCAGGAAGCCAGAACGTATTAATTACCAAGGAAAGCTTTATTATTTTAACCTCCTCCTCCAAAGGAATAGAGTAGGTCACCACAAAACATAACTGCCTATTCCATAACCTTTGTAAGCCAGAAAACTGTGTCAGTCAAGTTTTTACACTCTTCTCTTACTTGTTTCCTGTCATCCTAAAAGAATCTGGAAGTCTTTAGTACTGTACAGTCTTTGAAATAATAGCACCATCTACTGTCTGGTCCTGAGTTCATTCATCATATTAAGGAAATGATGAGGATAATGGACATGGAGGAGTTCCTCTCAGTTCTTCAATAATGTGGCTCTGAGTAAACAGCACGTGACTGAAGATCGGGAACATTCTTACCTAAAACAGAAAAGCAAGATTCGTTAGATCTGGAGACAGTCAGTCACATTAAAAAAAGCAGTACAAATTGTTCTTTATTGTGAAGAAAGACTGTAAGATAGTACAGTATTAAATTTCAGAGTTAAAATACTGTCTTTATCGTTATTATCATTATTATTTCAATCTTTCGGTACTTTCAAGTTATTTTACATTCATTTAGATGAAGGCAAGGTGAAGGAGAGGTAAACTCCAAAGGAAATAGGTTAGGCCCAGCCACAGTGGTGCAGGCAGTAGGGCAACATTGTTCAATGCAGAAGCCCATTGGGAAGGCCTCGGTTTGGTTCCCAGATGGACTTGAGCACACAAAGCATGCCTAAGGACATGTCTGCAATCCTGGCTGGCTGGATGGCTCATGTGTGTGTGTCGTGTGTGTGTGTGTGTGTGTGTGTGTGTGTACGTGTGTATGTGTGGGAGGGGATGGTAGTGATAAACAAGAGTGGTGAATCCTGCTGAGGATATTAGTCTCTCTCTTTTGCTCAATAAATAAAATTTAAAAAGAAAAATCTTAAAGAAATCCCTATCAGCCATGCATCACAATGTAAGTGTAAGCGCTACATTTCTGTCTTGTCAGCCAGCTCTCAGGAAACAGCTCTTGTAGTGGGAGTTGCTTGTAAGGCTGACTAGTCTCTGTCTTCAAGTTCTTCTCTCCAAGGAGTAATGTTATTTCATTAGAAAATGCAGCTGTCTAGATAAATGATCATTGGAAGTATGTCTCATGGCTCTCATAGCTATAAGCCACTAGCTATTTGAAGGACCTAGTGAATTCAAGGCATTCTCCAGCGCGCCTTCATGCTGACTCTTCTCTAGGAGCAAGAGGTCAGTTGTCACCCGGCCTTATACACAGTTACTTCCTTAACCTCAGAGCTCCCAGAGAACTGTCTTGCCTCCCACATATTATTGCAAGCTGCATGTCACTCTGAAACTGGCAGCAGGTTATTCCATGTACGGCAGAATTTTTATGCTTTCTGTCCAGTTTATGATCTCTTTTCTAAATCAGTTCAGAAGGTTTATTTTATGTACCTGGCCTTTTGCTTCTTTTTCTCCCACTTCCATTCTACTCCCTTTTAATTTGGAAACGAGACTTGAATTAAAATTCTTCATTTTAAACTTATTTTAATTACACATTTTAATAACAAGGACCTTTGCATAAAAAATTCTCATAATTGATTTTCTTATTCTGTTTTATTTCTTTGAGATGCTAAGAAATGCAGTAAGTAGGAAATAAACAATGCTATCATTGAAATGTCAATTATGATCTTATACTTATTTAGCAGATACTTGTTAACTCTCCCCTCTCTGCCAAAATGTACGACACTCAACCACAGCCTTCAGAGGAGTTTACAGTTAAGTGAATATTTCTTAAAACATTTCAATTACCTCTTCAATGAGTGGGACAGAGAAAGTAAGAAGAACAAAGACAGCCGGGTCTTGATGCTTCAATCCACCTCTCGCTCAGCCAGCCTTGGACCTGTGTATGTACACATGCACTAGGCTTACTCAGGGAAGTCTCTGAACGTGAACCCAGAACTCTCCCACCTGGGTGAGGCTTGAAACGCATCATGAATTACTGCTGCACTGCCATCTGGCCTCTTTGTCTTTAAAAAGTTAATTATCTGTTCAACTCCATAGTAAATGCTGAGCTACTGAGTTTTCTACTTAATCTACACTAACCTTATTGTTATAACTATAGTAGGATAGTTATAGTTTGAGATACTAACAATGTTTTTATTCCCGAAGCAAAAATCATGGCTTTGTATATGCCCTTCCCTTCCTTTGGGAGAGATGGGACGCAGCTGGCAATCAATCTTCCAGTAAAAGAAAGTTAAATGAGTTGCTAAAGCTCTTACAAAAAATAGATAAATAAAAATAAACAAAATTTAAATGAACAAACAAGCAAACAAGAAACAACCATGGCAGGGACCAGATATTGGTACAATGGCAAAACATGATTCTTTATAAGGCAATCCCACATGGAAAAGATCCCGCTTCAAGTTTGGAGAACTCCCTGAGTATTTAGAGCATGAGCTGCCAGCCCATGCTCTGGTGCTGGCTGAGGGCTGGGGTGATTTCCGCCAGGGAGTTCGGGGGGGGAGGGGAGGTACATTGTGACACAGTCTCTCTCTCTCTCTCTCTCTTATTCATGGAAGAGATAAATGAATTAACTTAAAAGAAAATCATGGCAGAAACTAATAGTTATGAGTTAATACATTTAATTCACAAGCTAGGCTTTTTCTTTATTTTTCTGAAAGAGGAAAAGGATCTTAAAAGACAAAAAAAAAGAGAAAATGGAATATTAAGAGCATCCATGAACATGTGTAGGTAATGATAATAAATGATAATTTAAGTGTTAGTTTCCCACTTGAATGGAGTTACAGTTCATGGGTTATGGGGAGGAAAGAGAATATTGGAAGAGAAGATGGTGCTGGGATTAGTGTGACACAAATGAAGCACTTGCTTGAATGCAAAACTTAAGGGGGCATCAAAAAATTCAGTAAACAAGAAAGGGACTATTTTAATGTAATGCTTTTTAAAAAAATCAACATTTATGGGAAAAAAGTCCATGGTGAATGAAATATTAATTTTAATAGAGACTATAAAATTGACTAAATTTCTCTGAAAGGACCATAGTTCATGACCATATTCTGAGTCTTAGGGAGGTATGCTAGAAACCATAGACAGGCTAAGAGGAATTGGTGAGCAGCAAAGGTTTGCCTCACAGCCTTTTCACACCCCATCATGGTATAGGAAATTAGAAGGCCTTGGAGAAGTCATAAATATATACAAGGGTTATTTTGTTGGTTCCAAGGGGAGCCTTCTAAAGTTAGAGACTTTAAAATAATGGAGGATAAAGAGCGAGGTGTTCTGTAAGGCTCAAAAGTCCTGAGAGGGACCAGCATAGTGGTTAAGGCACTGAACTCCCATGTGGTTAACTGCAGTTCGAATCCTACACCCAGCAGCTTGAAACTCACACTCGGCTCATGAGTGTGTATGCCCCAAATTCTGAGCAGACTGGAGGAGAAGGACTGAGGCATGGCCATCACCCTGGAAATGATGATTTCTTGCCATCTGTCTCTCTTTGTCTCCCTGCTGAGTGTATATGCTCTATAGCAAAAATCTCTCTTAAAAAAAAAAAAAAAAGTCCTGAGAAAAAATAGATGAAACCAAGATTCTAAGCCTAAATAAGGGAGACTCAGATGGTACAGACCTAGTAATCAGCTATGCTGTCAGACTACAGACCATGCAGCAGGAACCGAAGCTGATGAAAATATGTTGGAGGCAAAGCAAATTTCAGCAGATGCCATCAGGGTAAAGAGAAAAGCCAACAAATGATACCCAAACCACAAGTAAGATGTCCCTATTGCTTAGAACTAAATCTATTTCAGAAAACAGGAAGAGAAAGAGAGCTAAGCATTTGACTCAGTCTTTACTCAAAAGAGTATATTTAAAATTGTAGTGATTGTAAGTAGAAAAGGGAGGTTCTGAAGGCTAAAATTAGTTTACTTTTAGAAACCTATGACATCTTTTATTTGTGTTTAGTAAGTGGCCTCGGAGCATCAGCATCACCTGGTGAAATGAATCTTGGACACCACGACTGGTCTACAGAGATCTGACGGAAATCAAGCAGTCCTACAAGCAAAGGAGACCTCCCTGTTAATGCGATTACTGAGAGATAGGATATAGTGCTAATACTGGTAAGCATTATCAGTGTTCCATACATGTGCAGTAGTATAAAAGTGACTACACAAATTCTGGATAGAATTTTACACAAAAAAGCAGGAGAGAAAAATGAAAACTTTGCTTACTTCCTCGAGAGATAAGACTCTCATTCAAGCCTGTTAAAAACTTGAGCTAATTTTAGAAAAAAATTGTTTACAGTTTTCAGCATCAGAGGCCCATGAACTTACATTGTAAAACCAAAATCTCGAGCCCTTTTATCAGGCCCATTGTGTTATCAAGGGAACACCCTAAGAAAGGAAGGGAGGAAAGGCAGCAGTCTGCTGCCTTAAAACAATTTTCAGCATTTTACCCCTATACTATTTGATTGACATTCACATTAACATTTGAAAAATGTTTTGTTACATAGGCTATTGAAGGAAATAATTTTTCATTGTTCTAGTTGTCAATAACCAAGGCAAAGATAACCTATATATGTTTAGTGGTATAATCATACTTCTTGCTTGACAATGAGGCAATGATTTAGAATAAAGCTACCAAACTTTTGATAACGAGCCACACAGTAAACATTGTGGGGTACACAGCCTCGAACTCTTCAGCTCTGCCAATGCAGCATAGAAGCAGCCATAGAAATATATCGTCAAGGGCCAGCAGGTGCTGTGGTGGTGAAGGTGCTGGATCTCACATGGCCAAGTCCCATGGTTAAGGGCCTTGCCACCTGGTGGTTGGGGTAGTAGGGGGTGCATGTGTGTCTGAAATCTGGAGAGGAGAATATAGAAGGGATTGTAGCATGGCCATCCGCTTTGGGGGTGATTTCTCACTTTCCCTCTCTGTTTCTTTCTTTCTTGTCTCTCTCCAGTGAATGCACATGCCCTTTGGCAAAAAAAAGAAAAAGAAAAAGAAAAGAGAAGGAAATATATAATCAAAGAAGCATGACCATGTTCCAAGGGAACTTTTTCTTTTTCTTTTTTAACAACAGACAGCATACCAGATTTGGCCCACATGTTTTCCAAATCCTATTCTAGAATGTCCTATGGAATGAATCTTCTAAATATCAAGCAATGGTAGCTAAGACACAGGATTTGCCACTCCTCTGTGATTATTTATTCATAATTCCTGCATTATCCATAAGTCTTTTGTCTTATCGACTCTACTGTAGTTATTCATCTTTATGTTGGGTAGCCTTAGCAAACCAATGGTATGGTTTGCTTTTCTCAACCCTAGATTATAGCACATTATAAAACACTGAAAATGAGCTTCTGCTTATGCTGATAGTGAAACTCCTTGTTATTGGCTTTTACATGTTACAGATGAATCTTTGGCACCCTTAAAATCAATAAGGTATATTTCGTGTGTTGCGTCAAGTATGCCAAGTAAAAATACTTGACAAATAAGAGCTTAATAATGTTAAATATAAAGTAACACTAGCAGTGTATCTTTTAATATTTAATACTTTTATAGTCTGTATAAAGTGATTTTAAAGTCTTGGTAATTAAGTGATAGGGCCAAGTATATAGGAAATATATTTCCCGTGTTTTGGGAAATTAAATGAGATGTCAAGGTCACATAGCAAGTAAAAGTTAAACCTTGGCTCAAATCCACACTTCTCCTTCCTGTTCTAGGACACTTTTCACCACAACATGATGTCTTTACCCAGTAATAGCATTATATATTAACGTGGTGATAATATCTGTAGTTAAAAATCTACAATTCTTTTCTGGAAATGTTCTCAAATTCATTAATGACCTAGACAGAACAATCACATGTGTTACTATTTTCTTTTTTCTTTTATCTCACTCTTTACTGATGTATGTTTCTCCTTTACAGACTATTTTTAAATTTGTTCTCAATGAATTGTTACACACAATTTATTTTTATGCAAATATAATAGACTATCAATTGGTCAATAAGCTTCTTCCATTGACTAAGTTATATCCTTTGAGATACTCATGAGTGAGCTAATTTACCCAATAAAGTCCAAAGCAAATACTACTCTCATGCTTCTCTTAAGGGTGTATTTGATCTTCCACATTTGTACCCATCTATTGGAGATCATCTGCCCTCATTACCTTGTTCAACTCTAAGTAAATATTAGTTGCTCCTGAAAGTACATATTATTGAGCTTTAAATTCCACTAGGAGGGCCTCAATTTTTATCTGTGTCCTTCTTCTCTTTCTGTTGCTGCCCTATATATCTTTGGAAGATGTTTAATGAAGTTAATAGAAAGAGACTTGAAATTCTTGGCATGATAGCTTCCTTCAGGAATCGGGAAACCTTTCAGGCACAGCAGTAAATATAGATAAGGTATGCAAAGAATGAAAAGGGTCTCTCTCTTTAGGTTTCTTCCTTCCCCAAAACTACTCTCAGTTCTTAGAAAAAGAGCATGTTGGTACTGCAAAAATGACATTATAATGCAATGCCTTCTTGTTAGCACTAGTATGATTCTTTTGATACTTGCATATAAAAGTCTCTCAACATGTTTTTTCCATAATGAATGGAAATGTATTCCTTCAAAAACCTTTTAACTTTCTGTCTAATAGGGGGATTCAAAAGGAAAGTGAAAAACTGAGTAAGAGTGGAAACAGTAAACTAGAATCCCAGGTACAGGTACACAGCTCGTGTGTATTTAACAGACAGTGTGCCATTGAAATGATTCAAATGCTCTGACTGTATTGACTACTCATTTTTTAATGTATTTTTGCACTGTTTCAGAAAATAGCTGAAGTATCTAAAAGCCAGAACATAGATAATAAAGTACTGGTAAAAATAACCAGAATTGGAAACGGGAAAATACAAATGGACATAGATACTTATTTCTGGGTAGAGTTTACAAGAAAGGAAAAGGGGAAGAGGTGGCAAAGAACTGAATCATGTATTCAAGATATACAGTCCACATATTTGGGCTCACTGATCCTAAAGATAAACTCTGTATGTAAGAGAGCTAAGGCAAAAAAGAGCAACGTGCCTATTATTATCATAAAGACTACATTATTCTTTTTTTTTTTTTTTTTTTTTTGGAGATATTTTTTCGCTATAGGGCGCGTGGGCTCGCCAGACAAACAGAGAGAGACATAGAGACAGAAAGCGAGAAATTACCCCCCAGGGGGGATGGTCACGCCGCAATCCCTTCTCCTCCATTCTCCTCTCGGGATCTTGGGCATGCACGCACACGCGCCCAGTGTAAGTTTTAAGCCACTGGGTCCGGGACGCGAACCACGGTCGACTACGTGGGAGTCCAGCGACAAAGCCATTATGATAACTGCTGGTTCCCGAGACTACATTATTCTTTAGCTGATCCAAACTTCATGATGACACTGAAATATAAAAGCAATAACACAGTGCCTTACTGTTATTGGCTGAATTATGTCTCCCTAAAATTCCTCTGTTGAAACCCTAGTCTTCAATGGGACCAGCAGCATTATTTACAATTGCTAGGACATGGAATTAATATTCAGAAATTAATTGGAGTTAATTAAGGTTAAAGGAGATTGAAAGGGTAAGGCCCTAATCTAGTAGGACTTGTGTCCTTTTAAGAAGTGGAGAGATGCTAGGAGTGTGCACATTGGGAAAAGACATGTAAAGACAGAGTGAAAAGTCAGCTACCTGCAAACCAGGAAGAGAGGCTTCACTGGACATCAACTTGATGTTCGACTTCTAGCCTCAGAACAGCCAGAAAATAAATTTCTGTTGTTTAAGTCACACAGTTTGTGATATTCGATTATTACAGCCTGAGCAGACCAAGACGCTTGGAGAGAGCCATATAAGCAATGTGGTATATGAATTCTCAGTATTTCTATAGATCTGATAGTAATATTTCTCGAATGGCAGATTCTGAGATTTTTTAAAATGAAAGCTAGAATAATACTTTAAAATGCCACATATAAGAGACAATTTTGCATGAATCCAAGCAAATAAAATCTCATATAAAATTTTTGCTACCCCAATTCCAACTAACGATGGAACTTCTTGAAAAAGACAGGATGCCAGGGTATAGCATCCAGTCAGATAGACAGATGCGGCTGAATGCATTTTTAAATGTAGATTATCTTGATCCAGCTTTCAAAAATTTAAAACATATTTTGTTTCTACATTATTTAAAATAATATTTGTTGGGGCCAGCAGGTGGCGTGGTAAAGGCACTGCAGTCCCACATGGCTGACCACAGTTCAAGTCCTAGATCTGGAGGCTTGCTTTCTCACTTCCCTCCCTCTCTCTCTGATCAAATAAAATAATAATAATAATTATAAATAAAATGAGATAAATAATTATTTTAAAAAATAAATAGCATTTATTACTTAAATAATTTTACATGGCAGCTCTACACTTAACTTTTTGAGAAGCTGCCAAATTATCATTCAGCCAGTGTTATTTGAGGATTTCAAATTTTTATTCCACCCCTGCACATATACTCCCTCAAAATGAAAACATATGCATACACACGAAATTATACATTGATGTTTATAAGAGCCAAAACAGTGAGAATGTTTAAATTTTTATGTATTATTATTTTAATTTTTATTTAATCACTGTACATTTTTACAGTGTACGACGTGATTATTTTCCAGCATGAACACAGAGCATATTAAGTCAAAAACATTACCCTGTACATTATCATCAGCAGATAACCTTTCATTTTTGTGTTTTTCCAACTGAGGATGTCCCTATCTGAATGGATATCTAAGAGTGGAAATACTGGGTCATACAGCAATTCTATTTGTAGGTTTCTGAGGAACCTCCATATCACTCTCCCCAATGATTGTACTAATTTACATTCCCACCAACAGTGTAGGAGGGTTCCCTTTAAGGACAGCCTCACCAGCGCTTATCAGTTTTTATTTATTTATTTTTTAATTTTAGCCATTGTGACTGGGGTTAAGTGGTATTTCATTGTGGTTTTGATTTGCATTTTCCTTGTGATCACAGGTGTGCAGCATGTTTTCATATGCTTTTTGGCTGTTCATATATCTTCCTTGGAAAGTTGTCTGTTCAGCCCATGTTCCCATCTTTTAATTAAATTGATTTTTTTTTGTGGGTAAACTGCTTGAATTTTGTATATTCTGGTTATCAGTCCTTTATCTGAGGCGTAGTTTGTAAATATATTTTCCCACTCTGAGAGTTGTCTCCTCACTGTAATTATTGTTTGTTTTTCTGTGAAGAAGCTTTTTAGCTTAATGTAGTCCCATTTGTCTATTTGTGGGACTATTGCCTGTGCATTGGGAGTCTTCTTTAAGAAGCCATTATCTACTCCAATATCTCCAAGAGTTTTTCCTGTATTTTTCCCCAGTAGTCTTATAGTTTGCAGTTTTCTGTTTAGATCTTTGATCCATTTGGAGTTAATTTTTGTTAATGTTGGGAGATAGGAGTCTAGGGTCTAGTTTCATCTTTCTATCAGTAGATATCCAGTTTTACCAGCACCATTTTCTGAAGAGGTTTTCTTTTCCCCACTGCATTGTCTCTTGCCCTTTATCAAAGGTCAGTTGACTGTATGTTTTGGGATTTATTCTGTTCTATGAGATTACCTGCCTGTTGAGAATGGCTTTAATGTCCATCAACTGATCAATTAATAAACAAGAGATAGTATATCAATACTATGGAACATTACTTAAAAATAAATCAAATACTCAACCATGCTGTAACATAGATGAGTCTTGGAAACACTGTATTTAATGAAAAAATTCAGGCACAAAACTTTGAAACATCAAAAGTGGAAAATATTTTAGAGACAGGAAAATAGATTAGTGGTTGCTTAGGGCTGAGGCAGGGGTAATAAAAGAAGAATTCATTATATGGGACATATTTTCTTTTAGTGGAATAAAAATACTCTAAAATTAATTATGGTGATGGTTGTACAAGCCTGTGATACACTAAAAATGATTTATACATTTCTAATGGATGAATTATATCTCAAAAAAGGCTCTTCTGTTTTATTAAAAAGAACCTGAAACATTCATGGCATATTTAGAAATTTCAGATTAAATGATTGTAATTCAAGAACTCATGAATCACTTCATGTTTTACTTTTAAAAAAAGTGTTAGAGGGTATGTGTACTCTCTAGAAAGAAATAAGAAAAGGGAGAAAGTGAGAGAGATAAGAAAAAGCATCCCTCATGGGAATGTGGTGATTTTACAGTCTTTTTCCTCCATTTCTCTGGCCCATCACAATTTGAGGTACACACACATAAAACATGTTTTTCAAGCCACTGTGGCTGGGATTCTACCACCCTCAGCTAAGTGGGCTCCAGCTCCCAGTGTACAGCATTTAGCCACTGTGCTATATTGACCCACCACTTACTTTCTATTAAGTCTAACATCATTTTAAAAAAAATATATATTGTATTCATGTTGGGTAAATTCACTTTATAAGCTAAGAGATGTATAGTCATTGAATGTATAAAATAAATTAAAGTAGGAAAATTTTTAAAAAGAGAAAAAAATAATAGATGAGACATTTCTAACTTTCCTTTTTCTCTTAGCAATATAACAGGAGAATTTCCATTTGTAGGAATTTATGATGAGTTATTTGAAAGCATGCAGAATCATCTATGAAGAATTGCAATTCACACTAGCTCTTCACAATTATGAACCCTTCCCCCTTATTCTCCCTGCTCTCTGGGAATCTTTCTTTTTTTTTTTTTTTTTTTTTTTTTTTTTTTGTCATGGACTCTGATTATTAACAGAAGTGTCAGGTATTTTAGGTATACCTGGTTAGAGAGAGCTTAGCACAACTTATTAGAGAGTATGATTGTTTTGAGGGGTCTCTCCAGAGACTTACTCAGGAATTTATTTCAGTGTTGTCTGTCTGTTATTGCATTGCTAACAGAAATTCCTGAAATTGGGTGTTTTATAAAAAAAGACAAGGGGTTTATTAACTCATAATTCTGGTGGCTGGGAAGTCCAATGGCATAGATCTGGCATCAGGCTAGCTGATGGCATGACCAAAAGAAGCACAGAGAATGGCAGGTGCATACAGAGCATGAACTGTGAGCAGCTCTTTTCTAACAACCAGCTCTTGGGAAAGCTAATCCTCCTCATGAGACCTACAGTACTCACTGGGCTTCTCAATATATAATCTATTCACCTCTATAATACAATCACCATGATCTAATCACCACCGACTAGGCATCATGACCTCTCAGCATCAAACTTCATCGTCCAAGCCATGTCAAGACAGATGTCACAATGCATTTAACAATGCATATAAATATGATGTATTCAGTACTTATGATAAACTACGAGAATCCAGGAAGACAGAGGCTTGGTACCAGCAGTTGGCATAATGGCTATGTCGCTGGACTCCCACGGAGTCGATGATGGTTCGAGTCCCGAACCCGGTGGCTTAAACTCATGCCGGGCGCATGTGCGTGCATGTCCAGGATCCTGAGAGAAGAATGGAGGAGAAGGGATTGTGGCATAGTCATCCCCTCTGGGGATGACTTCTCGCTTTCTATCTGTTTCTCTCTGTCTTTCTGGTGAGCACACTTGCCCTATAGAAAAAACAAAACAAAACAAAACAAAACAACTCTCAAAAAAAGAAAAGAATACAGAGGCTCAAGTGGTCATCTGATTAGAAGACAAACCGAGGAGGGTAGCGTTGAGGGGTAGATAGTAGTTTGGCCCTCATTTGTGGTCCTCTGACCACAAATTTCCTGGGATAGGCAATTCCATGTGGGCTATGTTACATTATTTAAAAATTTCTTTTGGCCTATTGATACAGAATGACTACGTGGATCTTATTATTTTAGTTACTCAGATGTAGAGCAGTCAGGGAAGAATGGTGGGAATCTAAAAGTGGTCAATAGTCAAGCATTGAATATAGCATCTACTTTTCTACAATGACTACATTTTTACTTCTCAGTTTATAGCATGGTGGTTAAGGTGGCTGGATCTCACACGGCTGGCTGTGCTGTGTCTTGGACTCTGCAGTTTAAAAAAATATACCTGGGATGTTTATACATGCTCAAAATCCTTAAAGGAGAGAAAAGGGGAGGAGAAGGGGTTGCGGTATGACCATTCCCTATGGGGAGTGCTTTCTCACCTCCCTCTCCCTCTCTCTCAGCCTCTCTGTCTGGTTAACACATGTGCCCTCAGAGTAGAAAAATAAATCAATGTTTAGTCATAGAAGTATTTCTATAATATTACCATGAAATATATTTTAAGGCAACATGATCTTCCTTTAAATCAATCTAAATAAATTAAATACAAAATATATTCTTTAAATAATTAGTTACTGTATTGGTCTACTGGCCATTAACTAAATAAAATTGGGAGATTATCTACTTAAGTAACAATTTCAATTTCTGTTACATGTATGCTTTGCATCAAAGCAAAATATTGACAAACTCTTAGAAAATTTCATTGACTGTGTCATTCATTTTATTGGAGTCAATCTTATAACCACAATAATCGCTCCAACCCAGTAACATAATAAATTATTGCACATATGTTCTAGAAATAAGTATATTTAAATATGGAAGAGAACTGTTTGCCATAGCAACTTTTCCATTTATCTTAAGGAATGTCTACCCATACGATTTAGGGCAGAAGAAATGGATAATATCTATTTTGAAAAATGTCAACATTACTGAAAATGTTTTCATTGGTATTAATATTTGTTTCTCTAAAGATCCTTGTCTGACAAAAGCAGCCACTCATGATAAATACAACACTGATTTTAGCATTCCTGTGACTAATCCCTTTTCTACCCAAACTCAGCCATGTTGTTTTATGTATTTCCCCACATGTGGCATGCTGTAACAACCCTCAGTTAATTACCCTGCAGTGCTCTCTCTGCCAGAAATATCAGTTCTTCCCTTGACCATATGACAAATAAGAACCTAAAACTCAGTTTGAAAGTTCAAGCTTAATCCCCTTTCCTTCAAAGGCTTTTCTGACTACCCCAATCATTTCAATAAGCCATAGTCTTCTCTTGTGTCTCTACTCCAGGCTGTATACCTATAACTTTGCCTGTTTATATCTTTGATTCTCTTTCAAGTTATGAACGGCTATGGTGTTGGAACTACATCTTTTCTGTTTGTGCCTGATATTTATTACCATCACTGTCACCTATTACATGTTCGAAAGAAGGAAAGAAGGTGAAAGGGAGAAGGGGAATGAGGAAAGAACAAAGGAAGGAAACTTTACTTCACATCTTTGAAAATTAACTCTTTTTCTCAAGCCCACCACATATCTTAGAAGTAAACAATGATGACCACAAAAGCTGAGTCATTTGCCCCTTCTGCTTTACTAAATTTCTACCATTTCCAACAACCCTCAATCTCCATAATCTTGCTAAATGTCTTCGGATTACCTAAACTACTCACAGCTTTCTCAGGGGCCACTGGGTCCTCAATGGAAATCAAGCTCTCTCTGAATTAAATCAATCTTTTCCCTTCTCTCTCTTTATTTTTATTCCTTTTTGTTTTTCTTTTTACTAATCAGAGTTTACTCATCCTCAGACATGGGTTTTTTGGTTTTTTTTTTTGAGAGAGATTTTTTTGCTATAGGGCGCATGAGCTCGCCAGAAAGACAGAGACAGAGAGACAGAAAAAGAAAAATCACCCCCCAGGGGGGATGGCCACATCGCAATCCCTTCTCCTCCATTCTCCTCTTGGGATCTTGGGCATGCATGCACACACACCTGGCGTGAGTTTAAGCCACCTTGTCTGGGACTCGAACTGTGGTCAGCTACATGGGAGTCCAGCGACATAGACATTACACTAACTGCTGGTCCCCCTCTGACATTTATTTTAAGGGATTATCTTTCAGCAGCTTTTCTCTATGATATATCTTTGATATTAATCTGATTTTTTAAAAATATGTTACCCTCTAGGTCATTTTTCTGGAACAGAGGAAAGAATTTTAAATGTATAATCTCATTGTCCTTAACTATCTAGAAGAAGATATTTTCTAATTGTGTAACTCTTATCTATGTGGGGTATATCCTATAATGCTACTCAGCTATGCAATAACCTTGCTACAATAATACTAGCATGTATTTGTGGAGTATGAACATACAACAATAATATGAGTATGAATAATAATTAAAATTGCTAATATATCAAAGTAACAACTATGTCAGGCATTGGATTAAGTTCCTAGTCTATCAGCTCATTTAAAGTTCACATCAACCCTGAAAAATTGAATACTGTTTATCTCTACTTTATACATACCTTAATCAAAGCTTATGGAGATAAAATTGCCTGTTCTGACATAGCTGGAAAGTGTACAATTGGTACTTAAATTGGGGTCTTTCTGACTCTAAAGCTCTATATAGTATCAATACCCTGATCTTAAGAAATCCTCAACCAAGTCCACCAGACCAAGATAAAAAACACATTGCTGAGTCTCAGTTGCAATGAGTGGGCTTCTCTTTTGTGTAAAATGCTGGCAATGCTTTGTTTTCCCTAAGTAGTAATCTGAATATGTTTGGTTCTCCTTACAGCTTCTCTCATTCTTTTGGAGCAGAAAAATGTTGTTTATAAACTAGATGTTTCCACTCAGACATCCCCATGGTTATGACATTAATACTGGTTGGCCATAGCTCAGTGTGTAGTTTTACTGCAGAGATGACTCACCTTTTCAACTTATTTAAGTTCACTGACACAGTACATTTTCATTGATCTCAAGTTATGTAGATCTTAATTAAGAAAAGAGAGAAAATTGCAAGTATGCATCTAGAAATCATTAAAAGTTATACTCTCTTGAGTCCAAATTATTTAAATATTTCTCACAAGTGCATTTTTTATATTAAGAGAAACTTAACCACATTTTACTTGTAAAATCTTAGTAAATGATTTTTTGTCTATCATATTTGGTCTAGGTTTATTAATTTCTTATTAATTTTCTATTTCTTTTTATGATTGCTTTTTGTTGGCCTTTTTGCTTTATTTTGACATTTGTTTCTGAATGAGAATGCTTATTTCTGAAGTCATTATATATATATATATATATATATATATATATATACATACATATATATGTGTACATATATATGTGTGTGTGTGTGTGTATATATATATATATATATATATATATATATATTTTTTTTTTTTTAGGATTCTGTTTTATACTTTTGAAGGATGTTTTTGTCTGTTTGTTTTTGTTTCTTCTAGATTCTTTCTCCCTTTTTTTTTTTTTTAGAGGTTTTTTCTATAGGGTGTGTGTTCTCGCCAGAATGACAGAGACAGACAGACAGAAAGAGAGAAATGAGAAATCACCCCCCTGGGGGATGGCCACACTACAATCCTTTCTTCATTCTCCTTTCAGTATCTTAGGCATACATGCATATGTGCCCAGCATCAGTCTATACTGCTGGGTCTAGGACTCAAACCATGGTCGGCTATGTGGGAGTTCAGTGACATAACCATTATGCCATCTTCTGGTCCCTGTTTCTTCTACATTTTTCTAGCAAGATTACTATTTGGTCACTCCTGGGTATGCTTCTTCCCCAGATCCTCTGAGTTCTCAATTCTCTGGGAGGAAGTTTAGTTATTCTTATCCTTGGGCCAGATCCATTCTGCTTGATGTGTGTGAAACTTTACTCGCTTCTTGAGTACATCATTCAGGGCCAGAACAAAATAAAATATGGGTCTCCATGTTCAAAATAGGTGGAAAATAGCGCTGTTAAAGGTAGAAAAATATAGAGCTTTTCTTTTCTTCTGTAGTCTTTCAATGTGTCATAGTGCTTTTTATTTGCCATATAATGTTGTTCTAAATAAAGAAAAATTTAAAATTTAAATTATTAGCATGACTTATATTGTTTTTCACATTGTGTAATGCCAGTTTTAAATGCAAATATGAGCACTTCACTCATATGTAGAACTGCTAAAATTACACAATTCATATTTTATAGCTCATACACGCTTATGTATTTCATTCTTACCAAAACAGTAGAAAAGCTGTACAAAACCGACTCAATTGTTTTTATGTCACTTTTTGCTACAAGCATATTCTGTTAGCATTCTCTGCCTTCTTCTTTCTGATGAATAAGAAAATACTCCAAGGAAAAAGAATTGTGTGTTGCCCTTCCTTCTGTGTCATCACTTTCTGCGTAAGTGGCTGAGTAATTCAGGGATGTAACATGAGCATGAACAGATATAGTAGGATTCTCTTTTATCCCTGTTACTTAGAACATCATTGTCTTCTTTCTTTACTCAAAGCAAGTTCTGGTTCTTAAGAGTGTCAGCACTTCCACTTATTTAGACTTAGTGGTAATACACAATTTGTGCTCTTGAGCCTTGCTGAACTCCTACACATGTCCACTGGAGCTCTGTACTCATGGCACATCACATCCATCATATGCAAATAGAACAACATGATACATGCATGTTATGTGTCTTACCTCTACCTATGTCCATGGTCCATTGCTATGAGTTGCTTGCCAAAGACAATATCAAAGACACAATTAGTAAGAATTTCAAGATGATTATAGTAAAGCATTATCTAAGTGCAGGATTCTTCTCAGCACAGGTATGTCCAACTACACAAGATGTTCTCCTAAGAAGCTAGCTGTGACTCAGTCCGCCTGGCCCCAGAAGTAAACTTTTGTTAGGTGTTGGTTAGCTTACCAGCAACACAAAGGGCTAAGTAGGGCCCATAAGCCCACTGCTTGGAAGTGACATATCCTTGTTCTGCTTTTTTTTTTTTTTTTTTTTTTTTGGAGAGTTTTTTGCCTTAGGGGGCTTGCACTTACTGGCAGAGACAGAGACAGTGAGAGAAAAAGTGAGAAATCACCTCCTGGGAAGATGGCTGCATTGCAATCCCTTCTCCATTCTCCTCCCCGGATCTTGGGCACACATGCACATGTAGCCATTATGATTTTTCACCCACTGGGTCTAGGATTTGAACCATGGTCAACTATGCGGGAGTCCAGTGATAGAACTGCTATGCCATCTGCTGGCCCCCATATCCTTGTTCTGAGGAAACAATGCTGCAGTACTTATGGATAAAATTTCACTAGTGCACACTTAAAAATCTAAACTGTGGGTTCCATGGGCAAAATAATGAAATATTGGCTGAAATTCTGTGATGTCGTCTATCCCACCTTAGTGAGATTTGATGTGCTTGCTGACACAGGGGCATTGATGGCACTTACAACCATCAGACATTTCATGTGTCCATAGACACTTTAACTTCTGAGGAAGCAAAGTAGTCAAATGACATACTAGTGGGCCTTGGGAAAAAAATTTTACCTTGATAATGGTAAGAAATCTTTCTGCTAAAGAAAAATCAAGGTAGACTGCAGCTCTTAATCTTGGGCTCAGTGGTCACAGAGCCCATTCCATAAAATTCTGGAATGCTATAGCTTTACATGATGAAAATGCTGACCCCCTCCCACCCCCAAGCAAAGATTGTCAGAGGGTTTGGACTGCCATCCCAAAGGCATTAGCTTGTAAAGAAAAACAGAGCCATATTACCGATGCTCCAATGCCATGCCTTTTCCAGCATCTTGCCTGTTCAGATTCAGAGTTGGTCCAAGAATATTAACACCATGGAAGCAAGAGCTGACAGTTTACCTTACCGTGAGCATTACTATGTACTTGATATTACTCAGTGAGAAAAAAATACTTTGCACTTTGAGATAAGTGAAAAATAATAGGTTCATTCTCTCAGGTTCCGGTCCACAGAAGAAGTAAAATATTGAGCTTTTTCTTTAACCTGAATTTCTAAGCAAAAACAATGTTATCCCTGATTTTGGCTTATGCTGCTGTCTGAAGATATGGCATGACCTTTTTGAATATGACAATCACGTGACATTTTCCCACTATGAACACAGTAATGTATATTTGGTAACCTTGGAAATGTTGTGTATTTGTTTTTACTTTTCAATGTTTGATGTGTTCTTTATTTGGTGAGCCAGTCATTTTAATGTCTCACTCTCTTGCATTTTTGCAAATAAACTTTTCCTTTCCTTTTATAAATGATTGTCTCTAAATTTTTTTCTTATAAAGAGAAAAGCTGCTTATGCCAGAGGCAGGTGTCCCTCCATATCCTAATGAAGTTGGTGTCAGCAATGCACTTGCTGCAGTGACAGCCATCATACCGGAGCAGATCTGGGAGATTCCACAACAGATGGACAAAACCGGGAAAACTCTGGACCAGGAGGAACGCAGAGAAGCCTTCAGCAGAAAGCAATCAGCAATGACTCTATGCCATGAATGGTGTCCAGTCAAGGAGGTCAGAATCCTTCATATACCAGGATATCCCATAGCATCCAAGGCATTATACAGGTATATCATAATATTGTATAATCAGTCTCTATTCAAATGCACCCAGCTACCTCCAGAATGTCCTCTATAGTATTTTATAAAAATTTAGGGTCCAATCACATCATTTATCATGTTTGACTTTCAAAACTGTCTGATTGCTTTTAATCCAGAACATTCCCACTAATTTTTTGTGTTTTGTCATTCATGACATAGACATTTTGAGGAAAAGAAGCTACTTGTTTTGTATAATTCTCTCTCTCTCTCCATATATGTGTGTGTGTGTATGTATAATATATATATTTATAATATATAATATATTTATAATTATGTATATATATATATTTATTTATTTATATGTATTTTTTTTTCAGTTTTACTATAGGATATGTACTCTCACCAGAGAGAGAAAGAGAGAGAAAGTGAAAAATCACTTCCTGAGGGGATGGCCATATTGTAATCCCTTCTTTTCTAGTCTTCTCTTGTGATTTTGGACACACATGCACACATGCCAAGAGTGATTTTCAAGCCATTGTATCCTGGACTCGAACAGCAGGGTCAGCCATGTGGGATCCAATACCTTAACTTCATGCCACCTGCTGGCCCCTAGAATTTTCTCTTGATCTGTCTGTTAGTGTACCAATACATAACTGCCAAATTCAAGAGGTTCTATGTTATTTCAATAATTAGTTCTCTTGCATTATTTCTCTCATTTTTCATTTTTCATTAGGATGTTTACTTTCCTATGTAAACTTTGTCATCTAATTTCCTACCTCCAGGAAAAAAAAATGTTGTAATTTTTTTCACAGATCAAATAAATGCTATATATTAAATTGAAAAAATTGACATATGATCTTGGCTCCTAGTAATAAAGATGGTATCAGAAATAGTTTTTATGTTTCAAAGAAGACTTTTTCCTAGCTAGTTCAGTGTCTGTGCTTTTACTAATAATCTTGAAGAATCAAATGCTAAGCAAGTTATTAATAAAAACCAAATTTGTCCTTAAATATACAAAAGTAGAGAAAATATATAAGGAACTCTCTAGCATCCATTATCCAGCTTTGATAATGATTAGCAATGATTCATTCTCCCCTGTTCACTATCCCTTTCCCCTGGGCCCTAATTATTTTTTAACTATTTATTTAATCAATTTTAGTTGTCATTATTTTTAAAATTTGATTAGAGAGAGACTGAAAGAGACAAAGAGAAAGTGAGAAGCAAGTTGCCAGATTTGGGACTCGAACCATAGTCGGCCATGTGGGACTTTAGTGCCTTAAACACCACATCACCTGCTGTCTGGGGCCAAATTATTTTACCACAAGTTATTTTATAGAAGATATTCTTCTTATGAGCTGTACATATGTGATCTAGTTTTGAGAACACTTTGTTTCCTCTTGAAGTATCATCTAACTTGTATTCATATTAATTTAAGTTATTGCCATAACTGGTCAAAACAAAAATGCAAGCTGACGGCATTAAATTAAAATGCAAAATAAACAATTCAGTGAACAAATTATTTTTTCCCCATATACACTGAAATAATCAGGTATTGGGATAGATTACCCAGGTAATTTGTTGTTTCAAATCCCTTCTAAGAATGAAATAAAATAGAAATTACAAGTAGAATTCAGTTTTGGAATTTTTATAGCTATTACCACAGGGACATGTCTTTAAACATAGCATCCTGATATTGAAACATAGACATTTCCAAGAAAGCTGTTGGTATCTATCTGAATTCTTACGTGTAAGTTAACACTAATTGTCTCACCACTTACACTAAATGTGTGGTGGTCATTATCCTCAACATAAATTAAGAGGCCTTGTGGCCTTTACTTACACTTCTAGCCTGTTTCATGGTTCTGTTTCTTCACACTATGTGGTCCAGCTGTTTGAAAGGCTCTGGTTCTCTCGATATGTCTCTTGCTTCTAGGTATACAAGCGAAACCTCCTTATAACCCTTCTCTTCCTCCTATTTCTCCATTTTGTCAGACTCGTAATAGTTCTTCAAACAAAGGTCCGAATTGGTATCACCCTACTTGGAAATCTTCCCTGACCCCCATGTTCTGATTTAGCAAACATTCCAAGTGTAACATTTGATATCCTTTTAATTTATTCTTCTCCTGTAGATTTTGAACTCCATTGAAGGAATAAATTCTTATTAAAAAAGATCTTCATCTAAGTAATCGTAGTTTTTATTTGCCTTTTAAGAATGACCAAATTCTTATTCCAAAAAAAAAAAAAAAAAAAAAAAAAATAGAATCTTATAAATATGCGTGAGTTAACATGATGGTGAACATGGGAGAGGGGGAGAGTGTAGGGAGAGAAATTAGGAAGAAAAATAGAGAGGCAAGCCATTTGTGGGACACAGAAATGGTTTCTCCTGTTGACAATGTGTATAACATCCTCAGCTGGACTGGGGTGAAGTATATCTCATGTTGGGTAAACTCACTTTGCAAGCTAAGTGTTGTGCAGTGTTTGAATGTATAAAGTAAGTTAAAATAAAGAAATAAAATAAAATAAAAGGAAGCTGTGATTTGGAGAACTTGGGTTGTGGCTCCTGATCAGCCAAAAAGAGATTGTATAATATACAAGTCACTTGCTCTCTGTGTGTGTTTCTGAAATGCAAAGCGAGAATCCTATTATCAGTCATGCATAACTTACAAAACTACTGAGAGGTGCATGTATTGAAAAGTACAAATGTTAAGAATTTTTTTTTTTTAAATAACAAGAGGATTCGTATTCCTTGTAATATAATGGGTCAGAAACTTCTGACCCATTATATTACAAGGAATAGGCACATTGCCTGACATATACATTTGACTATGCGTTAGTTTATTTCTCTTATATATCACTTCTCAGCTAAGCTAATGTATGTAGAGAGGGATGCACTGATCTTATAATTATGACTATGTCTAAAAAGCTCTGCTACAATGAGCACATTTTACATGAAGTCCTTTCAATAATAAAATCTCCCTAATAAAAATTAGCTAAAACAATCAAATTTCAAAAGCTTTGAATAATTATCTAGAACCCCTATAGATATACAAATTACTCTGGGGGGTGTAGTTTTGGTATATTTTTATTTTATTTTATTTGCCTTGGCACATTTCTTCTAAGGAGGCACAATATTTTATGGCTGTAGGTTTATTCTGTATCTGGCAGAAATAGTGGAGTATTATCATGCTTGATGAAACACTACTTCTACTCAAACAAATGTATATCAAAATTAAAGTAAGTGGTGAGATTACTGCTCTTTAGATTAGTGTCTATTATCAATAAGCAGAGTTGCATGTGCTCTAGCTAATGTGATTTCTTCACCATTAGGGATAATTCGTTGTTCTATTATATGAATAGTTGTCAAGTCCTTCTACAATGAGTCAGATAATTCTTTGCACTATATTTAATACCTCTGTAAAAAATGAGATTTGAAGTGTATGGCAAAAGGGACTACCTTTTAACATTTCTTCTCAGATAGAATGCTTGCTACTTGACCATTTGATACAGACACAGTCCAATAATATCTACACGTGGCAGAGCGCCCAGTAACTATTTGCATGTAGCTGCCACCTTCTCAGTTAATCACACAGGAGCTACATGAATTTAAGAATCTGATGTGACTGGACTGGTCACCACCATTTCTACTATGTCAAAACAGGTTCAACAAATAAAATTATTTAATTCTAGGTTTGGCCACATACAAGCTTTACTGGCAGTGAGGGCATCAGGATGTGTTAATATGCCTAAGGAGGTGGGAGAGTCAGATAGGAGAATGATAGAGCTACAACAGAAAGCTACAAAAGTAGACAAAGGTAGCATATTCCAGTCAGCCCTTGTTAAAAATAGCCCAGGCAAGGGGAGGCCATGTCAGGGAGATCAAGAGTGAGCCATAATGAAAGAGAGACATTGTAAGTCACCACTTAATATATACCGACTGTTTACACTTTATGGTAGAGACTTAAAGATTGGAGGGCATAAAAGCATTGAAAATAGTTATGGACAGTGGAGACAGTATAGAAGGAAGGTGGAGGGACCAGTAGTTGGTGTAATGGCTATGTCGCTGGACTCCCACGTAGTCGACTGCGGTTCGCGTCCCAGACCCGGTGGCTTAAAACTCACGCCGGGCGCATGTGCGTGCGTGCCCAAGATCCCGAGAGGAGAATGGAGGAGAAGGGATTGCGGTGTGGCCATCCCCCCTGGGGGGTGATTTCTCGCTTTCTATCTCTCTCTCTGTCTGTCTGGCGAGCGCACGCACCCTATAACAAAAACCTCTCCAAAAAAAGAAAAAAAAAAAAAAAAAAGAAGGAGGGTGGAGAGTGGAAGAGTATAGGGAAGGAAATGAGGGAGAAAAAATAGAGAGGCAAGACATTTGTGGGACACAGAAATGGTTTATTACCTGTGGGTGATGACGTATATAATATTCTCAACTGTACTGGTCTGAGGTATATTTCATGCTGGGTCAATTCTCTTTACAAGTCAAATGATGTATAGCAATTGAATGTATAAAAAAATAGTTAAGAGTAATAATAAAAAAATTAAATTTAAAAATAAAAGAGTGAACCACAAGTTGCTGTCTTAAAGGACTGGCTAAGAATGCAGACATTGTAGTAAACAAAGTGTCACAAAGGAAACTTCTGAGTCATCAGAGGGCTAGCAAGAGGTAAACAACAGTCCTGTAGGAAATACATGTGACATGATACCATGGCACAAATCCATGAAAAGAAGAAAACAAGTTTGGGAGCCAATTAGCCATTCTAGGAATAGGGTGGGAGCTTCATACAGCTCAAGGTAGAAAATCAAAGTATAAAACTCAAAGCAGACCATAGAGAAAAACCGACTTGATATTGTAAAATCTAAACAATGAAATAGATAAATAACTTTTAAACTATTAAGGCAAAGGCACCTTAAAGCATCTTTGATCAGGAAAAGAAATTTCCCAAGGGCCTAGTTGTAGATAAACAAGTTAAGTGTAAAATTTAGAAAAATACGAGGAACCAGGTGCAACTTGCACACAGTGCTAAAGGTACACCATCAGAAGTGTGCTGATAAGTGTTTAGCATCCAGCCCGAAGGGTGGCAGTGAGGGGTGAGGTTAGAAGAACTCTGAATTGGAACATTTGGGGTTCCTTTGAAGTAAATACTCTCATCATGATCAATTTCAAGTCACCGTTATGCTATCAACTTGCTTGAAAATTTTCTGAAAATGTTCACAATTGGCTCTTGTGAGCCAGTAAAAATCCTTTCCAGCACACTACCATTACCATGGGTGAATCCATATCACGCCAAACTTATCAAACAACTTACTGAACTTCTATCTAATAAAATTATCAATTATTTTTAATCGATATTTGTTTTTAGGGCCAAATGGTGCTTCAATGGTTAAAACCCACATGCACATACAAAGCAAAACCCACAATGCTCTGGGAGGCGATCATACATAGGTGTGCCTCTGAGAAGATTCTCGGTTCAAGTCTGAAGATCTTCCTCCGTATGGCGGGTACTTCTTTGCCCATGATCTGAGGCTAGCTGAAGGCTTGGGTGGATCACTGTGTCAACACCCTTCTGGAAGAGCTCTCTTTCTCTCTTTGTCTAGCTCATTAATGGAAGGAATATGTGTGTGTGTGTGTGTGTGTGTGTGTGTGTGTGTGTGTATACATATGTACACCTACATACATACATATACACACACGAATATATGTAGTTGCCATTTTAAAACATTTACTGTGGCTTCTATGTACCAGAGCTTCTGCTGGACGTTGCTCAAGGCTCTTTGAGCCCAGTGAAGCATTTAATCTCGAAGGTCATGGGCTGCATTCGATAAAAGACAAAAACGATCCCTGAATTATTTTAAACTAGAGGTTTTGTTAATAATCCAATGATAAGATCCATGTACTTGCTATTTTCATAGATTAAATATAGCTTACGAATTATTTTTTTCTCTTTCCTCTGAAAGTAGAGGAATATCATTCTCCTCTCCAGTTTCTGGGGTTAGCATTAGTGATTTGATTGATCAATAGAAAATGACAGATATGAGTGACAAGTAGGAGGCTGTAATGTGGGTTGATATTGAAGGCTTGCAATAAAGCCTCTTAGAATACTTGGTTTTTGGATCCAGCAGTCTCCATGTAAGAACAGCAACTATCGTAAGGTTTCTATGGTACAAGAAAGTCTGAGAGTAGTGCCTCTATTTATTCTGTCTAGGTCTTTTGAGTCTTCCCACCTGAGACCAAAGACATCATAGAATAGAGACGAGTCATTCCTACTCGGCTCTGTCTTAATATTCTGACCCTCAGTGTTGCAAGATAAAGTAACAGTAATAATAAACATCATGTTTGATTTAAATTTTTAAGTCATTATTTAGTCTGGGATTCTAACACAGAGAACCTTAGGCTGGCTGGTTTGAACAACAGAAATTTATCTCATAGTTCTGGGGACTAGGAGGTCTGAGATCAAGGTGCCACCGTAGTCGGCATTGGTGAAGGTCATCTTCCCAGTTTGCAGATGGCTCTTTTCTTTTCATATCTTCATATTTCAGAGAGCAGAGAAAGCGAGAACGAGCAAGCTCTCTGGTGTCTTTTTATAAGGGCACTGAACTCCATAATACGGCTCCACTCTTGACCTAGTTACTTTCCCAGCACCTCACCACTTATTGCCAGCAAACTGAAGGTTAGGATTTCAACATATAAATTTGAAGAGGGATACAAATATATAGTCATAACACTTATGGTATAGTTTGTTACTCAGTAGTGATATCTGGAAAGCCTTTTCTTTCTTTCTTTCTTTCTTTCTTTCTTTCTTTCTTTCTTTCTTTCTTTCTTTCTTTCTTTCTTTCTCTCTCTCTCTCTCTCTCTTTCTTTCTTTCTTTCTTTCTTTCTTTTCTTTTCATTTTTTTTTGGAGTGTCTTTTTTGCTATAGGGCACGTGCACTCGCCAGAAAGACAGAGAAACAGAGAGACAGAAAATGAGAAATCACCCCTCAATGGGATGGCCACGCCACAGTCCCTTCTCCTCCATTCTCCTCTCGGGATTTTGGGCATGCACGCACACGCGCCCTGCATGAGTTCAAGCTACCGGGTCCGGGACTCAGACCGCGGTCGACTGCATGGGAGTCTAGTGACATAGCCATTACGCCAACTGCTGGTCCCGAAAGCCTATTCTTTCAACATTAAAAGTTATCTCCTATCCTCTGTGTATTTATATTGTTGTTTATATACTTCAGAGGGATAAATACAATACTGGAAAATGAACAAGAATTGACTTTATACTAAAATTTTTAAAGTTATAAAGTACTACCAATAGTCGACAGGTGACTTTAAAGATTTATAATATTTCTTCAAAATAGTTCATGTTTAATAGTTTCTACAAGTAGAAAAACTCGATCTAGTAATCCTTCACTATTCTATGTCCCCCTAAAAATAAGTTAATAAACAACAATGAAAATAATCCTCTATTGCTTTCGGTGTGTGCTGTTCAGAAATCCCACACACAGTTCATGCTTCCTTTATACTCCACATTCATTCTTCTAATTGAGCATCACATCTTGTTTCCACTTCTAGATATTCAGGGCAGAAATTTCACTGTATTCTTCTCAGCAGCCCTAACTTGAGGCCTAATACATCACAAGTATTCAGTAAATCACTGGTGAATAAAATAAGATTTCCTTTATTTGGGTCCTGATAGACCTAATGGTATATTAAGTAGTATCCAAATATCAGAAAATTGTTCATAAAGGTATTCTGTATCACTTTTTATTGTCACACAATAATTGTACATATTTATAGGGTATTGTGTGATGTTTCAAAATATGTACACATTGTATAATGATCAGGGTAATTAGCATATCTGTCACTTCAAACATTCATGGTGAGAACATTCAGATTCCTTTCTTTGAACTCTTTTGAAATAGGCAATATATTATTATTCACTCTGCTGTGCAATAGAACATCAGAGCTCATTTCTCCTATCTAACCGTAACTTTGTACCCATTGACCAACCTTGCCCTACCCTCCCGTCATTTTCTCAGACTCTGTTAAAACCTCTACCCTGTTCTCAGTTTCTCTGAGACTAATATTTTAGATTCCACATGATTCTTAGTTTTTTGAGGAACTTACATACTGTTGTCCTTATTGGCTGCACTAATTAACTTTCCCACTCAAAGTATATACGAGTTCCACATTTTCCACATCCTTACCAGCTTTTTTTTTTTTTTTTTTTTTTTTTTTTTAACCTTTTTGGCAATAGCAAGTCTAATTAAGGCTAGGTGATATCTCAGTGTAGCTCTGGTTTGTATTTCCTGGACAATTTGTGATATTTAGCATTTTTTTCATCTTTATGCTTTATTTTGAGAAATGTCTATTCAGATCTTTTGCACATTTTTAATTTTTTTCTCCTTTGTTTATTTATTTGCTGTCTAATCATATGAGTTCCTTATATATTCTGGATATTAACCACTTGTCATAATTTGCCAATATTTTCTCCTATCCTATATGTTGTCTCTTTAATCTTAATTCTTTCCTTTGTGGTGTTGAGATTTTTCATTTGATATATCTCACTTGTCTTTCTCTGGCTTCTGAGATTTTATCCAAAAAAATTCTTGTCCACATCAAGGTCATAAAGCATTTTTTCTATATTCTAATAGTTTCATAATTTTAGTTTTTTGTTCATAAATTTTTTGGTGTGAATTTGTATATGTGCATGATTCCATAGGAAGAAGCAATCATTTTATCAGATTTCATGTTGTAATCAATTAAAAATAAAGTTTTTTTTTTTTTTGAGAGGTTTTCACTATAGGGCCCGTGCGTTTGCCAGACAGACAGAAAGAGACAGAGAGACAGAAAGCGAGAAATCACCCCCCCAGGGGGGATGGCCACGCTGCAATCCCTTCTCCTCCACTCTCCTCTCGGGATCTTGGGCACGCACGCACACGTGCCCGGCGTGAGCTTTAAGCCACTGGGTCCGGGATGTGAACTGCGGTCGACTACGTGGGAGTCCAGTGACATAGCCATTACACTAACTGCTGGTTCCCAAATAATTATTTATTTTATTTTATTTATTCATTCATTCATTTTATTTTAATTTGACCAGAGAGAGATACAGAGAGAGAGAGAGAGAGAGAGAGAAAGCAAGCCACCAGGTCTGGGACTTGAACCATGGTTGGCCATGCGGGAGCACCTAGCACCCCAGCCACCACGCCAAAGTAAAGTTTTGACTTTATTTTTATTTTGTCTTTTCATAGTAAACAATTTTTATGTAATCTTTTATTTTCCAAATCTTCAAAGCATTTAATTTTGATTTTATTATATACACACCATTTTATTTACTTATTTATATTTTTTAAGAATTATTTTATTTAACTTTATTTATTTATTTATTTATTTATTTTTAATTTGAACAGAGAGAGAGAGATGGAGAGAAAGAGAAAATGAGAAAGCAAGCTCCAGGTCTGGGACTTGAGCCGTAGTCAGCCATGTGGGAGTACAGCGTCCTTAGTCACCACACCACCTGTCAGCCCCCATAGTCACCCTTTTAGAGTTGAGTAGTCATATCTCTTTTTTCTTCAAACTGCTTTAACTTCCTAGACAGTAGTTTCAATTTTTCTTTCTTTCTTTCTTTCTTTCTTTCTTTCTTTCTTTCTTTCTTTCTTTCTTTCTTTCTTTCTTTCTCTTTTCCTTTTCTTTTCTTTCTCTTCCTTTCCTTTTCTTCTTTCTTTCTTTCTTTCTCTTTTTGAGAGATTTTTGCTATAGGGTGTGCACTCACCAGAGAGACAGAGAGATAGAAAGTGAGAAATCACCCCCCCCCCCCCCAGGAGAAATGGCCATGCCACAATCCCTTCTCCTACATTCTTCTCTCAGGATTTTTGTTCATGCATGCACATGTGCCTGGCATGAGTTTTAAGCCTCCGGGTCCAGAACTTGAACCATGGTCAGTCTCGTGGAATTCCAGTGACATAACCATTATGTCATCTTCTGGTCCCTAGTTCCAATTTCTTATTGCAACCCTCAACATTTATTAAAAAGCCTGATGCACAGTGTGTACTCAATGTATTTGTCAAATTAAACTAAAATGACCTGCTTTACTACATTCTTATTTGAACTAATACAAATAAAATCTATAATGTTTAATTAACATTCTCACTAGTAGATGTGCCTTCTTTTCTCAGAATTGTTTCAAATTACACTAACGTTGTGGGTACTGTTCACTTTCCACTTGAAGCATTTGTTACAGTGACACAGCTTGGATGGAAACTACTAACAAGTCAATAAAAAGCTGTTAAGATAAATTATTTAAGGAAATTCTGTAAGAGAAATTTATTGTGAGCCAGTTGAAAATGATGGGAAAGTGATAAGTGGACTCTGTTTAGATTTGGGCCAGGAATTTGGTGATAATTTGTGCAGTGGGGACTCTCTTAAATGTTGATACCATTAAATTTACTTTAACACAACACAGCAGCTGGTCTCCAGTCATAGAGAAATGCCAATTTCAGTCTTTCTTTCCGTGGCTTCACACAGTATCTCTAGTAATATGCTTGACCTTTCGGTTTCAGCTTAAACACCAAGCTACCTTTATGTTAAAAATAGGAATTCTATTGAATTTTTAGTAATTATTTAGTATTATATTAATAATTATTTAATTATTATTTATTTTTCCTATTGGTCATTTTTGCATAGTTTTTCCAAACTAAGTCAAAAAGAAGAGTTAATATCTAATAGGGATCTTAAACAAGTTTGTGAACAAATAAATATAAACCTATTTTGGGGCCAAAAGCTTTTGGCAATTCATGCCTAGTTTTTTCACCATAGCCATTTTCCATGAACTCCATGAGGAACTGCACCCTTCTCCCTGATATATAGTATGCATGATATTTTCACTAAAGAGGTAATAGTAGAAGAGGGGTCATTAAGGAGAGCCTCATTTTATAATTTGGTGTTTATTTTGCAAAAGGTTAGAGACACATTTAGACCTTTAAGCCTTAGATTTCAGTTTTAAGTGTTCTTTCTCAGTGAACTTTCCCTTTTATTAGAAAAAGACTGTCTTCATTTTAAAAGTTTTGTTCTTCAAAATCTACCCACTTTCTTGACTTTTAAGTAAGAACTAAGAGAGCCTATCAGTCTTTCATGAGTAAGCATTTTTATTTGTTTTTTTTTTTTCTTTCCTCTAGGGCTTTTGAGTTGTCTTTATTGTAGCTAGCAGTTCAGTTTAAGGCAAGAAAGTCATAAAAATAGTCTTTAAGGCAGTTGAATTGTTAATGGAAAGAAAACAGGAATACCACCTTGTCAGTGATGTGGTATATACAATTTCTCACACGCTACTCCCTTCAGAGCCTGCAAGGTACCAGCAGCTTGTTAAGCACTTGGGCTGAAAAATTGATGGTAATTATTATTAGTGCTTATATTAACTTCTTTAATTGGTGGAGGTGGGTAGCAAATTAAACTGTTATTATTAAAGTATATATTAGGTTGTTGAAAATGTTGACATATTTTTTCTGTTTTTCTATACAAAAATCCTGACTTTCCCAATGATTCATTATATTAAATTTATTTTTTTTCCAGGTATTGGGAAATCTCAACAACTCAGTAATACACATTATTAATTCTGAGGTGGACTGGTTAGAAAACATGAGCTCATCAGTGCAGCCACTACTGGAATTTCTACTCAAAACGTAGTGTAATCATGGCAATTAAATATGTTGTAGCTTGTGCTGTTATAATGTGTTTTAAAAAATAATAACTTCATTGGGGCTAGCAGGTCATGGGGTAGTTAAGGGCGCTGGACTCCCACATGGCCAACCACGTTTCAAGTCCCAGACCTGGCAGTTTGCTTTCTCACTTTCCCTCTTTCTCTCTCTCTCACTCTGTCACTCTCTGGTCAAATTAAAATATGTAAATAAATAAACAAATAAATAAAGTTAAATGATACAGAATAATTAAAAATAATAATAACTTCAGAAGTTCTAGAAATAATATCAATATTTACTGAGTACAAAAATGAGCCAGGACAATACTACTCAAAAGAGCCACATAATATAGCACAAAGACAATGCAATTCTGCAATGCTGAGACCACATGAGGGGGTCTCAGGTTCACTTCCTGAGGCCTCTCTGTATGCTGAGCACGTGTTCCCGCCTGTGATCAAGACTGGCTGCATCTGGGGGTGGTCTTGTGGCATGAGGACCGATTTTGAGCTCCATTCTCTCTTGCTCTCTTTCATGAAATAACTAACTAAATTCACTTAAAAAAAAAAAGAAAAGAAAAAGGAAAAGACATGCATGCTAAACACAATAAACATGGCAGCTGTGTTTAAGAAGATATAACAGCGCCATGTGCTTTTGATGCCAAAATAATTTAGTTGGAAAAGAAAAAAAAAATAATCACACAGAAGTTTGTTTTAAAGCAATCAAGTTCCTAGTTGACTTGATTTTGTTTGGGAGTAGGATGCTTGGCCAAAATTATTTGGTTTAGTAGAAAATATTTTTGCTTACAGTTACTGAAACAAAATGAAACAAAACAAAAAAACCCCATGGAAAACATTTTTTCCTATAGTTATGTTTTGTCTAGTACTCAGTAATCATTCTTTCTTCTCTCGGTTTATTATCTCTCTTTCTTAATGTTTTCTCTCTCTTTTAAGAAAAAGATTCAAATAGCACTAAATGTGTTTCCGATATTAGATTAAACATCTGATATTTAAAATATGATATTGGCCTTATGGATTTGCTATATAGGTAAAGATGGGAAAATAAAATGTTTTTGCTTTATTAAAATAACTACTTATATTAAAACTCAATGCAAGGAATTTTAATTGAATAATAAGAAAGGATGAATTCTGCACATGGAATTAAGGTAGGGTCCTATGTGTTTTGAGAGATAAATAGAAATGCTCTGTTTGACCAGGCTTATTTCATATGAGGACTTCACTCAGGCTTTCTCTTTTCCTGCATTCCCATACCCTCTAAACACATGCAAACCCCACAATCTCCTGAAACGCTCTTCTCCCCTTTAGCACTTTACAGCCTATCTTTAAATGTTAACTTCAGTTTCCTGAAGCTCATGGTTGATGTCACCTCCACACTTACAGTTCTCTCATAGTTGTGGCCAACAGCACCTCCCAATAGTTTTCTAGTTACCTTAGGGTTTAACTTTGTCTCCACAACAAGATGCTAAGCCCTGACAAAATGGTATAATCATTTGAAATCTCTTGGTTATTTTGAGTAAAGTTATGATAACTACATATTAGTTTGATTCTTTGTTCTGAACTATTGCTCTGATAGTTTGCTTAATGAGCTCTACCTTTACTTTTCCTGTCCTATTCCTTACTCCACATGCTTATTATAGGCCATAAGGAATAAGATTTCTAAACAAGAATGGCAGGCCCAGCCACAGTGGTAAAGTCAGTGCCCCACCAGACTGGAAACCATATGGCAAAGGATGGGCTCACGATTTGGGTTGGCCTGAAATATGTGGGTGGGTTAGCAGGCATTCAGGATTCTGAAGAGCTGAAGGGCTGAAGAAAGGGCGTTGCAGCATGATGATACTCTGTTAAGGAATGCTTCTCTTTCTTTCCCCCTATTCCTTTCTCTCTTTCTTGCAAATATATACTATCAAAAATAACAATGAGAGTAATAATAATGAGCACTATATCTTCTTTTGCATTATAAGATATGCCAGGGGAAAGAATGAAAACAAATTAATTGTCAAACCGCCAGCCATGAATATGGCCTTGGTCGGTTTTCACTTAAATGTCTTGAAAACATCTCAGAGTAATTCATTCTTAGCAATAATGGAACTTGTTCTGGATTTAATAGTATCTCACAATGTACAATATTAAAGAATGGCCTCAAAAAAGGTGATTCATACATAGAAAACACTGTTTGTATATAGTCATTAGATGTCCCAGGTGGATACTACTTTGCCAGAGGACATAGAAAATGTCCCTGTTCTGATGTACTTTCCATTTTCTGGTTGGGCTTTTAATCACTCTCCTTCTGAAGTAGAAGGAAAAAAAAAGCTACAGATTTTTAAAAGGATGAAAAGGTGACTTCAGGTTCTGTCTCTCCTGCAGTTGCGAGTGTTTGAATGATCTTAGTTTAAAGTAGATGCACATTTATTTCACGAAGAAATAACGTGACTTGCTTTGATACCGTGTCCTTCCTGCAGCTATTCACTTCCTTAAGGAGAAGGGAAAAAAGGTTTTCCTAACTTGAAAGATTTGGATTTAGAGGGTCAGCTTATAATAGTGCCTTTATCCCCCCGCCCCCTTCCTTCTGCCTGCATTGAACACAAAGACTTTTTTTAGAAGTTTTGGAGAAAATGACATTTCCCTTGAGTTGTCCTTGAGCTAAGGGCTACAGACTTCAGATTTTCAAGATAACTCATGCAGCAGCACACGCAAGGAAACAGGTCCTGCCCTCACTTAAAAGTTCAAAGGCTCTGATAGAAAAATGTGCTCATATCAAGTGGCTTCTGAAGTTGCTGAACCTTTACTGAGCTAACAGGTTAAAGGTTGGCAAATATTAGGAGCTTAGGGTGAAAAGACTCAATAAAGGCCTTCCAATAAAAGTTGGCCAAAAGAAAGATGATCTAGACAAGGTCAAAGAACAGAAAGCTTGAGCAGCAGGAAATATACAGTGGTCACAAATCAAAGTGGAGAGAGAACCTGCTGAAGGAGATGTCTGCTGATATTTTTTTTCCCACTGAAGGTGTTAAAAATGTAGTTATATAAATGGAAATAAACTATTTTTACAAGTCAAATAATGGGGACCAGTCAGTAGTGCGGTGGTTAAGGTGCTGGATTCCACATGACTGACTGTGTGGTTGAATTTCTGAGCCCTGCAGCTTGAAAAACACATTAGAGGGACCAGCAGTTAGCGCAATGGCTATGTCACTGAACTCCCATGTAGTTGACCGTGGTTCGAGTCCCAGACCCAGTGGCTTAAAGTCACGCCAGGCGCGTGTGCGTGGGTGCCCAAGATCCCGAGAGGAGAATGGAGGAGAAGGGACTGTGGCATGGCCATCTCCCCTGGAGGGTAATTTCTCACTTTCTGTCTCTCTGTCTCTCTCTGTCTTTCTGGCGAGCGCACGTGCCCTATAGCAAGAAAACAAACAAACAAACAAAAACAAAAAACAAAAAAAAACCTCTCCATATTAGATTTCTGGGCATATGTGCCCAAAATCCTGAGAGGAGAATGGAGGAAAAGGGATTGTGGTGTTGTCATCTCCCAAGGGGATGATATCTCACTTTCCCTCTCTCTCTCTCTGTCTCTGTCTGGCAAGTACACAAGCCCTATAGCAAAAGAAAACAAAGCAAAGCAAAAAAGTCCTAAAAAAATTAGACATAGTAGTAAGTATGAAATGACAGCCCTCAGAATGGGAAAATATTTTTGTAAAATATGTGTCAGATAGGGGACTGATAACCAGAATACACAAGGAACTCAAGTAGCTGTCCTGAAAAAAGGTCATTAACCCTATTAAAAGATGGAAAATGACTTGAAAAAAACATTCTCTAAGGATGACATATGAATAGCCAAAAGGCATATGAAAAAAATGCTCAACATCCCTCATTGTAAGGGAGATATAGATCAAAACTATAGCAAGATACCATTTAACCCCAGTCAGAATGACTAAGATTAATAAAACAAATAATGGTAAGTGCTGGAGTGGGTATAGTGAAAGGGGAACTCTCTTACACTGCTGGTAGGAATGTAATTTGGTCCAGCCACTGTGGAGAACAATTTGGAGATTTCACAAAAATCTACAAATAAAGCAACCATTTGATCTAGCAATCCCTCTCCTTGGTATCTACCCAAAGGACAGAAGAACTCTTAATCAGAAAAGTGCTTGCACATCAATGTTTATTATGACACTATTCACAATTGCTAAGACATGGAACCAACCCAAATGCCCATGAACAGATGAATGGATTGAAAAACTGTGTCACATATACTCTATGGAACACTACTCAGCCATAAAAAAAATAACAAAATCCTGGCTTTTGACAGAAAGTGGAAAAATATGAAAGATTTACTGCTGAGCAAAGCAAGTCAGGCTATGAAGGAGAGCCATTGTAAGTCTCCACTTAATATATACCAAGTGTCTGTACTATATGACTGAAACTAAATGACTAAAGGATATAGAAACAGAATAATTGGTTGTGAATACCAGATACAATGTGGGAAGAAGATGGATGAAGGAGTAGAGTCTGAGGAAGGACATTAAGAAGAAAAATAGAGGGGGACAAAGAAATGGTTTATTATCTGTTGAAGATAACTTTATAGTATTGTCAACTGGACTGGTGAGAAATGAACACATGTTGAAATATTCACTTTGCGAACTACATAACATGACTGAATGTATAGAAGGAATTGAAATAAAATTTAAAAAGAAAAAAACAATTATCTAAGTGAGTACAATTAATTTAGATAGATTTGAATCAGGACTATTTCACTGTAGGAGAATCTATTAGGATTATACAGAATCTTTAACTCAGGATGCTGATTTTAGGACTACCTTGGAAGTAAGATTCCTTCCTCATTGTTGTTCTTTTACAACTTGCTATTATAACCCTTGAAGTGCAGAAAGTGAACTTATATAAATTTTCACTATGCCATTGGAGAAAAAATGTTCAGTTCTCCTTTTTTCATTGCCCTCTAGGGCACACAAAATACTTCACCATGTCATCGTGGATTAAAATGAAAGAAACATATTTTAATTTTCTTCCCACTAGAGAATCTACACTTCCAAAAACACTGGAGAAGGTCCATAATTATCCTGCAAATAACCTCTGGAATGATCTCTCTCAAAATCTGTATTTAAACATTTGATGGTAAATAATATCTCCACCCTCACTTCCCTTGTCAGAGGCAGGAGAAGTGACGCATGTGAAAGTCCCTGTATGACGCTGTGCATGAGGTACTGCAAATGAACCAATAAATAGTAGTCCCTCTCCCTCTCATTCTGCTTGGAATAACAATATGCCAACTAGAGCACGTGAAAATTCTACTCCTCACAATACAAGAAATACTGCACACAATGTACAAAATCCCCTTTAAATGCACAGTTGGATCCTTAGGAAGTAAAGAAAACATGAGAGAAAAAATCACGACTGGGCATTCAAAGACAGAGTGATAAATGTGAAGTAGACCTGGGACTGTTATGGTAGAGATAGTGAAGATTTCTATTGGAGGAAAATAGGAATTGGGGTTTAGTGACCATCTAGGGAGGGGAGATGAGGCTTAGGTTTAGAAGAAATCAGGTAGCAGACCCCAAACCAATTAAACAAACTCTCAAAGGACCACATTCCCAAAGTAAATTTGGCCAAAAACTAAAAAACGATCTTAGTTGTGGTACAAATATATGAAGAAGCTTGATTACTTTATACTGGGTCATGATTAAGAAAAATGCCTTCTTAGGAATGCTAAAATTTAGCAAAGTATTTATTATAAAAACCTAACAGAGGGAAAAAATAGCAAAACAGACATAGAGGAAGAAATCAATAGAAAAGCTTCAAGATTTGAAGAAATTATTTAGAATCTAGGACACACAGAGAAAGAAGAAAACATGAGGATATCATTTAATAAACACAGAAGTAAAATACATGTCTAATATTTGTCCCTTAGGGGTTACCAAAGGCATCAAAAGAATAAACACAAAAAGAGAAAATATTTAAGATGATAATGACTGAGAATTTTTACAATAAGAGAAACTGAAAAATTCATAGATTTATTTTGAAGGTTACGTCATAGGGTTTGTGGTCTCACCGGAGAGAAAAAGAGAAAGACAGTTAAAGGGAAAGTGAGAAATCACCCCCTAGGGGGTTTAGCTATGCTGCAATCGCTTCTCCATTCTCCTCCTGGGATTATGAGCATGCACAGACACGGGCCCGGCATGATTTTCAAGATGCTCAGTCAGGTAGGTATTTGAACTGCAGTCCACCATGTGGGAGTCCAGCAACTTAACTACCAGGCCGTTAAAATCTATAGATTTGAAAATCATAATCAGTGTTAAATAGGTTTGCTAGAGTTGTTATTTTTCACCTACCCCCCATAATATCATGTATTGGGAATTGGTTGTATTGTAAAGGTTTTAAGTGAAAACTTAATCCCTTCTTAGTGTCTCAGGGTGGGGCTTTAGGATGTGATAAGGTCATTGGGTGGTGTCACTGTGATTGAGTCTGGGTTTTTGTAAGAAGGGAAAAGAGGGACCAGCAGTTAGCGTAATGGCTATGTCGCTGGACTCCCACGTAGTCGACCGCAGTTCGTGTCCCTGACCTGGTTGCTTAAAAAACTCACTCCGGGCGCGTGTGCATGCATGTCCAAGATCCTGAGAGGAGAATGGAGAAGGGATTGTGGTGTGACCATCCCCCCTGGGGGGTGATTTTTCGCTTTCTGTCTCTCTGTCTCTCTCTGTCTGGCGAGCGCACGCGCCCTATAGCAAAAACTGTTAACGGATGGAAAAGTGTTGGGCTGCTTTGTGAAATCCTTGGTTCTTTGGGTCTAGATCACTAAAATTAGAGATCTGTCCCTAGGCGCAAAATAAAACCACAACCACGAATGAAGTAGATAGAAAAGAAGGTTTAATAGAAAGAAAAGAAAGGAAAGAAAGAAAGTACACCCAAAAAGGTTGTTGGGTGGGCGGATTGCCAAGTGGCAGCCGGCTTGATACTGGTCAACCATTATTCTTATTACTAGAGGTCATGAATATTCATTAGTGGGCGGCCCCCCTTACGCTGCCTGTGTTCTTCCTTTAAATTTGATACCACACATTCTCTCCTGCACCTGCGCACCTTCCTCACAGGTAAAGTGAGGAATTTGATCACCTAACTATGTACGCCCAGTGCAAGTCAGGTTGCCTCAATTAGATCGCCCAATTAGTCTATCATATTAATGACCAAAATGCTTGCTTGGGTCCTTTGATAAGAGAAAAATCTACGAACTATCCCTGTATGCTTCCCTTAAGACTTAAGGAAGGAGTATGGCAAATTACCTCACCCTCCTGGCACCTGAAGCTACATGAGCCTTTCGCTTTTCTCTTAGGGCTGCCCACTCACGGCTAACTGCCTACCACAAAACCTCTCAAAGAAAAAAAAAGGGAAAAAGAGATCAGAGCGAAAGTTATAGACAATTTGGCTTGAGATCCTGCCCTCTGCCATGTTGCAGCTTCATTGGAAGTTGATCTGTGGACCCTTGACTGCCAAATAACTCAATAAATCTCTATTCTTTTTTTTTTTTTTTTTTTGATGATGTTTTTGCTATAGGGCATGTGTGCTCAGAGAAAGACAGAGACAGAGAGACAGAAAGTGAGAAAATCACCCCTCATGGGGTATGGCCATGCCACAATCCCTTCTGCTCCATTCTCGCCTCGGGATCTTGGAAACACACACACACACACCTGGTGTGAGTTTAAGCCATCAGGTCTAGGCATTGAACTGCAGTTTTCTACATGGGAGTCCAGCAACATAGCCATTATGCCAACTGCTGGTCCCTAAATCTCTATTCTTATGAATCATCCAATTTTGGCTATTTCTGTCTATCATGTAAAAGCAAACTAGACAAATCAGGGTTAAAAAATCCACCTCTAAGGAAATACAGATGTGGATCCTGAAATCACAGAAAGAGCTTAAAGGGAAAGAGAGAGAGAAAAATAAAAAGGAAAATTACTTAATAATGGAATGAAAATTGGACAACAGACCTCTTCAAGAAAACAAAGGACAGTGAAAAAAAATAATAAAAAAATAAAGAGTAACCCCGAATTCTGTTCCCTGAGAAACAATCATTTAAGACTCATAATGTAATAAATGGTTTTCAGACACACTGTCACTGAAGACTTCCTTTAAAGGAGTCTCAAATAAATTTGTATTCCAAAAGGGATAATTTCCACTTCCAGGAGAAAAAGTTAATTTGAAACTAGAAAAAGGTGAGATACTGGAAGGAATGTGAATAAATGTATAGATGTATTTAAAAATGTATATGTAAGCAGTAATAACAACACAGTATGAGTTTAAAACAAGGCAAGTTGGGGATGCTCATTAGTTCACTCACTCTCTTTCTCTCTGAGAAGAAACAAATAAAGAAAAACCTAAACATAAAAAAAGTAACACCTTAAAAGATACAAACATTAATATTTTTATATATATTAATAAAAACTCTTAGCACTCAATAATAGCCACTTTCCTAACTTAAACACTAAAATAAACATAATACTTAATAATTAAATATTGGAATTTCATTTAAAAATCATTTATTAAATTCCATTAAAAATAACTCTTCAGGCCAGCAGGTGGTGTGGTAGTTGAGGCACTGGATTCCCACATGGCCAACCACGGTTTGAGTCCTGAATCCAGCAGCCTGAAAATCATGCTGCGTGTGTGTGCATTCATGCCCAAGGTCCCAGCAGGAGAATAGAAGAGAAGGGATTGAGGCAAGGCCATAGTCCCTGGGGCATAATTTACTTTCTCTCTCACTGTCTATCTTTCTCTCTCTCTCTCACAGGCATACATGCCCTATGGCAAAATCCTTAAAGAAAAAAATAGCTCTGGAGTAGCAGATGGTGCAGTGGTTACGTCACTGGACTACCCATGACTGTTAGAGTCTCAGACCTGGTGGCTTGAAACTCATGCCAAGCACATGTGTATGCGTGCCTAAATCCCCAAGAGGAACTTGGAGGAGAAAGGATTGCGATGTGGCCAGCCCCCCCCCCACGCCCCCCCTCCACCCCCGATGATTTCTCACTTTCTGTCTCTCTGTTTCTATCATTCTCTCTGGTGAGCACACATGTCCTATAGCAAATATCTCTCTAAAAGAAAGAAAGAAAGAAAGAAAGAAAGAAAGAAAGAAGGAAGGAAGGAAGGAAGGAAGGAAGGAAGGAAGGAAGGAAGGAAGGAAGGAAGGAAAGAAAGAAACCCTTGTAACTATTGAAAAGAAAAATATTTCTCCTTTATACCTATGCTTATCTGCTTTAAACATTCAAGAAAACTGATCATTTGAATTAATAAAATAATCCAGTGAAGTTATTAGATAAAAATAAACTTATTGGCCTATATTCCCACAAAAATAGATAATATAATTGATTTTAAAAATAAAAATACTGCCAGCAAGTGGCATGGAGGTAAGGCAGCTGGATCCCACATGGCTGATTCTGGTTCAAGTCCAGAAACTGGTGGCTTGAAAATCATGCTAGTCTTGGGGCAAGCAGGTGGTGTAGTGGTTACGGTGCCGGACTTCCACATGCCCAATCATGGTTCAAGTCCTGGACCTGGTGGCTTGAAACACGCTAGACATGCGTGCATGTGCACATGCCCAAATTTCTGAGAGGATAATGGAGGGGAAGGGGTTGTGGCAGTGGCATGGCATGGCCATCCTCCCTGGTGGGTGATTTCTCACTTGCTTGCTTTCTGTTTCTTTCTGTCTCTCTAGTGAGTGCATGAGATGTATAACAAAAGTCTCTCAAAAAATAAATAAAAGAAAGAAAGAGAATAAAAAGCATGCTGGGTGCATGCAAAAATCCCTAGAGGAGAACGGAAGTGTACGATCATGGCATGGCCATTCCCTCTGTGGGATGATCTCTTACTTTCCTTGTGTCTCTTTCTGGTGAGTGCATGTTTCCTACAGAAAAAAATAAAATAAAGAAATAAAAATATCACTGCAAATGGCAGGAAAAGAATAATGTTCTTATGAATAATTTTTTGAAATATGTGGAATTTTTATGAACAATTTTAGAAAGCTTTGATGTACTAAAAAGCTCCAAATTACTCGGATAAGTGTCAGTTGAGAGCAAGATTTCACTGTCATGAGTATAACATTTTCTGAGCTTATGTCAATTTAGCATTTAATTACATTTTAATCAAAATTCCCACAAGTTGTATTATAGATCTTTACAAGCAAGATCCAATCATTCATATAGGAGATAGCTATTGAGAGTTCCTGTGGATTATTTTCATTCTGAATTGTATCAATTGACTTTCATTAGAGTTAACTTAGGGAATGAAAGTAGCTACTAGCTACTTCAATATTTGTGTTGGGGCTACATATTCCCCTAGCATAGTGAAAATGTGTCAAATTAAAAGGAATAATCAAACAAGTTATTTGACATATCATAATAAATAACCAAGTAGAATGTGTGTGTGTTTGTGAGGGGGTATTCATGCCCAGATCAATAAGTTCTTTATCCTCATATGGAGACAACTTATTCAATTTAAGTTCATGAGATGGGGAACTTCAAGTTTAATGTGATGGACCAACATATACAAATCATTTTGCTCCACTCTTAATCCCACTAAAACAAATACAAAGAGATTCTTTTAAAATACATAAGCCCATAAGGAGAGGGAGGAAGGAAGCAGTAACAGGAAAACTTTGGAAACTGAATTTAAAATTTAGGAATACTATTTTAGGAGACTCAAGAAAGTTTATTCCTAAACCAGAAGTGGAGAAAGCTTGAGAATTACCATCAAAACCTTCAAAATGAATAGACAAAATTAGTTACCTTTATAACAAAGAGAAGGGTTAAAGCAAAGTGGATGGATTAAAAGATTTGTGAAACAGATTACCACTCCCAATGTCCCTTATTCTATAGATGATACCTAGGGCATACTTGAGGTTTATCCTCTGGAGACTATAAAAGATCTGATATGAGGGCAAATGACTTAGTTGTGTGTATGAGTACAGTGCCCAAAAGTGAGGATTATATATATATATACACATTATGACTAATGACTGGCAAGTTTTCTTCCTTGATTAAGAGCTAGAGTGCTGCAGAATTTTATACTACATGAGGAAGGTTCAAGGTATCTTACCTATTCAAGATATAAAGTTATTCACATTGAGATTTTCAAAAGCACTCCAAGCAATGTATTAGCACTTACATTTGGTAAAGTCCACCTATATATGTGTTTAGAGTTTACGATCAACTTTTTGTACCGCACTCCTGCACATTAAGGATGATCTTCAATATGAAAATCAGAATTAAAAGAGCAGATAAAATAAACAGTAGAATGAAGTTATATAGGAAGAAGAAAATTTTGACATGCATATATGTACATAAATATACTTTTATACTTATATTTGCATACATATGAAAAGTTGTAATTAATATTACTAGAAAAATAGATATTATATTCATTATACAAGGAAAGATAAAACATTCAAAAAACATGATAAGGTCTTACAAGTTAAAAGTATGATGGTAATGATGTTCATTATAAAATGTGAAAAAATGTAATTGATCAGCTGTGACAGTGAGTCCAGAAATTGAAAAAATGAACAGCAAGAATGTAGGAGACTAAAGATGACTACTAAGTTTTGAGGCATTCACTGAAAATGCAGTCTAGGGCTGGCCCCATGGTCCAGTGGCTAAGAGAGCCAGATTGCACCTGACCAATTGTGATTAGAGTGTCAACTTTGGCAGCTTGAAAAACATGCCAGTGTATGTGTGTGTGTGTGTGTGTCCCAAATCCCAACAGGAGGAAAAAATGGGAGAGAAGAGATTAAGGGAGCTTTCTCACTCTCCTTTCCCCCTTTCCGTGAGAACATGCACCTGTGGCATTTAAAAATTATTTTAAATCAACATACATAAATTTAAACATAAATACGCATATGTTTAGGGGGCATATTGAGAAGGTTCAGTATTTTAAAAAGGTCCAGAAAGAATGAATAGCAAAATGGAGAAAGAGTAATCAATGAAAAAAAAATTTTAAAAATTATCAGAATTAAGGAACACAGATTACTAGATTAAAAATGCTCAAAAAGTGCACATCATCATGACTGATAATAGACTTCCAGGAAGGCACATCAGAATGAAATTTCACTACTTTGGGGAATAAAAGAAAATACCTGAATTTATTTGAATGAAAAACAATTGAAAGTAAATAAATATGTAAACAAATAACATACAAGGAATGATTCCACATGCCTTTCAGCTTCTTGACAGTAGAGCAATGCCTTCAAAATTCTGAGAAAAAAAAAATTTCCCACAAAGATGACATGTTAGCCAAGTTAGGACAGGGGCCAGATGGTAAATAAATGCAGATAAAAAAAGCAGAAAGAATATGAAAAGTAGAATATTGAAAATGAAAAAACAGCCACAGACAGCCTGGTGTCCCGCAAGACCATTTGCTTGAACTGGCATCCAGATGGAGCGGAAAGGGGATCAAGTTTGTCTTAACGTCCCAAGACACAAACCTGAAGTCCAACGGTGAGTGAGGAAGGGGATGAGCCACAGGTCCTGCATTAGGCCCTGCAGCCACAGGCAGCCTGGTGTCTGGCAAGGCTGTTCACTTGAACTTTTATCTGGATGGGATGGGGAGGGGTGCAAATTTGTCCTAAAGTCCCAAGACACAAACCTGAAGATATGTGTGATTCAATGTAATATTTTAAAGAAGTATGATAATAATAAATAAAATTAAATTTAAAAAAGGAAAGAAAAAACACAATGAAATCTGTGGAACATTGGCAGAGAACTCTGGGTGTAGTAACTGTGCCAAGTTTTAGGCACCTTAAAATTCAATAAAAAGGGTAATACTCAAGAGCCCTTGGAAATTTGCGAGAAGGGAAATGAGTTGATGAGTGCTAGGATAAAAATTGCATATTTTTCCTGACTAATTTTTAAAAATTATACTTTACCCTCAATAACAAAAGTTAAACTTACAATATTTTACTTATTCTAGTTAAACACAATCTAGGAAAGCAAAGAATTTACAGTAATAGTAACTTAATTAGTGAAAGAAAATCTGTCCACTCATCTAAATACTGAGGATGTTAACTACATTATTTGTGATTATACAAGTGAATAAGGATCCCTAGACTCTTGAAAATATATCATAAAAGTGATATAGAGAATTTTGGAATTAGAGACAGATATACAGAGAGAAGTATATGATTTGTGTTTGTGTGCAGATTCTAGGTCTACTGCTAACCAGCTGTGTGATGTAGAGAATTTTGCTAACATATCTGGGTCTCCATATTCTTATTAACAAAGTATAAATAATATTTATTTCAATTTTATTAAGATTATTGACATCATATATGCAATTTATGGTTTAGTGACTAATTGGTGGTTAGTAAGTCATAAATATTTTTCTTTCACTTATTATTTTATTTGTTGATTCTGTCTTTCTTAGATAGTATACATAAGCCTTATCAAAGGTTGTTTGGAGTACTTAAAATAGGGAAAAATAGACAGCTAAAATTGATTTTTAGAAGTAGATGGTTGAAGGAACCATTTTTAGAGATTAAAATAAAAGATTCTTGAGAGAATTTCCTGCTTCAAAATAAGAGAAGAGTATTCGTGACCAACTTAATAATTACAGTATTACCATAGCTCAGTATAAGTTGAAACACATCAGGCAGAAGTTAGAAATGAAGCTTGAGGCAGCTCACAAGTGAGAAAAAGATTGTAAGTCATGGTTTAGAGAAAGAGCTCATTAACAGTTTAAGGTGATAACAAAATGTACATATTGTTTTTGATTCTTCTTTAACACTTTCTTGCTTTATATAGTGTATATTATATATTAAACACAGTCTGAGAATTTAAATCATGTATGTTATTGTCTCTGTAAACAGCTTATTTTACTTCATTTTTAAAGAAGAGACTTGTTTGCAATTAATTCATAGATTATCTTTTTTATAATATCCATAAGTGAAATAATTCTTTTTTTTTTTTTTTTTTTTTTTTTGCTATAGGGCTTGTGCACTCACCAGACAGACAGAGACAGAGACAGAGAGACAGAAAGCGAGAAATCACCCCCAGGGGGCTGGCCACACTGCAATCCCTTTTCCTCCATTCTCCTCTCGGGATCTTGGGCACGCACGCACACGCGCCCGGCGTGAGTTTAAGCCACCGGTGGGTCCGGGACTCAAACCGCGTTCGACTACGTGGGAGTCCAGCAACATGGCCATTATGCCAACTGCTGGTCCCCATAAGTGAAATAATTCTAACTGCCAAGTCTGTAGTACAATCATCAAAACCACCAAGTTGCAAACAACTGCCTCCAAAAGAAAAGGTGGAAAGTGCTAGTTTCTCTGTGACTTGTCTTGAAACATCAAACCTTTTTATTTCATTTATTTATTTTTTTTTTAGAGAGAGATTTTTCATGTAGGGTGCATGCATTCTCCAAAGAGACAGAGAGACAGAAAATGAGAAATCACACACCCTCACTCCCACCCCGCCAGGGGGATGGCCATGCCGCAATCCCTCCTTCTTCATTCTCCTTTTGGGATTTTAGGTATGCATACATACATGCCCTGTGTGAGTTTTAAGCCACCAGGTCTGGGACTTGAATCGTGATCGACTACATGGGAGTCCAACAATATAACCATTATGCCATCTGTTGGTCCCAACATTAACCCTTTTTAAAGGAACCACAACAAAAGTTATTAACAAGAGAGAATTTTCAAAGGAAACTTGTTTTGAAGTGATATCTTCTAGCCCTAAGGTCTAACTCCTGAAAAATGCATTGACAGAGACTACAAAGTTATTTTTGGGCTTTTTCTTTCTCACCCAAAAGTCTTCCCCATTTACAGAGTCACAAAGACTGAGAAGAACCTTATTTGGTAGGCAACATAATCACACTTGGTGACTCCTGGAATGCCAAAGCTAAGCAACTTAAGCCCTACTATTATAATATGAACTCCTTACATAATTATTTTTTTGCGGAAATCTTCACTGGGAGAAAGTGAGTTGAAAACTTGGGATCCTCTTGAGATTGTTTCTCCTGATGCACCTCCCTTAAATAGTCCTTTCCTATTTACTGTACAACCTGATTTCCTGCTGTCACTGTCTCTTGAAGATGTTCTTCTATGATCAGTTTTGGCAATGAGCACACTGAAGACTGATCTAATTAGAGATACACCCTCAGAATCAAGCTTTCTCTCTGATTTTACTGCCACACCCTGTCTCTAGATCATGTGTGATCCTATTTCTCTCCTAAAATATAGGGTGGGGCTTTACTCTGATATTCCATTACTGCTTAAAGCCTGGACCCACCAAAGCTGAAAGCAATTGCCTTCTGCTTTCTCTCTGAGGTTTTGTTAACTAAACTCATATTGCATGAGAGAAGACTGAGAAAATCTAACGCATCTGGAAAGATTCTATTACAAACTATTATCTGTGTTCCAGGCCCATTCACCTACCGAAAAAGAATCATTTACTCACCGTTGTCTAAGGACTAAATCCATTCTTTCCTCCTAAAGATCTCTCACTCTAAAATTGCCTACATTCCTTTTTTTTTCTTTCCTGTATAATAAGGTATTTAAACCTCAACCATCTGGCCCCCCTTTTAAGTTCATAGTTTTTATGGCTTCTACATAGACAGATTTGAATCAAAATAAAATCCACATGCCTATGATTAATCTGGCTATGCAGTGATTTTTGACAAAACTTCCAAAGGGGAGAACATTCTTTGCCTCTGCACTCTAAAGTGGGAGAGCTTGCTCATAGGATTACCAGAGACATTCTTCACGGAACTAGAAAAAGCAATAAAAAAAATTTGTCTGGAAGCATAAAAGGCCCCTTATTATCAAAGCAGGACCATGCAAAAAGAGTGGAGTGGGAAGCATCTCAGTCTGTGACCCTAAAAATATATTATACAACAGCATGGTAATGGCACAAAAACAGGCATATAGACCAATGGAACAGAATTGAGAACCCAGAAATAACCCCCCAAATGAACAACCGTTTTTGACAATGGCACAAGTTAATCTAGTGGGAAAAGAGAAATCTCTTTAGCAAGTAGTATTGGAAAAATTGCATATCCACAGGCAAAAAATTGAAACTGAACTTCTATCTATCACCATTAACAAAAAACTAACTCAAAATGATCAAAGATCTAAAGATAAAACGTCAAACTATAAAACTACTGGTGGAAAACACAAGAAAAACTCTTAGAGACTTCTCTAAGAAGTCTCCCAAAGCACAGGCAATAGCTTCAAAAATAGACAATTAGGATTATATCAGGTTAAAAAGCTTCTGCATGGGACAAGCAGTTGGCATAATGGATATGCAACTGCACTTCCATGTAGTTGGCTACAGTTTGAGTCCCAGACCTGGCAGTTTCAAACTCATGCCAGATGCATGTGCATGTGTGCCCAAACTCCCAAGAGGATAATGGAAGAGAAGGTGTTGTGGTGTGGCGATTCCCCCTGGGGAGTGATTTCTTGCTTTCTGTTTCTCTATCTCTCTGGCAAGCACTTGAGCCCTATAGCAAAAATCTCTCTTAAAAAAGGGGGGGGGGGGGGAAGCTTCTGCACAGCAAAAGAAATCACTAGAGTGAAGAGACAACCCTCATAATGGGAGAGCATTTTTGCAAACTATGCCTTAGATAAAGAACTGATGACCAGAATACTAAGAGAATTTGAGAAGCTTGCACAAAAAGAAAAATCAATCCAATAAAAAGTTGGGAGAATGAGCAAAACATAGAATTTGCCAAGAATGACATATGAAGAAACAAAAACCATATGGAGAAATGTTCAACATCTATTATCATACAGAAGATGCAGATAAAAACCACAATGAGATACCATCTAACCCCATCAGAATAGCTAAGGTTAAAAATGTAAAAAATGTTAAGTGCTGGAGAGGCTAGTCAAAAGAGAATTCTCCTACACTGTTGGTGGGAATGTAAATTAGTACAGACACTGCAGAGAACAATATAGTTTCCACAAAAACCTACAAATAGAATTACCACACGATACAGTAATTTGACTCCTGGGTGTTTTCCCAAATGATAGGAATACACTCAGTTGGAAAAGTACTTACACATTCATGTTTATTGCAGCATTATTTGTAATTGCTACAGCACAAAATTAACCTAAAAGTCCCAGAACAGAAGAATGGATAAAGAAAGAATGGCACATGTACACTATTGAATACTACTCAGCCATAAAAAAGCAATAACATCCTGGCATTTGATTGAAGGTGAACAAATATGGAAGATTTAATACTGAGTGAAGCAAGCCAGATCATGAAAGAGAAACATCGTATATCCCTACTTAATATATATTGGTTGTCTGTATTCTAAGGCAGAAATGGAAAGAAAATGTAAAGGCATGTAAAGCAACTGTAGATAACAGAGACAATGCAGGGAAAGATGTACAATAGGGAGGTGGAAGGGAAGAAATCAAGGGGGAAAAAGAGATTCAAAATTATTTAACAAGCACAAAAAGTGGCACATTATCTGGTGATAATACATACGGCAATATCTTTGACTGAACTATTATATAATGTACTCATCCTGGGAAAATCTATTTTGTATGTTGTAAAAATGTACAGTGACTACATGTGAAAAAATTAGAAAATAAGAGAAAGAAGAAAAAAAGAAGAAATAAATAAAATTCAAAAGTACTACACATACAGAGACCACCAGATGGCTTACTGGTTACAATGCTGGACTCTCACATATCCAACCATAGTTCGAGTCCTGGATCTGGGGCTTCAAACTCAAACCAGGCACGTGTGTGTGCGTGACTAAAATCTGAGAGCAGGGATTGTGGTATGGCCATCCTCCCTGAGGGGTGAGTTCTCACTTTCTGTCTCTCTATCTCTCCTTGTCTCTGTGAATGCACATGCCCTAAAGCAAAAAATCTTTCTCTCTACAAAAAAAAAAAAAAAAGAGAAAGAACTACACATACAAACACAAATACACACACATACAAACACACACACACACACACACACACACACACACATACACACCACCACCGTCATCACCCTAGGGGCATGTAATATGAAAGTAAATTTTATCTCAGCTCAAACCCCAAATTTTTCTACTTAACAAATGCATAACAAGAAATCTTCATCAAAGATTTCACATTTAAAATATGAACAAGTCCCAAGTCAAGCCACTTGTGGAAGGATATTTTCACTTGATATAGAGGTTTGATTAACCTGGGTAACCTTCTTATGCAAGTTGTTAGTGGAATGCCTGAAAAGGCAGAGAGAGCTGACACTCTACTGAGCTGAGAGGACAAGTTTAATAAATAAATTTGTAGTGCTTACTGGTCAATGCCCCTGTGGCAGAATTCATTTCAACCCTTGTTTTTTGTTGTTGTTGTTTTTTTTTTTGTTTTTTTTTTTGTTTTCTTTTTTTCCCTACCTAGTAGCAAAATGGAAGGCATTTTACTATTGGAGGTTAAAAAAATTCTTCCAAACACAATTCAGTAATCATGAATGACCAAATTCTCATAATATGCAGCACTATTATGCTTCTTATTTTTCTAGTCATTAGACTTCACAGGCATTATTAGCCTGGAATACATAATGTATTACTTATTACAGAAATACTCCTGTCATTGTTCCCTTTTCCATGGTAATTCATCTTTTTCTAAATTTGCTGGCTTTCTATGGTACTTGCTTTCTATGTTTTGTTCTTCATTTCACTTATTTTAGCTTTATCAACACCAAACATGGTGTGTATTGAAAATAATATGAATTTTGGAATACATATTACTACAGTCTAAGCCTGGTTACCTAATTTCTTAGTGCTATAACCTTGGGTAATTCCTAATAGTTAAAGGGCCTTAGTTGTGCTTCATGTAAAATGGATGTAACTATACTCAACTTAATTGAACTTTCTCAGAAATAAATGTGATGGGGGTGTACAAAGTGCTTAGCATAATGACTGACACAGAGCAAACTCTAAAAGTACTGGTAAAAGGAAGATAACCAGTACTTTTAGAGTTTGCTGTGTGCTGACGTCATTATGCTAAGCACTTTGTGAAAAGGAAGACCTTTTTTACTTACAGACTAAAAAGGATACAAAGTAGGAACTCAGTAACTGTTGACTGATTAGTAGATATGAGTACATTTTTGTTCAGTTTTGATCAAGTAATGTTTCCATTTAGGTTAAACATATTGTATTATCATCTCTATTATCATATAACAATTTTTATATCAAATGATGTGGTCTCTGTGGAACCAAATATGGATAACTGATTATCTAATATCCAATTAATATTTTGGGAAGAAGACATTACTATTGATGCAAGTCATGTAACTAATTAAAATACAGACTCAAGTGATCAGTGTCTCTTTTAAAAATAATTGTTTATTTAACTTTGTTATTTTTAAGTTTTAATTTGATCAGAGAGAGACAGAGAGAAAGAGAAAGTGAGAAAGCAAGCTGACAGGTCGAGACCAGAACCAGAGTAGGCCATGTGGGAGTCCAGTACCTTCACCACCCCCCCCACCCCCCACCCCCGCTGGCCTCATGATCAGTATCTTTTTAAACACTTTAAACGTTTAAGAATAATGTCCTTAGTGTCATGATAACTAACAATTATCTATATATTCTTTCTTCTATAGATTATTCTCCTGTCATATTTTTCAGCTAATGTCCAAATGCAAGAAGACCCAAGATATAAAATTAAACAACAAATTCAATTCAATAATACTAAAAGGAGCAAATGAACAGAAAAAATATATAAACCGTTGTTTTCGAAACCAATGATTTAAATCACCATTTATGGAAAAGCAAAAGAAACAAAATGAGTATGATCTTCGCATTTAAATTAACCTCTCTTTCAAGTGCAAATATACACATCAAATTCTAAAGAGCAAAAAGCTTATAGATAAACAAAATGATACATATTCATTTCTCTTTCTTGTTTAGTGGGCCAGTCAGCAATTATAAACTCTACCTAATCGCCTAAAAGGACTTCTATAGCATTTGGGCGAATGTTGGTTTCTACAGAGCTAAACAAAGTCTCTGGCCTTGACTGTTTCACGGCCTCTATATCGTTTTCTGTTTGTCATTTGGGCTCCAGTGATGCCAGAGAGCGGGGAAATTGGAGCTGTGCATCACACCAAGTGTGATGAGTTTGTGTCGAGTGGTGTGCTATTTCATCTGTTTGTCACTATATCTTTGGAGCTGACATATTGGGGTGAGAATATTTATGTATGCATGCAGAATTGAAATACTTACACAGCTCCTTTTTTTCACATATATCTAAGCCACTTTATAACTTTTGATATGTTGGGTATGTTCAGTGTACATCAGAAATAATTTTAAACAGTAGTATTTTTTTTAAAAAAATCAATATTTCTTAATTATTTTTATCAATTACAGAACTGTAATCCAATTATCAAGGACAGAGTATACAGTGACTATCTGACAATTTTGCCTTCAATAAAAGTTTATTTCAATTTTTGCCCTCTGGGATACAAAATGCTATAACAATATACTACAAAAACAAATTGACATCAATAAGGCAACACTGAACACACAAAAAAGCTCCAGAGCAAACTGGCCAAAAATTAAATGCACCGTTGGTTTGCAAAATGGCTATTTTGTTTTATTCTCCACAGCGCTGAGAATAGATGCTTGTGTGGTGTGTGGATGTTGATGTGTGTGTGTGTGTGTGTGTGTGTGTGTGTGTGTGTGTGTGTTTAAACTATATTAGGAATGGTACTTATGCTGGTATTCTAAAATTGAAGAGATTTCTCAGATCTTTGTAACATGCTTCCTTACACAATATGAGATAGAAATAAACATATTTAAAGCTCATTAGATGGCAAACTGTCTATCTTCATATAAAATTATTCATAAATGTATTTGCCTTACAATTCTTGACACTGGATCAGTAGATCAAGATTCACTGGGTTCAAATCCCAGCTTCTACCTTACTAGTTGTGTGAAATTGCAAAGTTGTTACTAGTTATAATGTCTTTCTGTCTCACACATAAATTAGACATAATAGAAATAAGTACCTGTAACAGTTTTTGTGAAGATTTATTAGTTAATACATTTGAAGTGCTTTTAACAGTAGGATTCACATAGTAAGGTCTCACTAATTATTGGCTATTCTTTCATGAATTTATGACTTTCTTCTACTAATAGACATTTCTCTTTTGTTAATTACCTCCATTTTGGTTTCTTTCTTTCTCTTTTTTTGCTATAGGGTGTGTGCTCCTGCTAGAGAAACAGAGATAGACAGACAGAAAGTGAGAAATCACCTCCTGGAGAGATGGCCATGCTGCCATCTCCTCTATTCTCCTCTTGGGATCTTGAGCACACATGTTCACATGCCCAGTATGAGTTTTAAGTTGCCAGATCTGGGACTCAAACCATGTTAGACTATGTAGGAGTCCAGTGACGTAACCATTATGCCATCTGCTGGTCTCCCATTTTGGTTTCTATAGGAGTTTCAAAACAAATTCTTTACAAATCTGTAGGATGAGGTATTTTATATTATCTGTTTACAATCTAATTTATTACAGAAAAAAGTTACATTATATTAAATATTCAATATTTTGCAGTCGAAAGTTTAGTATTATGCATATACATGTGTTAGATATATTTTCCCTCAGTCCACTAGGTTAGATGCTATTAAACCTATTAACAACCTACCAGTGAACCTACCATGAGAAGATATGACAAATGATTTATCTGCAAATGTTTGTCTTTTCTAAATGCTAATGCTACTTGTTGTGTGCATAAAATTCTTTATATTCTAATTCTATTACATAAGATCCAACCAAGGAGACTGAAGAGTCATGTTTGATATGTATGTATGGAATTAAATTTATTTACATTAAGTGCTAAGTACCTTTAACTTTTTCTCGAAGTTTTTGATTTATAATTCTTTAATTACTTTTCTGACTTTTCTTGACCCTCTCCTATTTCTCTAAATCTCTTTTAAGGTGTGAAAACCCAAAGTAGATACAGTACTCTGGTAAAGGCATGACTAATGTGAATTCTAATAGCTGTTCCTATTTTAAGAAAAATTCTTTCCTTTATTATACCTCAACTCAATTTTTCTCTTCCCTAGGATATCTTAGCTTTCCTTTAAAATAGGAAAAAGTGATTTCATACTTTTGCCATCTTACTCATACTTATCCTAATTTGCAGACGGATAGTTTCTAAGATCTGGGACAAAGTTTAATATCTAAGTGAGCTTTTCATAAAAGATATTTCAGCACACTAGTCCCTCAAGTTATTTCTTAGACATAGATTCTATGCACAAAGAAATTAAACTAACTATAGCTTCATCTTGAAGATTCCCAAGTAGATTAAATAATAAGGATGCCTTATTATAGCATTTCTCACTTTGTTAGTCATAGAAACGTCTGTCATAGCACCTATGAGCATCCATTATCATCTTTAGTAGGGGAACAGCTAACCATTGGTCTTATTTCCTCTCCCCTACTTCCTACCCTGCTGACATTAAAACTATACATTACGTGTCTGAGCATTGAATTAGATCCTTAGAGTTAAAGAAATGAATCATTGGCAAGATATCCTTTGTTTCCTTATCTTTTATTATAATTTTCATACATTCAATCACAACATATCATTACAGCATGTAAAATGAATTTTCCTACCATGAATACACTATATATATTAGTCTATTAAAAGAAATGATAATACACGTTGTCATTAACAGATAATTTTCCATTTTTTGTTCCTTAAATGTTTTCTTTCTTTCTTTCTCCCCTTGATTCCCTTTCTCTCACCATACCCTCTTTTCTCATCCTCTTTCTTTTCTTTTTTTTCTTTTTTGGAGAGGTTTTTGCTATAGGGCGCGTGCACTCGCCAGACAGAGAGAGAGACAGAGAGATAGAAAGCAAGAAATCACCCTCCCAGGGGGAATGGCCACACCGCAATCCCTTCTCCTCCATTCTCCTCTCAGGATCTTGGGCACGTACGCACACGCGCCCGGCGTGAGTTTAAGCCACCAGGTCCGAGACTCGAACCGCGGTCGACTACGTGGGAGTCCAGCGACATAGCCATTATGCTAACTTCTGGTCCCTTCTAATCCTCTTTCAACACTGTTTCTAGTATCCACAGCTGCTCTCCATGATTTTAAACCTTCCAATCTTTCAGTTTCTGCCATACATTGCAGACATGCAACAATATCAGGAAAAAAGTGTGGACATGCAACAATATCAGGAGAAAAGAAATAATAAAGATTCAAGGAGAAGTAAATGAAATGGAAAGTAAGCGAACTACACAGAAAATAAATGAAACCAAAAGTTGATTCTTTGAGGAGATAAGCAAAATTGAGCAGTTAGTTAAACTAATTAAGAAGAATAGAGAAGGAATCAGATTAATTCTATTCATCAATGAAGAATATTCTACTCAAACTATGTTTAAAGATCCAGAAGGAAGGAACTCTTCCACATTTATTTTATGAAGCCTTCATTACCCTCATTCCCCAAACAGATAAGTTATATTTTTATAATGTATGTAGTTAATATTAAATAGCTAATACACAAAGGAAAATTATATAGACCATAAGAATAGTGCAAATAAAGTGCTTAGAGGCTTTATAAAGATTTTTTTTAAGAGAGATTTTTGCTATGCAGTGTGTGCGCTCACTAGAGAGACAAAAAGCAAGAAATTACTCCCCAAGGGAGATGGCCACACTGCAATCCCTTCTCCTCCATTCTCCTCCTGAGATCTTAGACACACACACACACACACATGACCAGCATGAGTTTTAAGCTGCCAGGTCCTGGACTCGGACCGTGTCAACTCTGTGGAAGTACAGTGTATAACCATTACATCATCTGCTTGTCCTGAAAGATAATTTTTTCAGTAGTTTTTGGGAGAGATACTATTTCAACTAGGTCATAAAGGATGCGTAGAATTTGGACACATATTAAAATATTTAGGCTTGATAGTAAGCATTCTAGATAGAAAGGGAGAGAGACAAGAAAAGACATAAATACATTTTAACAGAAAATCCTAAAGAATAATGTATTTATTAACTATTCATGAGTTTATACCAAAATTAAAGTAGATAAAAAGGAGAATTCTGCTTTAAGTAATAATATCAGACTATATAACTTAGGCAACCACCCAACTCATAATACGATGGGAAAAAAGGTAGATTATTCTTTCAAATTCCTGGTTTTAGTTCAGCACGTAATCATCTTGGAATTTGCCAATCTTGTACTCATAACAAGGAAAAATGCTAAAAATTTAAAAAAAATAAACATCTCTTCTCAGATCTGTCAGAGAACCTAAGTCACGGGACAGTCTGCTGCCTCACAAATTAGAGGGGTAAGCAAGCACTAGAGGTACTTTTAAAATTCTGTTTTAAAGTAGGATACTATAGATAAAATAAGCACTCATAGGTGAAAAAAAATTCATGTGAGATTAAAATCCACAATGTATTTGTATAAAGACAAATCCTATAATTCAGCAGTAAAAGGAAATGCCAAATTTTAAAAATAAGGAAAAGTATTAAATAGCCACTTCACAAAAAAAGATAGACAAATGGCCAATAAGGTCATGAAATTTTCTTAGCATCATTAGTCATTACCAAAACAACGCCTTTCTTCAGAACATTGGAAGCAAATTCCTAAGAGCAAAATTAGATATTGAAAAAAAATCCGGAGTAACCAGAAGTCTTTTGCTTTGTTTCAAAAATGTAAAATACTTCGGGAACCAGCAGTTAGCGTAATGGCTATGTCGCTGGACTCCCACGTAGTCGACCGCGGTTCGCGTCTCGGACCCGGTGGCTTACAACTCACGCCGGGCGCGTGTGCGTGCGTGCCCAAGATCCCGAGAGGAGAATGGAGGAGAAGGGATTGCGGCGTGACCATCCGCCCTGGGGGGTGATTTCTCACTTTCTGTCTCTATGTCTCTCTCTGTCTGTCTGGCGAGCACACGCGCCCTATAGCGAAAAACCTCTCCAAAAAAAAAAATAAATAATAATGTAAAATACTTCCAAAAAATCTGGCAGATGTTTGGAAACCTGAACATTCATGCATTTTCACTTCCAGGAATTTTTTTGTTTTTGTTTTTGTTTTTGGAAGGGGGTGAATTTATTTATTTATTTCTGTGAAAGAAAGAGAAAGAGTAGAGACCCCCAGCAGGGTCTTGTCACAATATGATACTCCCCTCAGACTTCTAGCCGGGATAATAATCAAAGACCCTCCCACATGGCTCCAGTATCATACAGGGGTGTTCTCCTGCCATAGCATTGCAGCCAGGCCCACTTACAGGTATTTACCCAAGAGGCAAGAATCAAAAGACATGTACAAAAATGTTTATAGCACCTTTGAACTATAGTAACGGAAAACTGGAAACAGTCCAGGTGCCAATGACTAGAAGACTATAGAAACAAACTGCTATATACTAGTATAATTTAATATTACTTGATGATAGAAAGAACAAAGCACAAATACATGCAATAGTACGGATTAATCTCAAAAAAACAAACAAACAAAAAACAAAACAAAAAAAAAACAATGAGACCCTGACATTTGATAAAAAGTGGATGAATATGGGAGACTGAAATGCTAAGCAAAGCAAGCCAGACTATGATAGACAGGCTTTGCATGTCCCCACTCAATGTACATCGAATGTCTGCATTCTAAAGCAGAAACAGAAAGAATGGGAGGTTTCATAGTAGAGAGGGCAACTGTAGATACTGGAGACAGTATGGGGTTAATAGAAGGTGGGTTCTAGAGGGAGGGAGGGAAAGAACAAACAAGTAATACATTTAATTGACACAAAATGAAAAGTTATTTGCTGTTGATAGTGTATATGATAATGGCTTTGTCTTGACTGATATGTACTATATTTGTGCTGGGAAAAATTATGTTGCATATTGTAAAGATATATAGTAATAAAATGTAAATAAATAAAGTATAAAAATATTATATAATGAAAGAAACTTTTCCCAAACAAGCACAGACAGTATGATTTTACTTACACAAATTTGAAGAATAGTCTATAAATTAATCTGTGTCTACTTATGTCAAAATTTACTAAACAACAGCTTAATGTTTTTATATCTCACTTCATGTAAATTTATCTCAAAAATCCCATAAGCATTTATTAAATTCTAATTTAATGATATGAATGTGGAAATGTTTAGGGATATGCTGATATCTGTAACTTACTTTAAAATGTTTTAAAACTATTAATTTGGCCCAGATGATGGTGTGGTGGTTAAGGCAGCTGGATCAGACATGAATACTTGTGTGGATCAAGTACCAGACCCAGTAGCTTGAAAAGCATTCCAGAAATGTGTATGCATGCCTAAGAAGCAGAAATGGAGGAGGAGGGATTGTGGTGTGACCGTACCCATGGTGGAGATGTTTTCTTGCTTCCTTCTTTCAGTCTTTCTCTCTGGCAAGTGAATGTGTACTCTAAGCAAACATTTTTTTTAAAAAAAGATTATTTTGTAGATGACCAGACAGGTAGGTAGCTGGATAAATATCTGATAAACCAATCATACAAAATATCAATCCTGTCAACTTTTCAATATGTTTGAACATTTTCATGATGACAGAGTGGGGGGAAAAAAAACCTAAGGAGGCAAGAAATAAACCCATGCAAATATGGATACTTGATTGACAATAATGAATTCATTACAGAGCAGCAAATTCAACTACTAGTGGGTCAGTAGATATCATAAAATTAAAACTTGGTCCATAGCTCATACTCAACACAAAATCAATTCTGTGAGTATTGTGCATCTAAATATGAAGTTTAAAATGGTAGAGGTTTTATAGGACAGAGAAGAATATCTTCATGTTTGCAATGCAAATAAAATGAAAGGTAAAGAGCTCAGGGTGTATCTTCATAAACTAGATTCCAATTCACTGGCCATCAAGTGAAAACTTGCCAGTTTTTCCACTTCTATTTCAAGAATGGAGACCATTCTCAACCACCTGTCAACATCATTTTGAAGGAGTGTACAGTTATTCTGGAGAGAGCCCCAGAGGAACCCTGCAGAGAAAATGCAATCATATCAAAGTAGAACTCAGTCTCCTCGGGGTTGTGGGGAGGGAGGCTCTGGTTTGACAAATAGTGGAGAAATAAAAAGGTAAAGGTAATGACACTACCATTCACACCATCTGCAGTCCTGCTCAGAACAAGATCAAGATGTAACACTGGTTCTGTTACAAGATAAGGTCTGTGTATGCTCACTTCCCTGTCAACATCAGTATTCAAGAGAATGAATCTCTTGTTGAAATCTGGAATTTCCTGGGGGAATAATATATTTGCAGGTTTGGGATGAATCCACAAGATGCTTTTTAGTATCTTAAACCCAGAAAGATGGGTTAATTCTTGAAGAAAATAATGTTAAATTTGTATCAAATTTAGCTACTTTGATTCAACAATCCATGGCAGTTAAAAACAAGGATATCAGAAGAGTTTTGGACCGAATCTATGTCTCTGAAAAAGGAATAGTTCAGTGGTTGATAAAAAGATCTAAGCGTCTTTTAGCTACAGAAACAAGATGCTAGATGATTTTTAAGATCTATTTCTTATGTTTTAAAGATGCAATAAAAGCCCTCCATTCAATGAGACAAAAAGAGATAGAAACTTTTATATATCAGATTATATTAATGAAAATCAAAGAACATTATTAAGCAAGTGAAAATGCAAGCCAGAGCATACAAGAAGAGTTCTGTGATAAATATAACTACAAAGTGTTCACATCCAGCATACATTAAAAGTATTCAAATTAATACGAAAAAGACACAGAACTCAAAAGAAATGGACAAGGAGATTGTACCAGCATATACTTCTGGTAATAATGTAAATACATGACCATTTTTGGGAGAAAAATTTTGACATATTCTAATATTTAATATCCATATTTCCTATACCTAGAAATTCCATTTCAAGGGACTTTCATTTAATAGCTCAATAAATTATATGATTTGTCCACTCTTTGGTTTGTTCTTAATGCTTCACACACACACACACACACACACATGCACACACACACACACACACACACACAGATTTAAAAGAGTAATGCAGTGGAATTGCGTAAGGCACTTGGAACACTACCGAGGAGAAAAACTTCTGAGGACAATCTGTATTTAAATCCTAGCTTCTTTACTTTCTGGTTGTGTGATCTGGATCAAATTACTTTAATTTACCTTTGGTTTGAATTTCTCACTTATACTAAGGACTTTATAACTCTGCTCTACTATGTAAAGTGTCAATGAGTTTATCCATGTAAAAGTGATGAATTAGTTCTGGCACATAGTAAGTGTTAGATAAATAGTCAGCATTAACATCATCATCTTCTCATAGCCATTAGAGCATTAAAAGTGCAAGTGAAGGAGAAGTAGTTGAGAAATACATTTGATTAAATAGATGAATGTTAGAGCTAGTAAGGAGGGGCAAAGAACTTTGTGCCTTCTACTGTGACAACTGCGGAAGAAACAAAATTCAACAATACCTATTAACGCACAATAAAGACTTTATTTCAGGCCACTATGATAGGGATAGGAACCACAGACATGAATTTTTTTGCCATAGGAAGCACTAAAAAATTAATAATAATACTTCTTTGAAGATATTATCAAACTTTATGGATAAAAAACTGAAAGTAAAGGATTTTACTTTTTCAAGGGTCATACAGAAAATAGGTGAAGAACAGAAATTCAAAGACTTCTGACAGCCTAAGCAGGCCACAGTGTATAAATGGATTTAGAGGGGAAAGTTCTATAGGCATGAGGGCAAACTAGGAGACTTACCAATAAACAAAAATTAGGGTTTGGGGCCAGCAGGTGGTGTGGTGGATAAGGGCGCTGGATTCCCACATGGCCAACCATGGTTCAAGTCCTGGACTTGGCGGCTTGCTTTCTCACTTTCCCTTTCTCTCTCTCTCACTCTCTCTCTCTCGGTCTCTCTCTCTCATCAAATAAAGAAAAAAAAAAAAAAAAGGAAATAAATAAATAAATAAATAATTCTTTAAAAATAAATTAGGGTTGTATGATGTAAATAGAAACCTGGGGCTAGATGAGAATCAATGGACTCTGAATGTGGCTGCGAGGGCGAAATCAGAGAAGTCCACACTATGCAGGTCTGAGCCTGGAAAAATGGTGGTGCCATCGACAAAGATAGGCATCACAGAAGGAGTGGCAGGTCTGCAGTAGTCTGATGAAATTTTAATTTAGACCAAGTGTAAATGTGGAGTCAGTACATGCTCCATCATAAGGAAAAATGTTCATTAAGTGCTGAATTATGAAAGCGTGAGCATAACAGAGCAAGCTAGGTGAATCTGCCCACCTAACTCACACTAGGAAGGGAAGGAGGTACATGATGCAGCTCGAAGCACAGCAGGTGATGTCTAAGACAAAGTGAGACTAAAAGGTTTTTCTTGAGAGTTAGGTGTGATTCCTCGTGGTGAAGCCCTGGGCAGTTTAGAGGCTCTTTGAAACCAATGCAAAACACAAGGAAAGGGGAGAGTTTAGGTAGGATGGAAAGAAACACAGGACAAATCTGTCAGAACTCCCTGAGCCTGGTCCAGGTTTAAAGAAGCTGGGCTTGCTGTGGGATGGCAGGGATCTGGCTGCCAAGCTGCAAGAAAGGAGCTAAAAGATTTGTCCAGGAACAAAGCTGGAATCAAGCTAAGCTGAGAGGCAGAGACCAGGTGCAAGGCAATGAGAACGCTAAATCACCTAGTCGAGAACAGGAGGGTTGGAAACAGAGAAGGAAGCAGCAGCATGTGGAGCCCTTCCATAGTGGTCTGGAGTTTCAGACCATGTCTTTTTATAGAGAGCCTCAGGACTTGGCGATGGCTGTGAAGGGAGTTTGTTGCTGCCTGTTCAGATCCAGCAAAAATGGGCCAAGAATTCCAGGGTGGCAAACAGACACACAGGAAGGTGAAGAGCGAAATAAAAGGAGGAATACAGCTTATACCATTCTCAAACTAAATAGGAACCCCAAAAGGTGCCTTTGTAAATCTTCCTTCACCTTGTTTTTCCCATCTGACTGCCTTATAAACCCCAACTCCTTTTCCTTTTCTTTCTTTCTTTTTCTTTCTTTCTTTCTTTCTTTCTTTCTTTCTTTCTTTCTTTCTTTTTTTTTTAAGAGATCTTATCTTGAAATGCTGTCTTTTACAGATGACACCCTCTCCCACAGAGCTCTTTCTCCAGGATTTGAAAGCTGGCATATGCTGTTGTGGAGAGGGATGTTTGGGCTGTCTCTGCCCATATCATGTGCATCTCATAGATAACAGAGGACTTTCAACTCCCTGGCTACCAATCTTTCATCTTTCATCTGCACCAAATTCACAATGATGAGGAAGAAAGAAAAGCAATTTAATTCTCAATGGTACTTCATATAGCTGCTGTAAAACATCATTTCTGCTTTAGACCAAGTAAACAGCAATAACACAGGAACACTTAGAATTGTCAGTTGGATGGTAAAAATGGTGGAAAGAAAGTTTTAAAGAATAAATCTGGGTAATAAGGAAAAATATATACATGGTACAGTGGGTTTTCATCACAGATTCCAAAAACATCCACTTATCCTCTGCAAAGAACTTGTTACAGCTCATTTTCTATCTGTGTATGTAACTCCATCCCTAGATGAGCATCTGTCAAGCCTGGAAAGCATAACATTTATAATATTGTTTTCATTCTTGACTGAACACATAAAAAGCACAAAATCTAGTTAGAAGAATGGTATATGTGCATGTGGGTTTTCTCAAAGCCTTTGCCACAGGCTCTCAACACCCTTTTCTATTATTTACAGACTATTGGTAGGTTTGTTCAGAGGGTTATGAGTGAGATAAAATGAATCATTGGAATTTCTCTTCAAGTGGCCCCAGGAAAGGCATGGAAATAAAAGGGGTTACCTAACTCTGTGTAATCTTCACATTTTCATTTTTAAGTGTCTCATTACCATCAAGCTAGAAGCTGTAGTTTCAGTTTCTGTCAACCTGGAGTTTGGAATCCCAGAGCCTGACTAGATACATTCCTTGGCACTCCCGGTTAAAGTTCTTCCTCTCTGTGGTGGCTTGAATTCGATTTGCTGAGGAGGCTGCTGAAGATGGTTCACCTTCTCTGGCTCTAGGTATGAACTTAAGCTTCATTACTTATCTCTGTTCCTTTATGTCACACAAAGACCCATGTCAGTTATGATCTTCGCATTTGGCCTGTAGGTATATATGTGCTTCGTTTCTAAGGAAGGTTCTTCATCCTTATATTATAATTCTCAATAAATATATATCTCAAAATAATCTTTAAGTATTTTGTTTATTTATTATTCTTTTCTAGAAAGATTTTTTTTTTTTTTTTTCCTGTAGGGCATGTGTGCTTATCAGCGAGACAGTGAGAGAGAAAGCAAGAAATCATCCCCTGGGGGATGGCCTTGCTATAATCCATTCTCCTCTTGGGATTTTGGGCAGGCATGCACATGCACCCAGTGGGAATTTCAAGACTCTAGGTCCAGTACTCAAACCACATTCGGCCACATTGGAATCAACAACGTAACCAATACACCATTTACTGTTCCCTTAAAATGTATTTTTAATGGTCAGCAGACAGCTGTGTTTTGCCAGAGAGAAAGCAGTCCCTTGAGACATGTCACACCACAATCCCTTCTCCTCCATTTCTCCATCCTGTCAGGAACTGGGGTACACACATATACCTTAGCATGATTCTCAAGCCTCAAGGGTAAGATTCAAACTGCAAATCAGCCATGTGGGATCTGTGTTTTCCTTAAACACTAGGCCATGGTGTTGGCCCGAAACAATCATAAAATTTTATTGGAAAAAAAAGAAGAAAGAAAAGAGAACTGGTAGCCTTTAGAAATATTTCTTACTCTCACTTGGGAGTTTGAGTTGGTTGTAAATCTCATTCCATAAGAGTTCTTGTCCTGCATTGATATATCACTGGGCTCATCACAGTAGTGCTGTGGAATACTGCTGTCAAAGGGCACAAATTGTAGCTTGAGAATCTTGAATTTTGTTCCCCACTCTATTAGTTATTTATTCTTAAACACATTATTTTGAGGCCAGCAGGTGGTGTGGTGGTTAAGGTGCTGACCTCTCACATGGCTGACTACAATTTGAATCCTGAATCTGGTGGCTTGTAAAGCACATCAGGTAAGTGTATAAGTATGCCCAAAATCTCAGGAGGAGAATGGAGAAGAGATTGTAGCATGGCCATTCCTCCCCAGGGGGTAGAGGGTGGGTGATTTCTCACTTTACCTCTCACTGACTGTCTCTGTCTCTCTCCAATGAGTGCAAGAGTCCTATAAAAAATTTCAAGTGTATGTGTGTACATGGGTAATATCCCAGAGGACAGACAAGGTGGGGTGTGGTGTGGCCATCTCCCCTGGGGGCGGGTGATTTCTTTCTCTCTGTCTCTCTTTTAGTCTCTCCAGCAAGTGCACATGCCCTATAGAAAAAAAAAAAAAAAAGGAAGAAAGAAAACTAATCTGAAAACAAACAAACACACATTCTGTTATTATTCCCAGTCAACTTCTTCATTTGAAAAATAGAGATAAATATATCAACTTGGAAAGACTATTTTGGCAATAAAATATGTTAGTGTATATGAAGTGCCTACTCTAATACTGCACAAATAATCAGCCCTCAACACAATATATTTATTTTATTATAGTAGTTATTTAACAATATTTTGTTGCTATACTAAATAATTTTTGCTTGATATCAGAATTGTTAGCAGTATTGAAAAACTCAGTGCGAGAATTTCTGCTACTTCTACCTCCTCAGCATGCACTTCTAAAGTGCGGTATTTTTCTCACATGGATTTCCTATGGGGCTCCTCCAGGGCTCCATTTTATTTTCCTTTGCCATAACTCAGGGCTATGAGGAAAGGATACCCGGAGAAAAAAGCATTACTCTCCTGCAGAGAAGCAACTTAGAATCTCTCTCATCCCATTACGGTACGTAAACCTGTTTCCTGATAGTGATACTCATGCTTTCCTGAGACACACTCCACACATTCTGTATGCCATTCTGATTTTATCGAGTTCATTTATAATGAGTTTTATGTAATCCTCAAAGCACTTTCAGAACCATGCTTTGTGTAAACAGTCAGTTAAATGTCCACTTCTCTTACTTTGTCACTTCATTTTGGGTGGGCTACTTTTTCCTAGGGCAGTGTTTCTCAATCTTGGTTGCACATTAAAATCATTGGAGGAGATTTTTAAAAGACCATACCTTGTCTGCAGCTCTTCCTCCTCACTTGCCAGGTCATAATTGAATATATGCAATCTCTGGATCTAAGGTGCAAGATTATTACCTTCCAAAGTCTTTCCAGGAGATTGTAATATGGAGACAAAGGAGAGGATAACTTCCTTTAAGAACTGTCCTTTTTACCTTGTGCTAACAGTTAACCTATCTGACCAGATCAGCTTCACTGATCAGTAAATAACCCAAAACTGATGACTGATGCAGTAGAGACTCTTGATGATATGAGAAGTGGCATAGTAGGTCTGAGGATAATACTTAGTGACTATTTAGATACTCGTGAAGTTTGAAATGTCTAGTAGAAGGGTCAGCATGACTGGTTATGGTTCCGGTGAATCCTGAACCTGGTGGCTTTCTTTTTCACTTTCTCTCTCTCTTTTCTCTCTTTCTCTCTTGTGAGTGTACGTGTCCTATAACATATTAAAGGAAAACAAAAGCAAAATTTCAAAAAAAGAAATGTCTTACAAGAGAAAAAGTTGTGTAAGTAAACAAAGGTCAGTGGTGAAGTCAGGGCCTGAAATATGAATTTGTATAGTATTATCTTATAGATAAGATGTAAAAGTTCTCTCACTAGTGACATGGTTTGAGGAGAGAGCTTGGATAGACTTGCTTTTGCAGGTATACCACTAAGGCCTGGGAAGCTCAGTCATCTGGAGGTAGGGCAGAGAAGGAAGAGTCAGGTTGTTAACCTAAGAAGTTGCTGTTCAAATGGGAAGAAAATCAGAAGTCTAGCATCATAAGAACCAGAGGAAAGGAGATGAGACTAGAGAACTGGCTTTAACACGATATTTATCTTTGAGCCATGAGAATAAAAACTATTGGAGTAGACTCATCTGAATAAAATGTTCTGAAGAGAGCATAAGGAAGTGGGTTGGAATCTGCAAGTACAGTCTTGGCCACTTACTAGTTGAATAAGCTTGAGTAAAGACTTGTGGCTCATTTTCTTTATTTTGAACTGGGAGCAACAATATAGCAGGTACTCTACTCACTTCACATTGCAATGACCTCATGAGACTGCATGTGAAAGTTTCTCCCCGTGACTTTAAAATATATACAAAGGGGACCAGCAGTTTGTGTAATGGCTATGTTGCTGGACTCCCACGTAGTCGACCGCGGTTCGCATCCCAAACCCGGTGGCTTAAAACTCATGCCTGGCGCGTGTGCATGCATGCCCAAGATCCCAAGAGGAGAATGGAGGAGAAGGGATTGCGGCGTGGCCATCCCCCCTGGGGCGTGATTTCTCGCTTTCTGTCTCTCTGTCTCTCTCTGTCTGTCTGGCGAGCGCACGCGCCCTATAGCGAAAACCTCTCAAAAAAAAAAAAAATATATATATATATATATACACAAAACAGGGGCCACAGGTGGTGGTTAAGGTGTTGGATTCCCACACAGCTGACTGCAGTTGACGCCTCAGACCTAGTGGCTTGAAAGTCATGCTGGGTGCCTGTGTATGCATGCCCAAAATCCCAAGAGGAGAATGGAGGAGAAGGGATTGTGCTATAGCCATCTCCCTGGGGGGTGATTTCTCACTTTCCCTCTCTCTGTTTCTCTTATCTCTGGCAAGCAAATATGCCCTATAGAAGAAAACATTAAATGAAACTATATATATATATATATATATATATATATATAGCTACACTTAACATTTTATTGTATTTTACAAAATTTTTTGTCATATTTAATCTAAGCAAATGTTGTAGATGTTGACTTCCCCCCCCCCTCCATCTCAAGAACTCACTCTTCTTTCCTTCCTCCCTTTCTCTTTCTCTTTTGATCATTATTTGTCCAAGTAATCTGAAACATGTGACAACATACAAATAGGATCCAATCAGTTGTGCTTCTTTAATCTTTAAAACATCAGGCGAGAAGAAATGCTTCCGGGTCACAAAAAGTAAAGGCAAGAAAGGAAAAGGAAAGAAAGCAAAGAGGAAATGTGATTGTAAGTGTCTTCTCAAATTTCTTTTGACTAATGACATGATTAGCAATAAATAAAGACTTTGTTTATGAGAATAAGCCCCCAGTCTATTTTCACAAAGAGATGGAAGAGATTTTCCAAAGGTGTGGTTCTTTCTCTACTTTGTCTGCCCATTGACATCATCTCAGAGTTTTAAAAAATACTGATGCCTGGGTCTAACTCCCAGAGATCATGTTCAAATCAGCCTGGGGTGCAGCCTTAACAAAAGAGTTTGTGAAAGCTCCTAATTCATTCCAGTGTGTGGTCAGGACGGAGAAGCCCTGGCGCAGAAGCAGAGAACTACATGTACCAAGTAGCCTTTGTGCTGTACGGGCTTGGGTACAACAGAGGCTCTTTTTGGCATGACTTTTTTGCCCTACATTCTGTCATTTATTTTTGCAGAGCTCTAAATCCTGTTGCTCCTTGAAGGCAATAGTAGCTGAAGAAGAATGATTAAAAGAATGATCAGTGCATAGCACTTATTAAAAAAAAAACACACACACAGAAAAATCTAAACTTGGATTTTAATGTAACTATTCCCTTAGCTGTGCAAGTAATAACAGCTTTAGGGAGATTGGACAAAACTCTGCACTGATAGCTTTAACTTATTAATGTGAAAGTTATTTCCTTAAATTCCCCAGTGGTGATTTTTAAAGCACCTCTTTCATTCACTTTACCAGAGGCTGGTCTTATTTAATCCAAGGTTATGGTGCTTTTCACATTTTATTCAAAGAAGAAGGACTTTTCCCCTCCGTTTCTCTAATTATATTCTCTCCACTAAACATGTGAAGGTATGTCCAGCCCACCAATTTCTACAAGTAATGAAACATTTTTCAACTTCAATAGGGCCATGTTTTTATAACTGTTTTTTCTGTGTTTTAATTTTTAGTTAATATTATGGACCAAAGGAACCAGAGAGAGAGAGAAAAGCATTATGTTTCAATTTATATAGGATCATTACACTATTTGGTTCAAAATATGAATAAAGAAGACATTGAAAAGCACATAAAGGCTCAATATCTTGAACTACTTAAAGATGTGGTAGCCTCAATTAGTAAGCTGTCTAAATTATACACTGATTTAAAGGAAATGCAGTCAAAACCATGCTACCACTAACTAAAATAAATAGATTCAGCAATTTTAGGTAGTATTTACAAGTATGATTCTTGCACAGCCATTATACAAACATTAGTACATATAATCCTCACATGAATTCTATGAGGTAGCACTCATGTACCCATTTTATAAATGATGAAACTGAAGAACAGAGAAGTTAATAATATGCTCAAGTTGTCATGGATACAAAGTTAGAGTTTCTAGTTAGAGTTTCTTTTCTTTTTTTTTTAGAGGTTGTTGTTATAGGGCATGTGTGCTGGCCGGAAAGACAGAGAGAGACAGAGAGACAGAAAGCAAGAAATCATCCCCCAGGGGGATGGCCATGCCACAATCCCTTCTTCCCCATTCTCCTCTTGGGATCTTGGGCACGCATGCACATGCACCTGGGGTGAGTTTAAGCTACTGGGTCTGGGACTCAAACCGCGGTCAACTCCTTGGGAGTCCAGCATCATAGCCATTACACCAACTTCTGGTCCCACAAAGTTAGAATGTCTACTGGCACAATCTGGCTACAAAGTTTATATCTTTTCTCTTTTTTTTCCCTTTCTTTTCTTTTTCTTTTTCTTTTTTCTTTTTTTTGAGAGATTTTTCTATAGGGTATGTGTGTTCACCAGAAAGACAGAGAAAAAAGACAGAAAATGAGAAATAACCCCCCAGGGGGGATGGGCATATTGTAATTCCTTCCCCTCCATTCTCCTTTTAGGATTGTGGGCACACGGGCACAAACACCCAGTGTGACTTTCAAACCTCTGGGTCTGGGACTTGAACTGCCATTGGCCTTGTGGGAGCTCAGTATAACCAGTAATGTAACTATTATGCCATCTGCTGGTCCCCAGAGTTTGTAGCTTAACCCCTTTTATTGTTTATTTTTTTTAGTCTAATTTTTTTTATTTTTTAGAAAAAGACATTCATTCTGTAAAAATCTGCCCAATGCTATAGCAATGGAATAAATAAATACAATTTTTACAGTTAAATGTTTATAGTCATGTTCATAACAAATGACTGAATTAGAAGATATTAAATAATGTTGATACATACTAGGAAGGAATTTAGGCAAGGAAAGGTACGTCATTTCACCATAAGAAATAAAAGACCATAGTTGAAGGTTAATGGACAGTTGAGCCTTTAGATCTTGTGGTAGTTTTCACAGCTCTGGAGGCTCATTATGGCCGAACCTTCTTTATGGTACTTAACTGGAAAGGACAGAGTAGTTGGGGAATTTTACTCTGAGATCCTAAGGTAATGGTAAAAACTAAACAAAACAAACAAAAAACACTCTTAATAAGCCTAGTGCCTGAACAGGGAAGGTATAAAAATTCAAAATGGTTTGATGGTATTAAAAATTCTATCATGGGAATCAGCAGTTAGCATAACGGCTATGTCGCTGGACTCCCACGTAGTCGACCGCAGTTCGCGTCCCAGACCCGGTGGCTTAAAGGGATTGCGGCGTGACCATCCCCCCTGGGGGGTGATTTCTCGCTTTCTGTCTCTCTGTCTCTCTCTGTCTGTCTGGCGAGCACATGCACCCTATAGCGAAAAACCTCTCCCCCCCAAAAAAAAAAAAAAAAAATTCTATCAGTTTAAAAAAATAAAGTCATATGATTAACCATCTTATCTGACTGGATTAGAATTCTCAAGTTAAAATTTCAAGTAAACACTACATTTTCACTTCTTTTCTTATAGGCAGACACAGTACAGATACAAACAGCTGCCATATTTCTCTTCGGACAAACCCATGTGCCAAAGTTTAGGAAACAGATCTCAGATAATTTCCCCATTCTATGGAGCTTAAGTCTTCAATACTGTTAGCTGATGGCTAGCTACAAAAACAGAGTGAACATAAACTTTAGATAATGATAAGAGGTTTCCCAGAGAGACTAGAGAGTCTAGCTGAGACAGAACAGTTATTCAACTCTTACTGGGAAGTCTACCAGACATTAGCAAAACTTGCTTAAGATCTACTTCCTACTGCCAATTTTCTTTCACAAATTTGTGCCAGTTATCTTCATTTGTTTCTGTCTAGACTCTGAACCAAGATTAGTTTGTTTTAAATATGGAATCACTAGAGTAAACCACGTAAATTTTAGTGGATTATGTACTCAGTGATGTGTGTGTGTGTATTATGTAAATAAGATGGATTTTCAGGATAAAATGGTATATCCACCAAAAAATAAAAATTAAATTAAAAACAATTGGTAGGAAAGCAAAAATATGTATCAAATTTAAAAATAATGTGACCAGCAGATGGTGTAATGGCTGTCATTGGACTCCCCATGTAGTCCACTGTGGTTTGAGTCCTGGACCTGTAAGCTTGAACCTCATGCTGGGCACATGTGTGAGTGTACCCAAGATCCTGAGAAGGGAATGGAGGAGAAGGGATTACAGCATGGCTATCCCCCTGGGGGGGTGACTTCTTGCTCTCTGTCTCTCTGTCTCTCCAGTAAGCACACGTGCCCTATAGCAAAAATCTCTCTCTCTAAAAAAAGTAAAAATGGCAACTGTCAAGTAGGGAGCTTTTCACTCAGGCCAGGCCATATGCCTTCATTAAGGTGTACTCTTTCCAGTTGGTGTGGGCAGCCCAAATGAAGAGAGCAGAAACCATGACCTGTGACCTATAAGGGAGCTGAGACTCAGGCCAGGCAGAAGGACCATCCAAATTCACTAGTTACATCGTCAGGGAGCTCCAGTTTCTGGTGAAGTAGTTCAATTCCAGCAACGTAACAACTTACTGAGCCCAATGTACACAGACCTACCAGGAGATGGAGAATGCCTGTGGCAATGGTGGGATACACGCTTCGGCAGATACAGGTACAAAGTCCAGTCAAAGCTCCAGAGCACATCAAACCTAGGCTGACAAAAGGTAACAGAAACTGGCAACACCAAAGATAGGTCCGAAGTAGATCAAGTCTACTATTGTGGTTTCCGGAATCAACAAATTTGCCCATGAACTGCCCATTTTGTGTGAAACTCATGCATTCTGCAACATCAAATGACTCTGTCCTTTCTGGGGGGCTATAACAATGTGTGTTTTGGGGTATGGTGATACACCATCACCATAATCCCACTATGCTGTTATAGTGGAAAAGTGCATTGTTACATGTTTTCCTCTGCCTCATCACTAATGAAGTCTTCCCAGAGACTTTTGTTCAAATCATTGGACTTTTCTTGAACAAGACTTCGATATTCATACCAGAAGTCTGTACGAATAGGAGCTGTCACGCAGATGGTAGAAATAAGGCTACGCACACAAGCAATTACACATGCTATAGAAAAATGATGCTCTATCCTGGCATTCAGACTGCTCGCCCATCCTCTTGCTCCACCAGCTTCACCGTCTGGCTCACACCACAGCAGCCTACTCTCCCTGCACCTCCTCTGATCGCACTTTCCTGCAGAGCCTGCCCCCCTCCATAACTCCTGCTCGTCCGCCTCCGCCTCTCCCCCAACACTCTTATATTTTATGTTAAAGTACACACTGCACAGATGCTGTCACATAGAGACTCAGCCCAGGGGGTTACTGGCTTAAAATACATTATATATTATAAAGAAATTCAAATAATCGGAGCCACAAGGGATCGCAGCATGATCACACTCCACTGGGAGGTGCGTTTGCCCTCTCTGTCTCTCTGGTCCGTGTACAAGCCCACTGGCTGGCAATTAAAAAAAAAGGTAATACATTGCATATTTGACTAAAGTTTCAAATAATAGAATAGAAGTGTCACAGAGGAATATCAGCTGCCAGCATAATCTGAGTCCTAAATGAGGGCGATATCTTGAAGTTGTCACCACCTGAAATCTTGTCTTCAATTTTACAGAGATGAACACTCAACTGTAAGTGAGCTCAGAGTTGCTCAAGCAATCGGGGACTGATTTATTAAATAAAGTTCCATACTGACAATGAATTTATTGTATTTTAAGAGCTGTATTTATCTTTTCAAAGATTATAGTATTCATGTCTGCTGATTAGGGAGTATTCCCTATTTCTTGGAAACTAAATCCAGCTTCTGAGATTTCTTGTTGAACATGAACTCAGTACAAGGGAAATTTAATACTATTTTACAGAATGAGGACCTTTTCTTCATATAACATAAATCACTTTCATTGTAGAAAACTAGAATATACAAAACTATACCTCATAAAAAACTACCACCTGCAACATATTTTAAAGTGCTTTCAGCTGTGCTAAAAGGTAGGTAAAATTGTATATTAAAAAATAAGTTAATTTTTACTTGATACTCATTAGAAACAGTTTAAAATAGATTATTCATAAATAACTATAAAATTATGTGATTTTTCTGGCAGTAAGAGTGATGTGAAAAGTAATACATGAGCTGGCTTTATGGCCTAGCAGTAAATAAAGCCAGATCCTACATGGCTGACCACATTTTGAATCCTGACTCCAGCGGCTTAAAGAAACATGGCATGAACCTGTGCCTACATACCCCAAATTCCAACAGGAAGGAGATGGACAAGAGAGGATTACAGCTCAATGATTTTGCTCCTTTGGGGGTGCTTTCTCCCTTTTTGTCTGGTGAGCACATATGCTCTCTGGCAATTAAAAACAAAAGTAATACATGCTTATTTAAAAATAAATAAATAGAGAGGAACTGGCTCCATAGCACAGCGGTAAAGTTCTGTGCAGAAGAACCTGTGCTACGGAACTGGCCTGTGATTTGGACTGGCAATGGTTTATGGTTGGCTGCATCAGCTTGAAAAACGCCTCAGCCATGCAAATGCATGCCCAGGACTCTGATGGGCTGGAGAACTGAAGAAAAAACAATAGCATTGTGACCATGTTCCTTTGGGAGTTGCATTTGCTCTCTCTCAATCCCTCTTTCTTACACATTCGTTAAAAATAAAAGTGCATATTTTAGAGAAATTTTAGAAATATAAACTAACAATTTGATCAATTTGATTGTGTATATATATACATACATATATATATATGTGTGTGTGTATATATATATGCATATATATATATATATATATATATGTATATATATATTTATAGAGAGAGAGAGAGAGATTTTTTTTGCTATAGGGTATGTCTTGCCAGAAAGACAGAGAGACAGAAAGCAAGAAATCACCTCCCAGGATGGATGGCCACACCACAATCCCTTCTCTTCCATTCTCCCTTTGGGATTTTGGGAATGCAGGCACACGCGCCTGGAGTGAGTTTTAAGCTGCCTGATCTGGGACTGAGGTTGATTACATGGGAGTCCAGTGATGTAACCATTACACCTTCTGCTGATCCCTGTATATCAATATTGACCGTATACCTGATGTGTGTTATGTATTGGCCAATCAGCAGTCCATAAAGCACTCAAAGAGATGAAAGGAAAAAAAAGGTCAATTAGTAATAGTATAAAGTGTTATTCTGACATAATTACAGGACAGAATTCATGGGAATACAAAAGAAGGAAACTTAAATCAGGAAATACTTTTAACTTTTAACATTTAAGCTAGGATCCAATAATAAAATAGAACACCCCCCCCCCCAAATAAAAAAGAAAAATTCCATTTAATTTAAGCATACTTTTCTGGGATGGCACATTGAAAAATAATCAAGTGATCCTCAAAATGTTAAAGATTTGATTACCATAGGACCAAGCAATATCACCCCTGGATATATATCCAGGAAAAGTAAAAGCAGGGACCAGCAGTTAGTGCAATGGCTATGTCACTGAACTCCCATGTAGCTGACCACAGTTTGAGTCCTGGACCCGGTGGCTTAAACTCATGCCAGGCGCTTGTGCGTGCATGCCCAAGGTCCCGAGAGGAGAATGGGGAAGAAGGGATTGTGGCATGGCCATCCCCCCGGTGGGGTGATTTCTCACTTTCTATCTCTCTGTCTCTCTCTGTCTGGCAAGCACACGAGCTCTATAGTAAAAACCTCTCAAAAAACAAAAAAAAGTAAATGTAAATGCCTATGCACAAGCCCATACGTGTGTGCTTATAGCAACATTATTCGTCATGGCCGAAAGTAAAAACAATTCAGATATCCATCACTAGATGAAAGGATAAATGAAAAACATGGTGTATTCCTGTAACAGAATATTATCTGTCCATATCAAGGAATGAAGTACTGATGTACACTACATGCATAGGCCTTAAACACACTTAAATGGAATGTTACAGAAGACAACATACAGATGCTCCCCTTTTATATAAAAATGGCACATCTACAGAGACAGAAAGCAGACTGATTAGTGGTTCTCTAAGGCTAGGGGAAGTAGAGACGGAAAGATTGCAAAGTGAGTGCTAAAATATTTGAGACTTCTTTTTGGAATAATAATTTAAAAAAATTGACTGCAGTAATTGGTAAACAACTCTCTGAATACACTAAAAACACATTATATAAGTTCATTGTACGGTATGTAAGTTATATATTACTGAAGCTGTTACCGAAAGGAAATGCACTTAGAAAGAGGAACTTGTTACAGGTACCTCACCTTACAGATGATCTCCATTCTCACAATCTTGACATCCTCAAAGACACTGTCTGGGGTTCTTCCCCAGTCTACTCTTGATATTGGCTAGATTTTTTTTTTTTTTTTAGCTCATTTCTGTTTTTGTTATTCATCTTTGACTCTTTTCTAGAGTTTAGAAGCTCAAATCTTTCTTATTAGAACAAAAGGGGGGGGGCAGCAAGTGGCATAGTGGTTAAGATCCTGGAGTCCCATACAGTTGGCCATGGTTTGAGTCCCAGACCCAGCAACTTGAAACTCACACTAGGCGAGTGTGTGTGTGTACCCAAAATCCCGAGGAGAGTGGAGGAGAAGGGATTGCAGCATGGCCATTCCGCCTGAGGGGGCCGGTGATCTCTTACTTCTTGTCTCTCTCACTCTGTATCTCCAGGAAGTACACTGCCCTAAAGCAAAAATCTCAAATATGTGTGTGTATATATATATATTTATAAAGAAAGCCATGTCTTACATGTTTTACTCTACTTTCCTTTCTTGTTACCTTATCATTTCTTTTTATAGTATTTTGTCAAAATAGGTATCCACTTTCACCTCCCATGTATCATACCAAAAAGTTTCCAGCAGTTAGTACCATATTGTATCTATAGAAAAGATTGCAAACCACAACCTACTGGCCAAATTTAATCGTATTGCCCTAGTTACATATTTTTTCTTTCATACGGCACATGTGCTTGCTAGAAAGGGACAGAGAGAGGGATAGTAAGACATCGCCTTCTAGTGGGAATGATCACACCACAACCACTTCCCTCCCTGGGGTTTTGGGCACACATGCCCACATACCTGGTGTGATTTTCAGGCCTCCAGGTCTGAGACTCAAACTGTGGTTTACCATGTGGGAGTCCAGTGCCGTAACTACTACACTAGCTACTGCCCCCTTTAGTTCACCCTTAATTGATTTCTTATAATAAAACAATTCACTCTTCTAGCCATCTTTCACTTCTCTCCACTTTACCCTCAAGAACCCACTTTCTCTTCATCTCCTCTAAATCTGGCAGGTCTGCTCAGTCTTTTTCACTCTTTACTTTACAAATGCCCCTGTTTTCAAGGTCACTACCTTTTGCTTCGTCTTACAACCTGCATGTGCTAGTAAGTTTCAAACTGTGGTCTCCAGAGTACCTAGATTGTGAGAATTATGGCAGAGATTTGGGGGAGGAAAGTTAGCAAATGTAGCTTCTAGAGCCTCATTCCAAATATACTCACCTAGTAAATATCAACTCTTTATCTTTTTAAAAGACCTAGTTTATGGTCTGTTTCTTCTTAGAAGGCATTTTAAACCCTTCTCTCTCTGGCACTATACTGTCTACACTGTGCATATACTAAAATACAGTACCTACTAGTTGCATGTGGCTATTTAAACTCATTTTAATTCATAAAATTAATTCAAGTTTAAAACTTGGTTTAGTTCCACTAACCCCTCGTAAAGTACTCAGGAGCTATGTGTGGCTGATGACTGCCATATTTAATTGTGTAGATATAGAATATTTCCATCATTTATGGTGAACAGAAATTTACAATGAATATAGTGTGTCAATTGACCAATTTTTCTTTTGAGTTTGTCACTAGTACATACTTCTATTATAGTATATACAGTAATTTATGTCCTTTTTATACATTAATTCATGTCAACATATATCTACACCTATATGTATGTATCCAGCTTCTACTCTATGCTAAATACTATGCTAAGTATTAAAAATAAAAGGCAGAAAAGACCTGTCCCAAAACATTAAGTTATTTTTATTAACCGGGATAGAGTTTAGAACAAGATAAATATTTTTAAAAAGTTCTTTATTTTATTTCATCTATTTATTATTATTATTTCACCATAAACAGATGGGGCCAGGGAAGCATGAGAAAGCAAGCTGACAGGTTCTGAACTTGAACAATCGGTCAATCTTGTGGGAGTCCAGCACCTTAACCACCATGCCGGCTGCTGGCCCCTCTTTTTACTTAAACTATTTATTTAATTGAATTCATTATTATTACTTTTAATTTTATCAGAGAGAGACAGAGAAAGAGAGAGACAGTAAGAAAGCAAGTGGTCAGATCAGGGACCTGAACGGTGGATGGCCATGTGGGAGTCCAGAGCCTGAACCATCACACCACCTGCTGTCCCCACAAGATAAATTCTTAATGAATTTCATCTTATGAAACTAATGACTAGATAAATATACATAAACAAGAATCTTGTTTTCAATTTTTTTGTCTAAAAACTAGTTCTTAAATTAATAGCTCTAAATTCAAAATAGAATTAGGTATTAGTGAGTTGATGGTTATGTAATTAAGACTATCAATGAGAAATATATTATTAAATGTATTACCGACCAGACTATTTGCTCCTGATATTGGAAAGCAGGTCCATTAAAGATACTATGCATTAGGACCAGCAGATGGGGTAATGGTCATGTCACTGGACTCCCATGCAGTCTGCTATGATTCACATCCCAGACCCAGTATTTAAAATTCAAACTAAGCTTGTGTGCATGCATGTCCAAAATCTTGAGAGGAGGATGAAGAGAAGGGATTGTGGTGTGGTCCCCCACACACCAAGTTATTACAGTACTTTAATCATTTTAAATATCTGAGTATGATGTAAAATCATTGAAGTTCTTATTATAATTGGATATCCAAAGTTTTATTTATATATACTTAAGTTATACATAAACAAAAATAAAATAGGAAGAAAATTATATTAAAAAAATGAATAAACTTCCAGGACTACCTAACATGAAAAAAGTATCATGTTAAGAGATAGTGGTTTGTATAGGGTCATTTGAAAAGTTATGACATATTTCTTCATGTTTTTCTATGCAAAAATGTGTCATGACTTTTCCAATGACCCAATAAAATCCTGTAAATTAGTGTTTCTCAAAGCATGGTCGTCACACCAGCAGCAGGAGAAGGAGTATCTAGAAACTTTTTTGGAATGAGAATTATTGGACTCCTCCCCAGATTGATGGAATAAGAGGAGCTACGGTGGGGCCCAGTCCTCTGATTTCTAGTGAGTCCTTCAAGTGATCCAATGTACGTGAAAGTTTGAAAACCACCGCTCTGCCGGACCAGCAGTTAGCTTAATGGCTATGTTGCTGGACTCCCATGTAGTCGACTGCGATTCAAGTCCTGGACCCAGTGGCTTAAACTCACGCCAGGCGCGTGTGTGTGCAAGATCCCAAGATCCCAAGAGGAGAACGGAGAAGAAGGGATTGCTGCATGGCCATCCCCCCAGGTGGTGATTTCTCGCTTTCTGTCTCTCTGTCTCTCTCTGTCTTTCTGGCGAGCGCACGTGCCCTATAGCAAAAACCTCTCAAAAAATAAAAGGAAAAAAAAAAAAAAAGAAACCACAGCTCTAAAAGATTATACAGGAACTAGTCAAATTGAAACATTATAACCAGGTAAAAACACAAGGACAAGTAAGTACAAGTATGGAATAATGCAGCTCATATGCCATATGTACCAGACCATAGTTTAAGACAGAAAAGCACTGTCTTCAATGTATAGATGAAATCAAGGGCATAGTTATATCCAGCAGGCTGGGCACATACTCAGAATTGATGGGCCACATCAGTATAGATTTATACTATAGACATTTCATAATATAGAGGACTTTATTTTGCTTGAGAGAGGTATTTCTGGATAAAGTCTGTGCTTTCTAATTTATTCCTAATCCAAGGCAAGCTTATTGATTTCAACCCATGATTGTGTTTTCAGAAACTTCCGTTTAGTACATTATTTATATTTTATTGACTTTTTATAGTATTATTAACAAAGCATTTGAAATTATACACATTAAACCAATACATTATTTCCTTTTTGTTTCTTTTTGCTTTTTTAATTTACTACAGGGTACATGCATTCATCAGAGAGAGTCAGAGAAAGAGAAAAGAGGGAGTGAAAAAGTGAGGAAGCATCCCCAGGGAACGGCCATGCCATAATCCTTTCTCCTCCATCCTACTCTTAGGATTTTGGGCATGCAAACCTGGCAAGATTCACAAGCCACCAGGTCTGGATCTCAAACCAAGCATTTGACCATGTGGGATTCACCTACCACCCTGCTACTTGCTGGCCCACAAACACATTGTTTTGTTATTTTTCTAATAGTAACTAATAACTTTGCTGGACATTTTTTTGTTTGTTCTTTGAATCAACTCTCCACTCTTCTTCACCTTACTTTCTGCCCACCAGGATTGACCTATATGAGCTATATTGATAAGGCTTTCCTACCCTCTAATTTGTTGGGCAGTGCATGGCCCATAGGATTTCTCCATGGGAAATCAGAGAAAGGATGGAGAGGACAAAGATATCATTTCCTGCTAAATGTTTACATGGCCACCTATTCCTCGTTGCTTCCCTAATCAAAAAGTATAACTCTCTTAAGGTGTTTTTTTACATATAACTCATTTCTTCAAGGTTCCAATCCACGCTCCCTTGCTCCCATATGCATAGGCACGTTAACAGCGATAATTTGTGTCAGAGTATTGCAGTGTCTTACGTTTTTCTCTAAATCCTACTTATCATTTGGTATTTTCATGAAACTCTACTCAATTTATGCAATATAACTGTGATTATCATTCCTTCCAGAGGCCTAGTTGACATAGTTATTCTTGACCATAGTAATAATGATTAGAAAACAAATATTGCAAAGCCATAACAGTTCTGAATCTCTGCTGGAAGTAATAAAGAAAACAAAGCTAGAAACAATTTTCTGAGACATTTTTTATGGTGCGCTATAGATGAGAGAAAAGAAGTGAAACCTTGATTGCAGATGGGTTTGGAAAGGGGGGGGGTGTTGATTATAAGGAAAATGAAGAATGGTGTGAGAGTTCTATAATGAACTGATTTATTCAATAAATATTTAGTTTCATGCTTATCATGTGCAGTTCTGGTACCATGGGCATACAATGTTTAATATGCCAGTCTCTGCCTCTCTGAAAAATGATGGAACATTCACCAAATTTCAGATGGAAGTATATAGGGGAGGTGGATGGGAGAAAAGAGAAAAGGAGAGCCTGTTTCAGTAATTAAAATACTGTTTATGTGCTTGATAAATTTGATAATGTAAAAGTTACAAGAGGAGAGACGTAAGAATTATTTGTATTGACTACTAATGGTACAAAGAGTACAAAATGGGGCCAGCCAGTGGCATGGTGGTAAGGTGGCCGAATCCTACATGGCTGACTACAGTTTGAATCCCAGATTTGGCAGCTTGGAAAAAATCCAAGGTGTATGTGTGTGCATGTTCCTAATTCTAAGAGAATAGAGAAAGGATTGTGATTTCTTCCCTTGGGGAGGTGATTTCTTCTCTCTCTCTCTCTCTCTCTCTCTCTCTCTCTCTCTCTCTCTCTCTCCCCCCCCCCCTCTCTCACTATTTCTCTCCAACAAGTGCATGTGCCCTATAACAACAACAAAGTTAAAAAAAAGGAAAAAAGAGAAAGAGTACAGAATGAAGTAAGGACAAGACTTTGATAAGCCTGGTCAAAACTTGATGTTAGAATTTGCAACCAAAGACACTATCTTCCTCTTAGATTTAAATTTTTGAAAGCTAAATTTTAAAAAGTCCACAACTGGGAACCAGCAGTTAGCATAATGGCTATGTCGCTGGACTCCCACGTAGTCAACCTTGGTTCGCGTCCCGGACCCAGGTGGCTTAAAACTAACGCTGGGCACGTGTGCGTGCGTGCCCAAGAGTCCAAGAGGAGAATGGAAGAGAAGGGATTGCGGTGTGGCCATACCCCCTGGGGGGTGATTTCTTGCTTTCTGTCTCTCTGTCTCTCTCTGTCTGGCGAGCGCACGCGCCCTATAGCAAAAAAATCTCTCAAAAAAAAAAAAAGTCCACAATTCAAACAAATGGAAAGAGAGAATGATCTACTTGAAACAGTCTTTATTTTCTTTACTTGTTAAATATTATTTTAGACTCTAGAATTTTGGGGATAAATTGCAATGATACATTTGATGTCCTGAGTGATAAGCTTCAATTTTTAAGTAATACAAAATTTACATATATGTTTTACTTAGAAAAAAGCTATTGTACTATTTAACAGGAGAGAATGAATTACAGAAAGGAAATTAATTTTTTAAAATGAAGTAATATTTTAGAGAGAAAATACGGATTCATGATTAATAGTTTTTATTCATATGTGAAATGCAAACTCAAATTCACCTTTTAAAATCATTGGAAATAGGGACCAGCAGATGGCATAATGGCTACTTTGCTGGACTCCCATGTAGTCGACCACAGTTCGAGTCCCAGACCTTGTGTCTTAAACTCACGCCAGGTGCGTGTGCATGCGTGCCCAAGATCATGAGAGGAGAATGGAGAAGAAGGGATTGCCGCGTGGTTATCCCTCCTGGGAGGTGATTTCTCACTTTCTTTCTCTCTGTCTCTCTCTCTCTCTTTCTGGCAAGCGCATACGCCCTATAGCAAAAACCTCTAAAAAAATTGGAAATTAACACAAAATAGAATTAAAATCATACTTTGGGAATGGATAAACTATATCAATATATTTGTATCAAAAAACTTTATGGCAGTTGTGAAACTCTGCTGAGAGTTTACATATATTTGATAAAATATACAGAGCCCAGAAAAAGCTATTCAACTCTCAGAGTTGAAGAAAATCAGAGAACAATACAATTTTTTTTGTTGTGTTGATGTTTTTAAATTTGCCGTAGGGCATGTGTGCTTGACAGGTAGAGAAAGAGGGGGAGGGAGAAAGCACACGCAGATTTAGTGTGGTCGTACCCAAATCCCTTTTCCTCTATTTCTCTTTTCTGGGATCTCGAGCACCATGCATACATGGCCAGTAACATCAAGATTTTCAGGCTGCTGGCCAGGCAGTCAAGCAAATGAAATCCAGCTTCCTTAACTCCTAGGCAACCAGCTGGCCGCTGACAATGCAACTTCTGACTACAGTTGGTGTTGACACATGTGGTCAAAATGTGTCTAGGAAGACTGTCTCTGCCTCTGATACCGAAGCTGGAGGTCCACTAGGCAGTCAGGAAGATATCACAAGCGGCAGAGATCTCATGAGCACAGGCTGGAACCTCATTCAGATGGACTAAGATTGTGTCTGTTCCTGTCTCCTTCCATTTCAGTGACTACCTGCTCGATACCCAGCAGCATATGGGGCCCTTAGTCACCGAGGTCCACACGTTCACCTAGGCTGGTAGGCAGAGAAATTGAAGAAAGAATCTAAGGAAGACAGAGCCAACAAGACCCTTCCTTGTAGCCCTCCAGCTGGCCACATACCAGAGAGGTAATGTTGGGAAATGCAGTTCAGCGCAGCAAGTTGACCTCTCATGAAACCATCGCATGATCATCGTTATGAGCGAAAAGAGTAGCATGTATTTCCTTCCAAGAGTTTTACAGTTTCTGTGTTCACCTGAATTTGATTTGTATTTATGGTATGAGTTAGAAATCCTATTTTTTCCTCACAGCTCCTCATTTCATTTGTAAACAATGTACTTTCTTTCCCAAATGAACTAGAATTGCTGTCATATACGAAGTTCCCAATGCTGGTTCTTTATTTTGTTTCTTTGATATTGAACATAAATTTGATGGGAAATAGTCAAGAATAGAAATAAATATAGTATGATATCATTTATAATATATTCAAAAGTATGTAAAAGTTTTTAATGATATATACACTTAGTATAAGTACTTAAAATGCATTTAAATGATATGGGAAAAGAATGATTATTGGGTTTGGTTACTCAAAGGTCTTCAAATATATTGGCACACTTTCTTTCCCTGTCTGGGTGGTAGAAATACAAAGATTATAGCATCTTTTCTACCTTTTGGTATATTTGACTATATTAAAATAACATTTATTTTTTAAAATCATTTAAAGGTGTTTTTTTTTTTTTTTTTTTTTTTTTTTTTTTTTTTTTTTTTTTTTTTTTTTTTATCAGGGCTTTAGGGCAATCCCTAACAATTCTTTTTCTCTTTTTGAAGATTTCTTTCTTTCTTTCATGAAAGTGACAAACAAAGAGAAAGAGAGAAAAATGAACAGCCTCGATGAGGTCTCAGACTGTGATCCAACTTGCTGCCCTCAGTCTTTCCAGCCATTTGGGATCATGGTGTGCACACATGGCATGTACAGGTCTACTGGAAAACCAAACCTATGATCTCCCACATGGGTCCAGCACTGTTTGAGCAGGACATTACTACGACACCACCAAGCTGGCTCCAGTCCCTAACAGTGTTCCCAGCTAAGGGCTTTGGCCTGGATGAGCCTGCAGAGAGACTGAACAGACCTCCTAGCAGATCAGCACGGAGAAAGTGCATTGCTTTAAGGATTCACAGCAGCACTGAGTGTGATAGCTCTGTGACCATGGTGGGCAGGCTAATGTTTGGAGTACCTGTGAGAATTTCTCAGGAAATCCTAGAAATATCTGTAATACGTGTGTGGGGATTTGCAGAATATTGGATGTGTCTATGGGTAAATAGATGTCCACAGTAGGGCGATTCATGTTACACATAATTTATTTCATGCATTTATTCTCTGATGCATAATAGCAGCCCTAGAGAACCCTGGAATCAGAATTTGACATTTTGTTTATTTTTAAATGACAACAAAATGCTAATTGATAAGAGATTAATGGACAGGGTAGTAAATATGTCTGTGGAATTGAATTTTCTAGGTTATTTCAATTCTCAAATATAATGAATGATACCCAAGATTTTCTCTAACTGTGAAATAGTCTGCCTCAGTGAAGATATAAAAAAATAAATGTAATGAGACATTGACATTCAAATGGGATGTACTTACCATCTCATCTGCATACAAAATAGCAATGATTCAGTATGGAAAATGTAACCCAGTGTTTATAAAAGGAATTCATGGACAGTTTCATAAAAGTGGAAAGAAAGGAATTTAAGGTTCTCTCATTTAAACATCAAAGGATTTACCCGTAAGGTTTGCAGGACAGAATGCAGGCAATGCCCTCATCCTTTTTATCTTCAAATATTACAGTTGCTTTCAGAACCCTTTTGAAGGGTTGCCAGTTTTGCTAAGGTGCAACAGCTCCTCATTCAGAAGCAAAGGTTTGTATCAAGGATAAAATGACTTTTTAACTTTTCATAACAAAGAGAAAACTTTTCTACTCCAAGTCACTTATTAAAGCTAAAATGCATGCACATATTGTAGTTAATAGTAGATACTCGGAAAGATTTATTTATTTATTTATTTTGGAGAGGTTTCTGCTATAGGGCACGTGCACTCGCCAGACAGAGACAGAGAGATAGAAAGTGAGAAATCACCCTTCGGGGGGATGGCCATGCCGCAATCCCTTTCCCTCCATTCTCCTCTCTGGATCTTGGGCACGCATGCACACGCGCCCGACATGAGTTTTAAGTCACGGGGTCTGGGACACGAACCACGGTCGACTACATGGGAGTCCAGCGACAGCCATTACGCTAACTGTTGGTACAATACTCAGAAAGATTTTAAAAACTGATTATTTTGGTCCAAATCAAAGTGTGTGAGTAGCTTTTTTTTTTTTTTTTCTAATGCCAAACTAGAAAAATTTATTAAAGATACTCTGCTGTTACATTTTAACTTACTGACTTACAGATAGGAGATTTCCCATAAATTTCACAAAAGTCCCAAATCTCTCTCTCTCTTCACACACACACACACACACACACACACACACACACACACTTCTGAGGGGGGAAAACACTGCATATATCTAACTCAGTTTTTCTTGCTAGTAGAAAGAGATTGCTGTTGTTTTATTAGGTACTATTACAGAAAAGAGAGATCATTTTCCTAGTTCTTTTTGGCTTCATTTTTTAAATGGTACCTACATTTGTTTCTAAACTTAAGGACTGTGAGCAAGCTTTCTAGAAATGCTTATGTTATCGTGAGTTTGCGGCCAAAGCAGAAATCATTCCTTAAACCATACCTGGGAAGTGAGGATATTAAATGAGCTTGTCATACACTATCTAAACCTTCAGTAAGTCAACAGAAGGAGTTATTATTTTTTTAAATAACAGCTTGAGTGGATAAAAATGTCTCTTTTTTGAAGTACTATCAAATATGTAAACTGTGTAAAATTGGCACATCACCTATGGTTTTTTGTTTAAAGTAAAGCAGCATGCAAATTAAAGAAAGATTATTCTCTGTCTCAATTTGTTCTCAAAATAAGAAAAGATACTTGGTTAATTACAGAAGGAATAAAAATCACCCCAGGCCCTTTGATGAGATCATGAATTGTGTGTCATCTCTTTATTTCTTTTCCCATCCTCATCTGCCTGATCCATGCCCAGAGCACCCACAGAATATTCTCAAAAAAAAAAAAAAAAAAAAAAAAACAAACAAAAAACACTGTAGTGATATCACTTTTCAGAGGAGATAATAGAAACACTCAAAATGTTGCTATGAGTTTTACAGTTGCTCCTAATGTGAATGGACAACCAATATCTAGTGACTATCAAAGACTGGAAAATGGTATACCTTTTCCAAAGAAAAATATAGTGAGAAACTAGGAAATGCCTTTTTTTTTTTTTTTAATTTGGCAATTTGGTATTCAAACTGCACAATTGCACAATTAGTCACATGGGATCCAGCCATTAAGTACCATTCCACTAGTTGGTCCAGAAAATGCTTTGACTATTTCATGCCATGTGTCAAATCACAAGGGAAGTAAGCTTGAGGGTGGAATTAATTTTTATTTATTTATTTGTTTGTTTGTTTGTATTTATTTATTTATTTATTGGAGAGGTTTTTGCTATAGGGCACGTGTGCTCAACAGGAAGAGAGAGACAGAAAGTGAGAAATCACACCCCAGGGGGGATGGCCACACCACAATCCCTTCTCCTCTAATCTCCTCTTAGGATCTTAGGCATGCACACACATGTGCCTGGAGTGATTTTAAGCCACGAGGTTCAGGACTCGAACCGAGGTCGACTACATGGGAGTCCAGCAACATAGCCATTACGCTAACTGCTGGTCCCGAGGGTGGAATTTAATCTTAAATTTATCTCTTACATCTAAATTTCTTGCTTTTTATTCACTAAACAAACATGCATTATACCGGTGTTATCAGTTTAGCTTTGCAGTTGTAGGGCTGAATGACTAATGAGAGATAGCATGGTATTAAGAAAAGAGCAGATCAGCCTAATTGTATAAGAGTCTCTCGTCTACTGGTGATCCACCATACTGGACATCAGTTTCCTCATTTGTAAAATGAAAATTAAAAACAGAACGTCTCAGGACTGGATGGCAGGGAAGCAGTATCACAATATACTGTGAGGCTCACCCGCCCATAAGCAAAGGCTTCAGGTTTGTACTGCACCCCTCCCTGAACACACCAGGCACTGCCTGCCCAGGCCTGTGACTCTGGCCTGACTGAAGGCGGAGAACAGCATGGTGTACAGACCCTGTTGGGAATGCTGTCTCTGTCTCTCTCTATCTCTCCAGCTATTAAAATTAATGAGTAAAAACTGTAAAACATAAGGCATTTCATAGGGTGGTATAGCTACAATATTAGATATTAGATTGCAATGAGAAGAAATTAGAGAAAAGGAAGTTGGAGCCAGAATGGAGAATGTACTTTGTGAAAAAGTTTGGATTTTATTCTTTAGGCAATGGCAGGTGACTGAAGCATTTAAGAAGACACTGACATCTATATTTACTTTGAAATTCATGGCAGGTTGGCAGGTTAGAAAAGTAAATCAATATACTTTCAAAGCACCACACGATGCATCATAAAAACAAGCATATGCATATGTGTTGGATTACCCAATATTGTTTTAAAAATCTTTGCCACTGCTCCACTTCATTATGAGAGCAGTGATTTTCAAACTTATTTTCCCACAGAACCCTCTTTTTAGATGAAATCTTAGCCAGGAGCATAAACAAATAAAACAGATAAAAGCAGAGTGATTCTGTTGAAAACGAGAGTAAATCAGAGGGCTTTTCAGCAGCAGAGTACTAAGTGTTCCATTCATCCTATGAATTTCCATAGTCCTCATTGCTAGATCTCTAACCTTATGCCAAATTACATATTCCCTTGAATTTTATCTTTATGTAACTATATGATTTTACTTCAACTACATTGGGAAATCTCTGTGAGTAGCTTCTAGGCTTTTACATCTACCTCTACACATCCAACAATGTCTTTCACATAACAGCTATTTCTTACTATATACACATTTCCAAACAACTAAATAACATGATGAATGTAGGTTGGTAATAAAACATTCGATTAATTTTTTTAGATTTTCAGAATGTATTCTCTTGGGGTTCTTAGATTTAAACAGACAACAAATAAATAAATGAAACAAACAAAAGCAAGCTCCCCACAAAGAGATCTGTGTCATAAATATCAGAGAAATATGTGTCTGAAAAATGAAATGTGTAAATTTTATCAAATAAATTTATCAGTAAACTAACGGATAAAATTTTTCTTAACAGTCTTTTAGATATACTATGGTGCATGTGATTTAAAAAATATAATAGGTGTCCCTTTTAAGATTATGGCTCAGGTAACATTGTTAAGTCTGTACTTACTGAACTGACTTACCTTTCCCCACAGGAAAAGCCAACTTACTGTCAAATCTAACCCAATTTGTAGTTCTCTGCAGAGAGAGGAGGCCAGTACAACTGACTTAACAGAAGTGAGCAGGGCTTAAGCTAAGAGGATGTAGTGAGGATGAATTAGAAGATGCAGCAGATGTTTTCGTTCTTGTTCTTAGTTCCATATTGAACTAAGCTTGTACAACAGACAAAAATAGATATGTACATATTTAGATAGGAAATTCTGTAATTGTCACAAGCCTTTCTATGCATTCAATTTTATGTCATGCCTTTTCTTTTCTTTTTCTTTTTTTTTTTTTTTTTTTTTTTGGAGAAGTTTTTGCTATAGGGCGCATGCGCTTACCAGACAGACAGAGAGAGACATAGAGACACAAAGTGAGAAATCACCCCCCAGGGGGGATGGCCACGCCGCAATCCCTTCTCCTCCATTCTCCTCTCGGGATCTTGGGCACGCATGCACACGTGCCCGGCGTGAGTTTTAAACCACCGGGTCCGGGACGTGAACCGCGGTCGACTACGTGAGAGTCCAGCGACATAGCCATTACGCTAACTGCTGGTTCCCTCTATGCATTCAATTTTGTGAATTATTATTTTAAGTCTTTTAGTGGCAAATAAATAAGTGAATAAATCTTAAAAATTGAGGTTCATTTTAATTAAAATAGAGCTTGTATGGCCAGCCGGTAGCATGGTGGTTAAAGTGGCTACATCACATATGGCAACAGTGTAGTTTGAGTCCCAGACCAAGAGGTTTGAAAAGCATGCCACACAGCTGTGCACGCTGCCCAAAACCTAGACAGAAAACTAGGAGAGAAGGGATTTCAGTGTGACCATGCCCTCTGGAAAAGTTCTTTCTCACTTTCACTTCCTCTCTCTCTTTCCAGGGAGCATACTCACCCTGTGGCAAATTAAAAAACAAAACAAGGGCCAGTAGATGGTATAGTGGTTAGTTGCTGGACTCCCACATGGCCAATGGTGGTTGAGTACCGGACCAGATGGCTTGAAAATCACACTGGGCATATGTGCATGCATGCATGCCCAAGATCCCAGGAGGAAAATGGATGAGAAAGGATTGTGATGTAGCCATGCCCTCTGGGGGGTGATTTCTCACTTTCCCTGTCACTGTCTCTGCCTCTCTCTTTCTCCCCAGTAAGCGCACACACCTTATGGTAAAAACCCTCTAAAAAAAAACAAACAACAAGGGCCAGCAGGTGACATGGCAGCTAAGGGCACTGAACTCTCACTTGGCCAGGTGACCGTGGTTTGAGTCCTGGACATGATGGCTTGCTTTCTCACTTTCCTTCTCTCTTTCTGTCCCTCTCTGGTCAAATTATAAATAAATGAATAAATAAATAAAATTAAAGAAAATAATGTAAGCCAAAAAAAACTTGTGATAGGTCAACTTTAGTATCTAATAAATCCTAACTTGTGATAGTACAACTTTAGTATATAATAATTTCTAACTTAAAAAAAAAACTAATAAATAAATAGTAGATAATAAAAACCATAAATATAATAATAAATAATAACATTAGGACTATTCTCAGGATCCATTTTGAATTGTAGAACATTTCCCACAGAAAAATTTATATTTTGTTATGGTCTCAATGTTCTGATCCACCAAGATTTATGTATTGGGACCTACCATCCAGTGTGACAATATTAAGAGGTAGGGACTTTGGGGAGCTTCACCCTTCTAAATAAAAGTAATTCTGTGTAAGATTAAACAGAGCTGCCTTGACCCTTTCTACCCTGTGAAGTTGTGAGTACACAGGCAATGAAAAAGGGACCCTCACTAGTCATCAAAAGCTGCTGGTTTCTTAATCTTGAATTTTTCCCTCCAGAAATGCACACAAATTTTAATGGTTTACAAATTACCCCATCTAAGGCATTTTGTTATAGTAGCCCAAATAGATGAAGACACGTATATGTATTTGTTATATATTTTTGTATATATGTATTTATTTTACATTATTACAGAGGGGTGTGTGTTCTCCAGAGAGAGCCCTGGAGAGAGAGAGGCAGAATTTGAGAAAGCAGCCCCCGTGAGAAATGGTCATGCTTCACTCCTTCCCCTCCTTCCTTTCCTTTCAGGACTTTGGGCATGTACACTCATGTGCCCAGGGTGCTCTTCAAGCCACAGGGTGCAGTAAGCCGTGTGGGATATACTCACCTTAACCACCACACTGCAGACTGGTGTTGATATACTATATTTTAATAAGTGTTTCGTATATGTGTATTTCTAGTTTGTGCAAAAATTGAAGATACAAGCAAATACATGGAATCTGTATTTATTTATATTCTTTGCTCTTTGTAAGTGGTACTTTGCAAAATTTCCCAAATAACTGAACTATTTAAATTGGCAAATCTCTTCAAGTGTCTTTTGAAAATGTTCACTGGAAATCTGATGGCAATTGAGATTATTACAGTAACACCTCATACTTTGTTTATATAGATTAACATTTTATAGGTACTTAACCATTAGGGAATGATTTGCTTATTTTGCCTTCCAAATACACGTATTTCTTCACTGAGCTTTGATCTTCATTGGGAATATATACCCCTTAAACACTCTTGTATTTAGCTAAGTATTTTGTGGAATAAGTTAAGGTCAGAACACATATCTGTGATGATTTAATAAACATTTCAGAAGTCCTTTTGTCCACAACACCAAAAAATAATCCCCACATAAAACTTACTGAGGAAAATAGGTCATAACTTATAATCCCCTATAAACTTCAAGATCAAATGACCAATAAATTAGTACCATTTTTATTAAAATATAAATAGATGTAGAGGCTATTTATTGAAATCAAATGGTTCAAAGATATTTAAACACTTTCTTAAAGGAAATAGCAAAGCTAAATACAATGATTTATGTATTAAGGCAATATGATACCTTCATTTTGGTTTTGCAAAGGAAATTATGATTTTGTGAATTCCAAACAGTAAATTCTCAACTTCATTTGTAAAAGTAAATACTAATGATGAAAACAAGACTATAAGAGGGTGACAGGTATACATGAGATACTCTCTATAGACTCAAGAGTTTCAAAGTGTAAATTTATTAAAAAAAATCAAAAGTTTAAATATTTGACCCACCTATTACACATCTTAAAAAATATTCTGTGGTATATTTCCTTAGATACAAATGGATACATGAGTATTTCATTGAAACATTTCTTGTAAAGAGTTTTTAAAAATAGAAACAGCTTAAATACACAAGGGTAGGGAACATATAACATAAAATATAGTATATCCATATAATGAAATACTATGTGATCATGGAAAGAACACTAGAATAGGAAGAATGATAATATTTCTGATACATTATCACTAGTTGAGCACATCTTACATGTGTCAAAGAACTAACAGTGTTTTTTTTTTTTTTTTTTTGGCGGGGGGAGGTTTTTGCTGTAGGGAGCATGTGCTCGCCAGACAGACAGAGACAGAGAGACAGAAAGCGAGAAATCACCCCCCCCAGGGGGGATGGCCACGCTGCAATCCCTTCTCCTCCATTCTCCTCTTGGGATCTTGGGCACGCATGCACACACGCCCGGCGTGGGTTTTAAGCCACTGGGTCCAGGACTCGAACCGCGGTTGACTACGTGGGAGTCCAGCGACATAGCCATTACGCTAACTGCTGGTCCCAACAGTGTGGTTTTGAGACATCTGAATGCTGGTGATAAAATTTTCTCTCCATCACTTCTGAATTCTGCATGCCTCAGCTTTGTTATCCACAGTGGATTTAATTACAATCTCTGTTTCATAAAGTATACAGATTAAATAAGATATCTGTTCAGTATGTACTTAGAAAGCATTGGCTATCAGGCTAGCAGATAAAGCCGTGGTTAAGGCACTGGATCCCACATAGCTAACTGCATGGTTCAAGCACAGTTCAAGTCCTTGTGGTGAAAAACACTCTTGGCACTTGTGCTTGTGTACAAAATCCCGAGAGGAGAATGGAGAGCGAAGGAGTGCAACATAGCCCTTTCCCCTTGGGTATGATTTCTCATTTTCTTCCTCACTTTGTCTTTCAATATTGGTTATTATAATTTATAAAACCATCTTTTTAAAAATTTTTACATCTACCATGCAAACTAGGCAGCATTATTACTCTCATTTTTATTTATGAAGGATAAAGCTGGTTAGCAGAAGGTTACACCATCAATAATCAATAAGTTAAATAATTGATACTTTTGTCTTTTCAACATTTATTGAGAGCTTACTTTATGTCAGGTGTTGGAGAATATGGCAGTGAATAAAATCTGCAAAGTATTTATCCTCCTTGAGCTCATATTTTGTAATATGAGAAGATAGACAATACACAGAATAAATATACAATGCCTAGGCAAGTAGTGATAAGTGCTATCAGGAAAAACAAATAGGGGCAGTGGATAAAGAGTGACCGGGGAAAACAGGGCAGAGAACAGGGAATTATGTTATAAAAATGGCATGGTGACAGTTAAGAAATGATCAGTAACAAAAGATTATATAAATCATGTATATGGAGAATGGATCTACCAAGCCAAGTGAACACAACACTAAGTGTAAAGCCCAGCATGAAGGTGTGTTCAGTAAGGTGAGAATTAAAGTTACAAATGGAAGCCTCTGAGTCTAGAGTTTAAAGGTGCTTGGATCCAAATTGTAAAGTCTCCGAGACACATCCATGATGTCAAAGAACTCATTCAAAATGTAATAGCATGTATTATGCTATTTGTTTTTTAGCAGGAATTTTTAATCTTTCTTTTTTCTTTTTCTTTTTTTTAATGTCAAAATCTATAACTACATTTATATGTCAATGCCTGCAAACATTTCTGCATACATAATTCAAATTATGTTATCCCCCCCTGAAATCCCTGATGTGTCTGGCTTGAATTGCTGATAGCTGGCTGTTGCCCGTGGCCCAGAGACCTGCACTCCCCACCATTCCTGGGATGCTCCCGGTGATGTCTCCATACTCACTGGCACTTCTTAAACTGTGACTGATCTCCCTCAGCCTGCTACTCTCACAAATGTCACTCAGCTCAGATATTTGAAAAATGCCTTTTCATACATCAGACAACCTGTGCTTAATTTTCTACTATCAATAGTAAAATATCCCCCGTTGCTTTGTATTTGATTCTTGATATAGGCACAATATAGCCGAGTTATGCGAACCCAACCCTAAAGCAAATTTTTTCTTTTTGTTTTAGAAGCCCATGCTATGGGCATGCTAAGCAATATTGGCTGAGTTAGGGATCCATTCAAATGACAGTCATCATCATATCCACCTCTATAAATTTTCCCCAGTCCTGATGGTTGGATTTATCTCCCTCTCAGATAGAGGAGTATGTCCCAAGAGCCTTGAAATTCTTACGCTCTACCTTTTGCTGCCCTCTCCCAAGTTCACCATACCTGTATATGTGTCTCTGAACCCTCAACACTCATTTATTTTTCTCAGCAAATCAGAAAACACACACACACACACACACACACACACACACACACATACATATATAATATATCAGTTATATATCAGTTATTATGGTGATTAGAATTATGAGTTTAATCTCTTGTTGATCACCAGCTTTCATATGTTTAGAAATACATTTTATAAATTCCTTTAGGTAAGAACTGTAAGACTGGGGAACTATAAGGCTGGGGGAAAATTCTGCAGCACTGTACAACATGAGTTGAGAAATAGAAATAGGTTTTTTTGAGGATTTTGATAACCAAGTTCTCTAAGAATAGAAATCACAGGCTTTTTGATTCTCAGTATCATCAGACAGGTCTGATGCCAATGCTCTCTACAGGATGAGTCATGTATGTCTGCATTCCGGGGAAGAAACTCTGAGATGCCATCATCCCATTGTTCTCCTTCCCTACAGAGCAAACTGGCAAATAGCCAGACTATTGAGCTGCCAGACAGACTTGGTAGAGGTACTGATGTTTTACAGGAGTTACCTGGTAAATGTAATTATGGCTCTTCCTGATGGGGACAAAAAGCTATCAGTACCATGAGAAATTCACTGTTTTTTTTTTTTTTTTTCTGAAATAATTCATAAATGACTGGAAAACTGGGGATTCCCAAAAAGCTCAGTGTTCAGGCAACCCAAAATGAATTCTTAGGGTGATTTTTTCAAATGAATCTGCCTGTCATATCAACATACTTGAGCTACTATAATAGCTCAGCTGTCTTTGTTGCTATAAATAGTCCAAAAGATTGAATTCAATATTAGGAAGATAAGTAGGTCAGAATAATTTTGTTCTGAAGCATAAATTTTAACCTTTCAGGAATTTGATTCCCATTAAAAATCTGATGAAAGTTTTAGATGTTATTCCTGAGAAAAGAATTTAGGCAAACATCAAATCCACCACAAATATTTGGTATACCAAATATACCAACTCCACCACAATATCAGGGAAGACAGTCTCATGGTAACCCATGTATAAACTCTAACATATGTAAACCATACTAAATATAAACTTTCAAACTAATTTGTTCATATATTTAGAGTCACATGTTCTTTTATGTTAAGAATTCTGGTCCCATAGATAACACAACTCATATTTTCCTATCATATTACTTTAAAATTATTGCAAAGGCATACAAAACATCTATATAAGTATTTATGTGAAATAAATATAAGATTAAAATTATTCTTGCCAAAAGTTAATTGCAGTTGTTGATTGTATAAGTAGACAGTAAGTATTCACATGTTACAAATCATTCTTGAAAAGACATTCATTATGATTGTGGTCCTTTATTTCATTAATTTTACTACATCATGGTAAAAGGTTATAGCATTCTCTAATTATTATCTCACAATGGCATAAGTCAGAAAAAAAGCTATAAAAGGACTTTGAAATGGGAAAAATTGATTACTGTTATCCTTTCCAAGGTACCCTTTCAGATTACTGTGGCCTTTTGTGGTCTTCAATCTATTTTAAACTCTACGTTGTGGAAAGTTCATAGTAATGCAAATCATATTTTTTGTTAGAAATGCAAATGAATTTTGTCTAGTGCAGATGCCATTGATCATTGCCCTGTGGATATTGGTCAAATCTTCAACTTTTTGCAAGTTCACTTCAATATTTCTAATTGTCTACACTTGCATGTACTTTGCATTTTCTTTTTAATTAGTTTTTACACTTTGCTGGTTTCTTCCTTAATACTGAGTTGAATAAAATCTTTGAAATGTGTTAATTTTATATTTCTATATTTTACCTTTAAAAATATTCTTTACCAGGGGAACCAGCAGTTAGCGTAATGGCTATGTCGCTGGACTCCCACGTAGTCGACCGCGGTTCGCGTCTTGGACCTGGTGGCTTACAACTCACGCCGGGCGCGTGTGCGTGCATGCCCAAGATCCCGAGAGGAGAATGGAGGAAAAGGGATTGCGGCGTGACCACCCCCCCGGGGGGTGATTTCTCGCTTTCTGTCTCTATGTATCTCTCTGTCTGTCTGGCGAGCGCACGCGCCCTATAGCGAAAAACCTCTCAAAAAAAAAAAAAAAATTCTTTACCAGATATTTTAAGTTATCACTAGCAATAAAACATCATTTTATTGCATGAATATATAATTTTAAAATTTTGCACAAAAAAGATCTTCTAATACCTGAGCTCTTATATAGAGTTATGAACTAGGTATATATAGAAAAGAAGATTTAAACTTCATGTATTTATTATTTTTTATTTAAAATGTGAAAGGCTCATTGTCTGAAGTGATGGCATTACCAAGTCTACCATTCTGAAGTCTTCTGCACCTAGCCAAATGCGGTATGTATTTTATTTCAAAGTAGCAAAATTTAATAACACAATTGACATTCTTCCAAATTCAGTGAAACAAGACTATTTTTGGCACACTTGACTTTGAATATTGCCAGGTGTTATTATAGAATGAAAAGTATGAAAATGAAAATTACATTCACAATGTATATTTTTGTTGAATAAAATATACATTTATCACAAGATGCTATTTATTGTTATTTCCAATGTTATCATTACAATTGCATTAGTATTCTTTAGATAATAAATAATCTGATCATTTGGCTAAAAATCAAATGAGGTATCAGCTCTATTGTCTCATTTCTGTGAAGTAACTGCTACTTCAGGGAAATGGATTTGACAATGTACAAATTCATTTCTGTTCTTTCAAAAAAAAAACAAGCTTCAATTAAATGTTAACACCCCAGGTGTTTCACATATCTTCAATGAAAACATTATCACTTTAGCTATTGAGACAGTGGTATGTCAAAAATCCAGATGCTTCATACATTTACTTTAGAATTCAATAAAGAAAGTTAAGGAAATTATCTGCATGTGAATTACTTTCTACAATGGAAGGCATCCTGACACTGATTAATTGCTAAGCAAAGCCCATATTCATTGCAATGGCAGTTGTATGCAAATATTAGAGGCCAACTGAAGAAGGCTTAGCATGGCATTCTATGTACAAGAAATTTAATCTTTAAGAAATGAATGCAGCTAAGACTGGGAAAAAAATAAGCCAATAAGCCTTAGAGCTATAATTTTATTTTCCTCTTTTAAAATTATTTCATACTTTCTTTTTTGTTTTTTTTGTTTGTTTGTTTTGTTTTGGAGAGCTTTTTTCTATAAGGTGCGTGTGCTCGCCAGACAGATAGACAGAGACAGAGAGATAGAAAGTGAGAAATCATCCCCCAGAGGGGATGGCCACACCACAATCCCTTCTCCTCCATTCTCCTATCGAGATCTTGGGCACACACACACAAGTGCCCGGAGTGAGTTTTAAGCCAATGGGTCTGGGACACGAACCGCAGTCAACTGCATGGGAGTCCAGCAACATAGCCATTACTGCTAACTGCTGGTCCCAAAATTATTTCATACTTTCTATGGTCATGGAAGTGACTTACACTTCTTTGACCCTACTCAAAAGCTAAAAAAATAAATAAATAAAATAACACATGACAGGTTTTAGGAATTGCTAAAATCTAATCTTTTTGTGGAATTATGGAGACCAAGAGCAAACATGTGTGCTAAAGATAAAAATAAAAAACAAATGAGAGATTTCAGGATTTAAGGTATAGTACATCCCTGTAATAAAGATTTATTTTGGAGGTCATGAGACTGACACCAATATAGTGCCATTATACCTCTAAAATATAATGTTAGAATATTAAAAAAAGAGATTTTGGAAGAGAATCAGACTATTTAACCCCAAAACGTCAGTTTGACACATTTGAACTAAAAGCAATTAGGAAACATTAAACAAAGGAATAGCATTCTGTCTTCCCTCTTTCTGTCTAAAGGCAGGACATAAATATCCCTTTGTGAAGGTGACTTAAATTTTCATTTGTAAAAGTATTCTTCTATACCATACAAGGAAGACCACAGGTGGTAACAAATCTTATTAAATTATTATTGTCCAAATATTTCCTAGTCATCTCTCTGAATTTATCACCTTGTTTAAAAGGAAAATATAATATCCTAGAGTCTAATCACTTCACGTATTTTTCCACTTCTTTTCAGTAAAGCTCCCTGGTCCATGCACAAGGAAATTTTAACAGGAAACATACTTTGTATCCTTTTTCTCCTGCTAATTTGTCCTTTATTAGTTTAATTCACAAGCTAGCCACAGAACCTAAGAAGGTAAAGAGAAAGATTTTCCCCCTTACAATTCTGACAGGATAGAATCATTTTGGGATTCCCCACCTACTCTAGATGATAGAGCTTAGATCTCATGACACTTGACAAAGACAGTAAAAGATAGAGGTCTCTACAAGGAAAACTATGAAGAAATCGAAAATGATAGCAAAAAAATAGAAAGACATTCCATGTTTCTAGATTAGGAGACTTGATATAATCAAAATGTCAATTCTATCCAAATTATTCCACATATTTAATGCAATCTCAATAAAATAATCAGAGACATTCTTCACAGATTTAGGAAAAACAATCATAGAATTAGTCTGTAATTGTAAAAGACCACATATTGCCAAAACAATCATGCACAAGAAGAATGGAGTAGGGGGAATCTCACTTTCTGAATTCCCTGATCTATTACAAAGCTGTGATAATCAAAACAGCATGGTACTGGCACAAAAACAGGCATGTAGATTAATGGAACAGAATAGAGAACCCAGAAATAAACCCCAAAACATATAGCCCATTGATTTTTGAGAAAGAGCACCAGATAACCCAGTGGGGAAAGAAAAAATCTCTTTATCAAATGATTCTGGAAAAACTGGGTGTTTACCTGCAGAAAACTTGACCCTTCTCTCTTAACACTAACAAAAATCAACTTAAAATGTATCAAAGATCTAAATCTAGGACCTCAAACTATAAAACTACTGGTACTGGTAGAAAACACAGGGGAAACTCTTTGAGACATTGGAGTAGGCAAAGCCTTCTTAAAGAAGACCCCGCAAAGCACAGGCAATAATCCCAAAAATAGACAAGTGATATTACATCAGGCTAAAAACTTCTGTACAGCAAAAGAAACAATAGTTACAGTGAATCAACAACTCTCAGAATGGGAGAATGTATTTGTAAACTATGCTTCAGATAAGGGATTGATAATCAGAATATACAGGGAATTCAAATAGCTTACCTGAAAAATAAACAAGCAACAAACAAACTAACTAACAAGCCCAATAAAAGATGTGAAAATGAGCTGAACAGACAACTTTCTAAGGAAGATATCTGAACAGCCAAAAAGCATATGAAAACATAGTCAATATCCCTTATCATAAGTAAGATGCAAATAAAAACCACAGTGAGATACCAACTAACCTTAGTCATGATGGCTAATATTAAAAATAGATATAAAGAAAGATTAATGCTGGCAAGACTGTCGAGAAAAGGGTACTCTCCTACACTGTTGGTAGGAATGTAAATTAGTACAGCCATTGTGGGGAACATTATGGAGAGTTCTCAAAGACCTACAAATAGAACTACCATATCATCCAGCAATTCCACTCCTGGGTATCTATACAAAAGATAGGGATACACTCAGTCGGAAAAAACACCTGTATATCCATGTTTATTGAGGCATTGTTCACAATTGCAAAGACATGGAATCAAGGAATGTCAATGAATAAATGAAGGGACACAAAAATGGAAAATTAATGTGTTGATGATAATATGTATGGTAGAATCTTTGACTGAACCAATACACAAGGTATTTATAATGGAAAAAATTCTTTTGGTGTGTTGTAATGATACACAATGACCTAATATTTTGAAAAAATAAAAAGAAAGATAAAGAGTCTTATCAAGAAGCCTCCATGATTTCTATCAACATAGATTGGTCAAGGTATTAAGAGGCTTTCTTTGAATTTTCCTATCCAATTTAGCTTAACAAGAGAAAAATTTTATGTGAATTGCTTCTTTGGATATTACAGCGTCTTTTTCTTTTTTTTCTTTTATTTTTTTAAAATATTACATTTAATCACATATAGCTTTGCAGTGTATAACATTTCATTTTCCAGTATGATTACCATGCATATCAGTCTAGACAAAGATATTACTATCCAAATCATCATCAAATAGCTTTTCTTTTTTTCAGATCATTATTATTATTTATTACCATTATTAATTTTGAAATTATTATTTTTGAGACATTTTTCTATAGGGTATGTGTGCTCACCAGAAAGAGACAGACAGACAGATGAAAAGCAAGAAAGCACCCCCTAGGGGGGATGGCCATGCTGCAATCCCTTCCCCATTCTCTTCTCAGGGTCTTGGGCATGCACGCACATGTGCCCAGCATGAGTTTAAGCTACCATGTCCAATACTCGAACTGCAGTTGGTTAGATGGGAGTCCAGCAATATAGCCATTATGCCAACTGCTGGTCCCTATTTTTTTAATTATTGATTTAATTTTATTTATTCATTTTATCTTAATTTGGCCAAAGAGAGAGACACACACACAGAGAAAGAGAGCAGGAAAATGAGAAAGCAAGCCACCAAGTCAGGGACTTGAACTGTGGTTGGCCACGTGGGAGTGTCCAGTACCTTAACCATCACACCACCTGCTGGCCCCCACCATTATTATTTTTTTAAACATTCAATCACTATATATCATTTGGCTTGTAAAGAGAATTTACCCAAGATGAAATACTTAGACCAAACCAGTTGAGAATGTTATACATATTATCATTAACAGGTAATAAACCATTTCTGTGTCTCACAAATGTCATGTCTTTCTAGTTGTTCTCATGCTGTCCTTCTCTATACTCTTCTCTATTTCCTTCCCCCCATTCCACACTGTCTTCAATAGCCATAACTATTTTCACTGATTTTATGCCCTCCAATATTTCAACCTCTACCATAGAGTGTGGATAGTCAGTATATATTAAGTGAATGAATACAATCTTTCTTTCATAGCCTGGTTTGCTTCACTCAGCAATAGATCTTCCATATTCAACCACTTTATATCAAATGCCAGAGTCTTGTTTTTACCAGCTGAATCGTATTCCATAGGGTATATGCACTTCACTTTCTAAATCCATTCATCTGTTCATGGACATTTGGGTTGGTTCCATGTCTTACTTATCATGAATGATACTGCAATAAACATTGATTTGCATGAACTTATCTAACTGAACATTCTCCTGTCCTTTCAGAGGATATCTAGAAGTAGGCTTGCTGGATTAAATAGTAGTTATATTTGTAGTTCTGTGAGGAATCTCCATATTATTTCCCACAGTGGCTGGACCAATGTACATTCCCATCAACAGTGTAGGATAGTTCCCCTTTGACCACAACACTTATCACTTTTTGTATTTTTAATCTTTGCCATTCTGACAGGGCTTAGGTGGTATCTCATTGTGGTTTTAATCTTCATCTCCCTTATGATGAGGGATGTTGAGCATTTCCTCATATGCTTTTGGGCTGTTCTTACGTATTCCTTAGAGAGATTTTTGTTCAGCTAATTTTTCCAACTTTTAATTGGGCTATTCTTTTTTTTTTTTTTTTTTTTTCAGATAAGCCACTTGAGTACCCTTTGTATTCTGGTTGATCAGTCCCTTATATGAGACATATTTTACAAAAATATTCTTCCTTCTGAGGGTTGTTGAATCACACTAATTACTGTGTCCTTTGCTATCCAGAAACCTCTCATTCTGATATTGTCCCACTTGTCTATTTTAGGGGTTACTGCCTGTGGTTTGGGAGTTTTATTTTAAAAAGTCTTTGCTTACCCCAACTTCTCCCATAGTTTTTGCAGTGTTTTCCACCAATAGTCTTATAATTTGAGGTCTTAGGTTCAGATCTTTGATCCATTTTGAAATGATTTTTAAAAAATAATTATGTATTTATTTAATTTTAGTTTTTATTATTATTATTATTTTAATTTGACCAGACAGTGACAGAAAGAGAGAGAGAGAGAGAGAGAGAGAGAGAGAGAGAGAGAGAGAGAGAGAAGCTGCCAGGTCTGTGATTTGAACTATGGTCAGCCATGTGAGAATCCAGTGCCTTTAACTACCATTCCACCTGACGGCCCAAGTCGATTTTTATTAGCAGTGAAAGATGGGGATTCAGTTTCACCTTCTGCAGGTAAATATCAAGTTTTACCAGCACCATTTGCTAACAAGGTTTTCCTTTTCCCAATGGATTGACTAGTATCCTTTGTAAAAAATCATTTGGCTGTAAACTTTGGGGTTTATTTCTGAAGTTTCTATTCTACTACATTGGTCCACCTGTTTGTTTTTGTGTCAATACCATGCTATTTTGATTATCATAGCTTTATGGTATATCCTGAGGATGGGGAGTGAAACGCCACTCCCTCCACTGTTCTTTCGCAGGACTGTTTTGGCAATACAATGTCTTTTATTATTCCAGACAAATTCTATGATTGTCTTTCCTAGATCTGTGAACAATATCTCTGGTATTTTGATTGGAATAGCATTAAATATGTAGATTAATTTGGGTAGAATTGTCATTTTTATTATGTCAGTTCTTCCAATCTAGGAACATGGGTTCCAAGCGTCTCTTGGCTTATTGAAATCCACCTTAGTTCCATAGTTTTCTGATTGATCTTCACATATGACATTCCAGTCAAAGTCCTATCTAATAATGAGAATTTGCAATTTCTTATTCAATGCTACAGCTTTATTTAACTTATGCAAATAACCCTGCTGCCACAAAATAAGAATACTCCCAAATATTTCCAATTCAAGAGGGGTCAGGAAGGAAGAAAAGTTTATGTTTCCAGTTAGAGAAGCAAACAAGAAAAATATTTTAACAAATTGCTGAACTATCAACAATTCAAAAGAAAATAAAATATTCAAATTGGGAAAACAAAGCATAGTAAAAAAAAATCAGTAATGCTTTACTCAAAAGTCATAAAATTCTATTTCGCTAGTCCAGTCTTATGTTCAAGCACTCTTCAGTTGAATATGTAGTGTTGTTGTGGTCCAATCTTTGCGTTTAAATCCTGGAAGTTAGGATTCAATGTTGTTATTGATATTTCTTGTCCCTAGCATTAAATTGGTCATTTTCTTTGTTGCCTTTTGTTCTCTTACTTCTGTATGTGTGTTTACTTTTCTTGGTCGAGCACTCCTTTCAGAACTTCAAGAGTAGGTCTGCTACTGGCAAATTTTTTCAGGTCTTGTTTATCTGAGAATGTTTTTATCCTTTCTTTCCATATGAAAGACAATCTTGCTGGGTATAGTATTCTTGATTGAAACTGTTTTTCACTTAACACTTTGAATATATGTTCCCATTCTTTCCTTGCTCGCATTGTTTCTGATGAGAGGTCTGAGGTTAGCCGGATGGGATAACCTTTATAAGTAACCTGACGTTTCTCTCTTGCCAGTTTTAGTGTCTTTGTCTATAGATTTGATCAGTCTGGCTATGATGTGTCTTAGAGAAGATGTTCTTGGGTTGATTCTATTAGGAGTTCTTTGTATTTTTGGGGGTATAGATATTTGAATGCTTCTTTAGATTTGGAAAGTTTTCTTCCAAGATTTTATGGAATAGATTGTCAATGCCCTTATTAGCTTCCTCACCTTCTGGGATACCAATTATCCAGATGTTTGGGTGCTTAATGCTGTCTAGTATTTCTTGTATAGTATTCTCATATTTTTGGGTTATTTTTTCAGTTTTTTTGGTTGTTTTTATTAGATCAGAGGTTTTGCCTTCAACATCTGAGATTCAGTTTTCTGCATGGACTAATCTGTTTTTAATACTTTTGAGGGAGGTTTTGATTTCCTGAATGGCAGCCTTCATCTCTAATAGCTTGATTTGATTTTTTTATGGTATGTATTTCCACTTTCAGATCATGAAAGAACTTCAACACCTCCTGGAACTCATTGTCTCTTTTCTTCTGCATCTTCTGGAGTTCATTATCTCTCAGCTCTTGTATCTCATTTAGTTTTGTCACTATGAATATTCTCAATTCTTTATCAGACATTTCCAGGAGTTCTACTGTACTGTCTGTGGATGATGAGGTATTGTTCTTTTCCCTTAGGAAAGAGATATTTTCTTGATTTCCCATGTTTCTTGTACCTCTGTAGATTTTTTTTTTCTGGTCATTTTGTGACAAAATTTATTCTCTACTCTGCTTGTCTGAATATTTCAGGAGTCTAGAAGATGAGGTTTAGAGCATAGCTTCCCTCATCAGTCCAGGACACACCTCAGCTTTATAATCCCTTGTTAATCTTTACAAAGAACCAGCTTTTGCTTTCATCTGTTTTTTGTATAGTTCATTTATTTCCTATTTCATTTATTTCTACTCAAACCTTTATTATTTCTTTTTGCCTGGTATTTTTTGTTGTTGTTGTTGATGTTTTTGTTTTTTCAGTTCCCTGATACATGGTGTTAGGTTGCCTATTTGCCACCTTTTCATCTTTTTTCTTATACACACTATGTGCTATGAATTTCCCTCTTATGACTGCTTTTACCACGTCCCATAGATTACGGAAACTCATGTACTCATTATCATTTGTCTTCATACTCTTTTTTTTAATTTCAGACTTAAACTCATTGGTACTTAAGAAGTCATTCAGAAGTTAGGTTAAGGTTGTTTAGTTTCCTTGCATTTGTGTATTTCTGAGAGTGTTTCTTGAAATTAATAGTTTAATTCCATCATGGTCAGAAAAGATGATGGATATAGATTTTATGTCTTTGAATCTGTAAAGGCTTGATTTGTGTTCTATCATATGGCCAATCTTTGAAAAGGTTTCACACTGAGGTGAGAAAAGTGTATATTTTGTGATCTCAGGGTGGAAAGTTCTATAGATGTCTGTCAAGCCCATTTGGTTTATAGTATCATTTAGGTCCTGTATCTTTATGCTTATTTCTTGTCTGGAAGATCTGTCTAAAGGAGATAATGGGATTTTGTGATCCCCAACAATTACAGTGTTATACCCTATCTTTCTTTTAAACTCCAGCAATCTTTCCTTCACATATTTAGGTGCTCCTGAGTTGAGTGCATAGATATTTATAAAAGTTATGCCTTCTTTTTGAATTAGCCCATTTACTATATAATGCCCTGCTTTGTCTGTTCTTACAGTCTTTGTTTTGAAACCTATTTTGTCTAAAATCAGTATCATAACTCCAGTCCTTTTTTGATTTCCATTTGCATGGAGTATCTTTTTCCAGTCCTTCACTTTTAGTGTGTGTATGTCTTTATCCATGAGGTGTAGTATGTGTATGTCTTTATCCATGAGGTGCATTTCTTGTAGGCAACAGATAGAAGGTTTCTGGTTTTTTTTTTTTAATCCATTCAACCAGTCTGTATCTTTTGATTGGAGAATTTAATCTATTAATGTTAAATGTTAATATTGATATTTCTGGACCTGTTGCTGTCATTAAGTGAGTCATTTTCTTGGTTGTTATTTGTTCCCTTATAACTGTCCATCTAACGTCTTAGTTTTCCTGGTATAGTATTCCCTTTATAACCTCTTAAAGAGTTTGTCTGGATTTGATAAATTCTTTCAGATTTTGTTTATCTGAGAATTTTTTTTTCCCCATATGATGTATAATCTTGCTGGGGATAGCATTCTTGGTTGAAATTGTTTTTCACTTAACACTTTGACTATATTTCCCCATTCTTTCTTTGCCGATATTGTTTCTGATGATAGGTCCAATGTTAGACTGATGGGGTAAGCTTTGTAAGTAACTTGACTTTTCCTTCTTGCCAATTTTAGTATCTTGTCTTTGTGGTTTTGGACAATTTGGCTATGATGTGCCTTGGAGAAGATCTGCTTGAATTGATTCTATTTGGGATCCTATGTATATTTTGGGTCTGGGTATTAAATGCCTCTCTAGGTTTGGAAAGTTTTCTTCTAGGATTTTATGGAATACATTAGCAATGTCCTTATTATTTTCGTCCTCTTCTGGGATATCAATTATCTGGATGTTTGGGCACTTGATGTATCTAGCATTTCTCATATTTATCCTATTTTTCTTGGTTGTTTTCTCAGTCTTTTTTATACTTTTTCCTAGGTCAGAGGATTTGATTTTCTGTGTGATCTAATCTACATTTAATACTTTCGAGGGAGGTTTTAATTTCCTGTACCACATTCTTCATCTCTAACAATTCCATTTGATGCTTTTTTTATGATGTCTATTTCTTTTTTTAAATCGTGAAAGAACTTCCTTATCTCCTGGAATTCATGGTCTCTTCTCTTGCAGCTCATTTAGTTTGGTTACTACAAATATTCTGATTTGTTTATCTGATCTTTCCTCAACTTCCAGTGTGTTGTCTGTGGGTGCTGTAGAACTGATGTTTTCCTTTGGGGGAGAGACATTTTGTTGGCTGCTCATATTTTTTGTGCCTCTGCAATTGTTTGTAGTCATCTGGTGATCTAAACATTCCTTCCTAAATTATTCAAGGTATCTATGAGCATTCAGAGGTGTGCAAGAGTAGGAAATTGTCAATATCTCTTCCTGCTCTGCCTCCCTTTTACTCACCAGCACCCTGCACTGTTGTCACTGGTCCTGGGTGACCCAAGTTCCTCCCTGTTTCTAAAGCAGGTGCATCTGAAACTGACTGCTGAGCTTTAACTCAGAAACAAAGAAGAAAGTGTTGAGGCTATCCCAAACACCAAAGTTGTGAGAGTTTAAAGGCGAGTGGGGGAGGGGAATGAGCCACTGGTCCCGGCCATTAAGCCCTGCAGCTGGAGGGAGCCTGGTGTCAGGCAAGGCCCTTAGCTTAAATGGGTGTCCAGATGTGGCAGAGAGGGGTGCAAGTTCCTCTCAAAGCCCCAAGAAACAAATCTGAGAGTCCAAGGGTGAGTGGGGAAAGGATGTACCATGAGTTCTGGCTGTTAAGCCCTGCAGCCTCAAGCAACTGGTGTCAGGCAAGGCCCTTCACTTGAAAGCATGTCTGGATGGGACAGGGAGGGGTACAAGTTTGTCTCAAAATCCCAAGAATTAAACCTGAGAGTCCAAAGGCAAGTGGGAGAGGGCATGAGCCATTGGTGCCAGATCCCAGCCATTAAGCCCTGCAGCCACAGGCAGCCTGGCGTCTCGCCGATATTACAGCTTCTTATTTGGCTTTTGTTATTGACCTATTCTTTCCCAGGGTTACCAATAACCTTTTTCTGTCTCTCTTTTGTGTCATTTTTCATAAAGGGAAGAATTAGAAGGAAGAACAGTGGCATAGATCTTATAAGTCTGCTCTTCCAAGCCTCACAGATCAGTGAGTTTTTGCTTGTCACCAGGTTGGTATTTGTTTAGATAAACTTTTGTATAGGTCACCAATAAAACTGGATGAGATTCTCCTCTCTTCACTGTGTACCCTGAGAGCTTGATTTGGATCCAATAAAAGCACTCTTTCCGATTTTCTACCTGCGGGGGAGTGCAAATTGTTGGGCCTCCATCTTAAATGACTAGACTTCAGGCAAGTAACCTAAGTTACAAGATGCACAGCAGCACTGTCTGTCCCACCATGCCAGCTCTCAGAGGGGCTTACTTTAATGAGGTGTCTCAGCACAAAAAGGGACTTCGTAGTCTTTTTTTCTTCATTGTATTATTAGTACTGGAAATGTCCTATCTTTGTGTTGCTTGCCCATTATCACAAACTGACAGATCCATGATCAGAGGCACCCCATATTCGTGAGAGATGCTGTACACTAATTTTCACAAACACAGCCACTAATGCCTATGACAAAAGATTAAATAGATGTTTCTTCCACTGGTCAGCTAGTCTTGCTATCTCCTTGGACCAGATCAAGTGTACATCAAGGTTTTAGGAAAAAGTATGAACTGCTGCCTGATTCAGAAGAATTTCATAAACTACTGCAACCCTTTTTTATTTACATTAAAACAAACAAACAAAAAAATCACCTTGATTCGTGTGAGCTAAAAGATGCCAGAACCAGATAATCACTCCCAGAACAGTAGAAGGTCAGTCTTTACAGGTAACCTCCAAATAAGGATTTGTAGACCTAGGCTCCAGAAGCAAACAAAATCATGAAGTAGACAATTTTCCTAAAGGCCATGGATCAAGAAATCCTTCTCTTCTCTGCTGAGGTAAGAACTCTTTTGACTTTTAAAAGAACTCCTCCTTTTTCCCTTCCCATTCAACAGCTTACTAGGTTTACTTGTCTCAATCTATTGTAATTTTTTTTTTTTTTTGATGAGCTTTTACTTAAGGCTCTCTATCTCTCTCTTTATTTCTTTATTCATAGTAATAAAGAAATGCAAGAGTGAGAGAAAAGGAGATATCCGGTTCCTCTGACAGGGTATTGATTCTGTAGCACCCCCAGCTTTGGCCAGCCTGAATCATAGGTATACAGGTGGCCATTGTACTCAGAGAGGTCTCTGGACTTGAACTGGAAACATTTCCATGCTCATCTTCCTCACAGAACATTGTGTTTTACTGTTACATCATCACCTGATTCCCCTCAATGGGCTCTTATTCAAACTGTCTTACTGTCACTAACCTTTACTGTTTTCTTAACAAATCAAGCATAAACCTTATATTAACTAATCATTTCTCTGTCCTGTGAGCATTATGGGCATGCACACACATGTGTCCAGTGTGTTTTTCATGCTACCAGGTTTGGGATTTGAACCACTCAGTCAGCTTTACGAGCTCTAACTCCATAACCATTGTGCTACTGGGTCGGCTCTCTGCACAAGCTTTTGTTTCTGCCAGTGAGAGCATCCAGCAGGCCACAACAAAGGATGAAAGAGTAAAAGGATGTGGTATCCATGAACAGAACACTGTCAGTCTATTTTTCCTTGTGTTGAGCTCAGTGGGCCCAGTAAAACCTTCATGGATTCTTGTGTATTATAACTCCAGCTCCTTTTCACTGTTGAGAATGTTTTTCCAGTTTGGGAATTTAAGATTCAGAAAAGACAGTCCTAAATTTTTCCAAGATAGTGAACAAAAGTTCAGTGCCACCATGCAAACTTTGGAAACACCCCATTCAGAACTTGTCAGTTTAGCCTCTGCTATACTCCTGGATATATTGATTACCTAACAAGGAGGAGTTTGTGCAATTACTGGTGAAAAATGCTATTCCTGTGCAAATTGAATGGGGCAAATAATGTCTAATTAACACCTTTTAAAAGAGAAGATTAACACTCTCTATCAGATAAATGAGGCTTGGTTATTTTATTGGATGAACCTACTCCAGGATTGAGAGAATGGTTTAATGGACAATGGGAAAGTATACTTAAAATTTTTCCTGCTTATTTGTTTTAGTTGTAATCTATGTTCTTTTCTCCCTTTGCAAACTTCTTCTTCTTCTTTTTTTTTTTTTTTTTAAGAGGTTTTTGCTATAGGGTGCATGCGCTCGCCAGACAGACAGAGAGAGACAGAGAGACAGAAAGCAGGAAATCACCCCCCGGGGGGGTGTGGCCACGCCGCAATCCCTTCTCCTCCGTTCTCCTCTTGGGATCTTGGGCACGTATGCACACGTGCTCAGCGTGAGTTTAAGCGACCGGGTCCGGGACTCGAACTGCGGTCGACTATGTGGGAGTCCAGCAACATAGCCATTACGCTAACTGCTGGTCCCGCAAACTTCTTACCACTCTGCTACTAGCATGAATCTTCTGTCCATAGTTATCAAATTTTGTTTATTTATTTAACTGCCAGAGGGAACATGCACTCATCAGAGAGAGACAGAGCCAGAGCAACAAGAGAAAATAAGCACCCTCCACTGGGGCACGGTTTGTCCATAATCCTTTCTCCTCCATTTTTCTATCATATTGGAATTTGGTCATGTGCATACCCATCCAGCATGGTTTTCTAGCTGCTGTGACTGGGAACTCAAACTACAGTTAGTCATGTGGTTTTTGGGACACTTAACCATAAGCTGTGGAACCAGTCCTAACTCAACTTTTTTTTTTTTTTTTTTTCTTTTTTTGGAGAGGTTTTTCGCTATAGGGCGCGTGCGCTCGCCAGACAGACAGAGACATAGAGACAGAAAGTGAGAAATCACCCCCCAGGGGGGATGGTCACGCCGCAATCCCTTCTCCTCCATTCTCCTCTCGGGATCTTGGGCACGCACGCACACGCGCCCGGCGTGAGTTGTAAGCCACCGGGTTCGAGACGCGAACCGCGGTCGACTACGTGGGAGTCCAGCGACATAGCCATTACGCTAACTGCTGGTTCCCATCTCAACTTTTAATATGTAAACTTCTTTTAAGCTTTTAGATAGTGGAAATGAGGGGGTGTCAGAATATGCCATCCCAATGTATACCACTTTGTGTAAGGATTACTTAGAGCCGCTGTCTGTGAAACAGCAGACACAAGAAGGACTCTCTGCTCTTACCTTATCTGAAAGCAGGACATAAATTTCCTTTTGTGAACATGGCTAAAATTCTATTTATGAAAATATTTCTCTCTCTCTTTTACAAAGAAGACCAAAGATAGCATTGAGACGAGTCTGTGTAACAAAACTCATAAAGCAAGCTTTATGTATTTCCTAGTCACCTCTACAATTTTTTACACATGGTTAAGATGGCACATAAATCCCTCAGTTTAACCACTTCTTGTGTTTTTCACTTTTTCTCTGTGGAACCCTTATTTACATAAAAGCATATACATAAGATAGAATTTGTATCCTTTTTCTCTTGCTGCTCTGTCTTTTGTCTATTTAACTTACAGATCCCAGAAACTTATCTAATAAAGTAGAAGAAAAGTATTTTCCTCTAATATTTCCATGCAATTTGAAATTTATTAAACATTATTTTTCAATATATCCTTGTACAAGCTCTAGGAATATACAAAGTGAAAAATATGAGGTGTAATTGCCAAGGAGAGTTTGACATGACCGAAGCAGTAGGTGGAACATAGGTGTTAACTATGGCAAATTCATTGACTGGATCATGGCCAAACTTAGGCTATAGTGTTTGGTCTTAAACAGATTTTCAGAAATTCCCAGCCTGGAGCCAAATCACTCATTTACTCAACAAATATTTTTAAAAATATTTACTTACTAGAACCAGCAGATGGTGTAATGGTTGCATCACTGGACTCTGACGTAGTCGAACACAGTTTGAGTCATGGACCTGGTGGCTTAAACTCATGCTGGGCATGTGTAAATATGTGCCCAAATTAGAGAGGAGAATGGAGGAGAAGGGATTGTGGTGTGGCCATCCCCCCAGAGGGGCGATTTCTTGCTTTCTATTTTTTTGTCTATCTGGTGAGCACACATGCCCTGTAGCAAAAATCTCTCTCTCTAAATATATACATGTATATACATATGTATATATGTGTGTATATATATGTATATATATGTATATATACACATATATTTTTATGTAATAAGTAATTATTTATTTATGTAATAATTATTTGACAAGCACAGAGTATGTGCCTATTAGTCTTTGAAGTGCTGAGAATAAAACAGAATATGACAGCCACCTTCCCTGCCATGAAGAAACTTACACTAGATCAGGAAACCTAATAAACATTTACAGCAAGTTGATGGTAGAGTTTATAACAGACACTGATAAGGGAATATACAAGAGCTTAACATTTATGCTAATATCCTGGAGATAGAGATACCACGGAAAACTTCCAGCAATTGATGACATATTTATGATTTGTTTTCTTATCTGTAACCAAGATGTATAAGTGCATGCTATTAGTACCAAGTGATATACATTTATTTTACCAGACCCTGGAGAGAAATTTGCCTTGACTGGCACTACTAGCTGAATCATGAGAATGCCAGCTTCATAACAAATTTAGTCTGCTCCTCTACTCAAAGGGATAAGGAAGAAAAGCTGTTGAACACAGAATCTGCAGGAATGTTGTCTCCTTCACGATGAGGCCCATGCATCATGGGGAAGATTGCACAATAGCTCCTACAATCACTAAGATTATGTATAGTGCTCAGAAAGCCCACAAACAGGAATTTCCTCACCTGGAATAACTATTCCAGTAAACCAAAGAACTAAAACACTTTTTTATAAAGTATTCATGATTTCCTTTTTCAAAAATGATGTTGGATGCTTTGAGGGTACTTTTTATTTTTATTTTTTAAATCACTGGTGATATTTAACAAAATATGTTGAAATTATAAAAATCCAAATAGTTATGGCCCAGCCAGGTGCAGTCAGTAGCAAACTGAACTATAGTGCTTGAAGGAACATGGCTGACTGAGGGCATGGATCCCTGGGTTGGCCTGAAAACATGCTGGTTGGTTGTGTGTGCATCCAAGATCCTGAAGAGCTAGATATCTAGGAAAAGGGGATTGCAGCATGGCAAGACCCTATCAAAAAGGCTTCTTCCTAGTGCATGCATGTGCTTTCTATCATGAATAAAAAAACAAATTAAAAAAAAAACAAATAAATCTGAAAAATCCAAATGTTCATAAAATATGCCTTCTTACTCCTAAGTTACCTCTCACATGTGAATTAGATCTTTAATATGGATAGGTCTGATAATAAAAAATACATTTGGCTATCTGATTTTGTTTCAGTATCTTTGTAATTTTTTTCCTCTTTAATCTCTTAAATTTGTACCTTTGTTTAAGTTATACAATTTTCCTTAACCATCTTAGATGCTCTTCTCAAAGGTATTCCTATAAAAACTGAATAGAATTCGATTGCTATAAATCTCTTTTGCTTTCTCTGAAATTATAACTCCTTACTATCAGTGCATTTATTTGGTAGTGGCTGCCTTAATAAAGTCTTCAGAAAAATATGTACATACACATAAAGTCTTGCCATAATTTATCCTCTTAAACAGAAAGTGTAACATGCAGCAATCGTGTTTTGGGGGAGAATGAATTACTTAGAAACATGGTATACTTTGTAGAATCATGTACTACTTGCAGAGTGGATTGAATTCTAAGTCCTTTCAATATTTTTAAGCTTTGATTTCCTCCCTTCAGTTGTCATTGGTGCAAATAAAATACTGAATTGGTGTTTTCAGACCAAGGTAGTTTAGATTAAATAATCATAGTTCATCAATCACCTTTCTGTAGTTTATTCAGTGTACTGTAGTGAGAAAGCGTTAGATCGAGAGTTAGGAAGCCTTGGTTTTAGTTTTGACTCTGCCACTGAATGACTGTGAAACTCCATATATCACTTAATTACGTCACATCCTAGTTTGTTTTGTCATCATTTGAAGAACTGACCTCTAAGACTAATGCCTGTTCTTTTTTTTTTTTTTTTTTTTTTTTTGGAGAGGTTTTTGCTATAGGGCGCGTGCGCTCGCCAGACAGACAGAGAGAGACAGAGAGATAGAAAGCGAGAAATCACCCCCCAGGGGGGATGGCCACGCCGCAATCCCTTCTCCTCCATTCTCCTCCTGGGATCTTGGGCACGCACGCACACGCGCCCGGCGTGAGTTTAAGCCACTGGGTCCGGGACGCGAACCGCGGTCGACTACGTGGGAGTCCAGCGACATAGCCATTACGCTAACTGCTGGTCCCTAATGCCTGTTCTCTTTACCAGATAGTAGTACTAAGTTTGAAAGGTTATTTATCACATATTCCTAGTTTATCACAGTTGTTTCTAACGTCAAAGTTCAAAATTACAAGTAAAGATTTTAATTGGCTGTATTTGCCATTGTAAAATCTGGCAATATTTTTGTTCCTTGAGATAGAGGAGATGTTTCATGGAATTGAGCAGAAAAGGTTAGTTTTATAGATAAAGAGGGACTAAGGAAAAGGATAAAATACAAAAAACAGACTGGTCATTTCAAGGTTACGTTCCTTGTAAGAGTTAAGCAGGGGGGACTTCCTCATTAAGCTGGCTCAGGTAGCCTGGAGTCTCTTGTTCTCAGAAAAAAACAGGTCTGTTTTTGTAATCTATTTCTTTACAGTTTCAGTTTGACAACGTAGCATTTTCACATTAGTGACTTCATTTTGACCTGATCTAATAGAGCCTTAGTCCAACACCATGGCCCCGTATATTTTTAATTTAATACTGTACATCTGTTTAAAGCATCTACAATAAGCATTTCATAGAAGTTCAGGAGTTTGTAAGACATTCTGAAAAATATAAGGCTTCTTTGCTAAAATTACATTGAGGAATTTATGAGGGTAATGAAGATAATTTGGAAGCCAGGGGGAGACTGTTCATTAACTCCTCTGATTGGCTACACTGGCTCTCAGCTGCATCTCAAAGAGGGTAAAGCCTATCACAGAAAAATGCCTGCCTTCTAAAGTGGTGATAGTTGGGAGTTAGGGAGAAAGAGCTGGTTAACTCCAAATATTGCTTACTCTGACTCTCAGGTCTAGTTCAGTGAGAAGGACAGTTCATTTGTCTCAAATACTTTTGTAAAATTTTGAGGTTAACAGTTGAAATGGAAAAGGTATCTACCCTCTATATCACAATAAATGGTAACAGTAAACAGTAAAAAAAAAAAAAAAATTCAAAACAAAACAAAATTAAGAGTTAAATCTCTTTCATTTTACTACAGCCAGCTGTTCAATCAGGAACAGAAAGGGAAAAAAAAAGTGCCCACTCCTCTGCAATTCCCAGTCAAGTTTGTTTTTTTCTTCAGTATCGGTCATTTGTCTTCATTCTATGTTTGAAGCAAAGAGGTTGAACAGGACCAATATCCTTATGCCATCTAAGAATATGAAGTCACTATGTCATTTGGACTTAAAGTCTACATGTGAGAGGGCTTCAAGAAATTTGTGAGAAAAGGAATTAAAGTGTGAGTTTATTTTGGTGCAAAAAACATTTAAAAATACATTAATAGTTTTTTCATAATATGTATTTGCTGTAAATGTTTTGAAGACCTCTCATATTGTGTATACCAAACTAATTTTAAAAAGCAAACCAAAACAAAAAGTGTCCCTGCCCCTGGGCATCGTAATCAAACTGTACCATGCTCTGCTTTTAGACACCCTCCCAGCTGCCACCTAGACCACAAGGATAGCGTGAGCTTACCAGTGTGGTTGTCTGTTCTTCAGGTAGTACACCCAAAAAGGTAGCCCTGTGCTCGTTCTGGATCCTGGTGATCTAGTCCTGGGAACCAAAACACTTCCAGGTATGGCCCATTATTCATACTGATTCTGCCTTTTTGGAGCAATAATCTCCTTCAGGCAATTTGAATAGTTATTTCCTTCTTTGATTTTCTCTCAAGTCTTTTGGAGATAATTCGTTTCTCACAGTTTGTGGGCCAATGAGTTTGCTTCTTATGTTTTTCATTGTGATTTGGAATTTATTGACTTTTGAAAAAGTTTATTTAATTATTTCTTCTGAGAGACAGACTGACCGTAAGGTACTCCCAATGGGTCTTCACACTGCAACTCATCTTCAGTAAGCTCCTGATCATGGGCACACATGCACCTGGTATGCTTAGGTAAGTCTCCAGCCACAAACTGGCAACCTTCCTGAGAGTGTCAGCCTCATGGAGCGTCGCATTACTGCTGTGCCACCATCTGGTGTCTACTGGTATTTTTAAAGCCATTTACAGGAATTAGAAATATAAGGCAGACAAGCTATAATGTGGGTTCAATTCGTTATCTGGCAACCATGATAATCAGATAAGTGGATATAAAGTGAGAGTGGAGATGACTTTAGAGGAGGTCGAAGGGCAGATAAGCACCCCAAACTTTTTTTGGTGATAAGCAAAAATCACATGTCAAGAGCTAGGAATGACGGAGAAAGCAGTACTATGTGTGGGTAGTATGGGGATGACACATCCACCCTCTGGCTTTTATCACCTCAATTCACATCTTCATCCAAATAAAGAGGTAACAATTTTAATAAAATCACTTCAAGAGAAAATAATTTTATAAAAGTGTGAAGAATAACCCCCAGTAAAATGTTTCTTGCTCTCTAATCACTTGAGATTAAATTCAGTATCTAAATCCTCTCTAGCTATGTCCTCCGTAAGCATTTCATTTTCACTCATATTTCCCACCTGCAGCAATAGTTATTATTTTTTTAAAGTTATCTTGACTTTAAATTGGCATTGAAGAAGAGTAAAAACCAGGAATTCAGGAAGGTTTATTGTGGAAGGGACTGAGAATTCTCTACAATACTGGGCAAGTCAGTGCTATGGTATCTTACCATTGGGTTGTCGGAAAAGTCATGACACGTTTTTGCATAGAAAAACGTGTCATGACTTTTCTGGTGATGCAACATTTTACTTTAGTAAGTTAAGAGATCTTACAGATAAAATTACTGCACTGGACAAAAGTACACAAATAGCTTATTTCATGTCTCCTAAACCAAGATATTCCACATGTTGAAATAAATAAATATTTGAATTTGTTACAAGGCATTGTATTATATCTACATAACTTTGTGCTTCTATGTCCTCATTTATATCAAGCCTTGATTTCCATAGACAGACCTACCTCCTATGACTGTTCAACTTTTAATTTTTTTTTTCTGGCAGGATGATCCTGGAAAATTTATATGTGGCCTTTCAGATAAGGACTACTTTTATTTTCAAACACATTTTTTGCTCCCCACATGTGCAGCAGTCATATTCTGAAGGAAGACTTTAACATGATGGTTTCAAGCAGAGATATACCCACTAATTTACTCAACACAACATACAGCTAGAGACTATCATAAAGAACAAAATAGATTTTCTGCAGTGTTTGAATGAACCAAAATGGTTTTGTTTTGAATATTGTGGCAAACAAAAGTAATGAAAAATTAATGTTTTCTAGGTTACTTCAGCATTGTGGATGTGGAATATTTCTAAGTACTTCAAGTAACTCTTGTGTTAAGTCTTTATTTTTCTCTAAAGGTGCTTTTCTGTTTTATAATTTAATTATAAAAACAACTTGAGTGAGAGATAAACATGCTCCATCAAAAGTGTAAAGATACATCTTCAAGAAAATGATTATCTTTCACTACAAGTTAACTTTCACTAATAACCCCAAATAAACCTTTTTTGCATGAGCACAACAAACTTTTGATAATTTTGATTTATTTATAAATGATATTCATTCATAACTTTTACTATTATAATTGCATGCTTATTCGATTACTTAATCTACATATTTTTCTATTTATAAATATTGCTTATCTTGTAGTAATACAAAATGTCATAATTTCCTAATGTAGTTGATATATGTTGAATATCACTTATTCAAAATGATTGGGAACAAAAGTGTCTGAATTTTGGATCTTTCAGATTTTTAGGATGTTTGCATATACATAATGGGACTCAAATCTATAGTTGAAGTTCATTTATGTTTAATATATACCTTGTATACATAGCCCAAAGGTAAATTTTGGAACTTTCTATTTATTTTTTAAGTTTATTTTTTTCATGAATCAGAGAAAGAAAAGAGAAAAAGAGAGAAAGATAAATATCTCATTAATGTTTCACACCACAATCCCTCCTCCTGAACCCCCATCATTCCCAGTTAGGATCGTGGGTGCATGTACCTGGCATGTACAGGCTGACTGGAAACCAAAGCCATGACCTCCATATGGACCAGCATCACTTGAGCAGCGTGATGTCATTGTGCTGCTGAGCTGACCCATCTCAAAGGTAGTTTTATACAGTATTTTCTGTATTGCGGTTTTGACTATGACCCATCACATGAAGTCAGATGCGGAATTTTCCATTCTTGGCACTCAAAGATTCAGATTTTGGGACATTCGGGATTTGGGGTTTTGGGATGAGGACACTCAACCTATAAAAATACACACAATTTTTAAAAAATAATAACTTATTTATATAATTCCACTTTTCATTATTATTTTTTATTTTGACCAGAGAAAGACAGAGAGAGAGAGAGAGGGAAAGTGAGAAAGCAAATTGCCAGATCCTGGACTTGAACCATGATCAACCATCTGTGAGTCCAGCACCTTGACCACCGCTCTACCTACCAGCCCTACACACATAATTATTTTAACTTAATATTTTCATTTATAAGTAAAAATATTTTTTGAAAGAGATTTTTACTATTGGGTGCATGCACTCACCAGAGAAAGACACAGAGACACAGAGAGACAGAAAGCAAGAAATCACCCCCCTCAGGGGGGATGGCCATGCCACAACCCCTTCTCCTCTCAGGATCTAGGGCATGTACATACACACGCACATGTTCTCAGCATGGGTTTCAAGCCACTGGGTTTGGGACTCTAACCACAGTCAGCCATGTGGAAATCCAGCAAAGTAATCATTATGCTATCTACTGGTCCCTATAAGTAAACTAAAAAAAAAAAAAAAAAAAAAAAAAAAAAAAAAAAAAAAATTGCTGTAGAGTACCTGTGCTTGCCAGAGTGAGAGAGAGAGAGAGAAAAAACATACCCTCCAGAGAGGCATGGCCACACTGCCATTTCTTCCCCATTCTAGGCATGTGTGCACATGTGCCCAGTGTGTTTTTTAAGCTGCCAGGTATAGGGGTACAGGACTTCAGCCACACCATTAGTCATGTGGGATTTAGCTGCTTTAACCAGCACATCACTGGCTAGCCCTATAAGTAAAATTTTTAGGAACCTATTAAATACATTTAGTGAGGAATGTGTATAATTTATTCCATTGTCATTACAGAGTGTGTATCTGTTGTTATAGCATAATGCTTAAATGCTATTTATAAATTTATACCACACGTTTTACTTCATTCATAAACTAATAAGGAAAACAATAAAATGTAAAACTGGAGATCTATATAGTCTGTAAGTTAAAATTAATGCTGAAAAGAGTTTGCCATTAGATAAAAAAAATTGGATTGCTATCTTGTGTTTCAGTAAACTTAACATTGCTGTTACTCTTTCTCCTGCACAGAAATTATTTTACATTATCACTGAGCAAGATACAGCTATATTGCTCTTAGTCAAGAAATATTTCCATTAATATCAGTTTCCTACAAGTTAACTTCTTTTCTTACAGAATTATAAAGTATCTTAATCAAGAGTACAAGGCAGTCTAATAAAGGCGACCACCCCTAGTAAGTTGGATAATCCTCCGTCCAATTTAGTGTCATAGTTTGTGCTCGGCAGTACACAGAAGGACACCTTGTGACCTCTTTGCCTACGTCTATGTCTTGGATAATTCTTCTTAAATGTGTCTATGCGTGTGTTAATGTAGTCAGAAGATAATGTTAGGATTATTACACCCAGAAGGCAAAGAGAAAGAGTTAAGGTTCAAGTTGTGATACCCAAATTAGTGTTTTTGAGACTGTAGAAGAACAAAAAGATAGAAAACAAGGTTTGCTTAAAGAGAAAAAAAGACTTCTACATTCTTTTAACTGCCCATTTAAAATATCAAGCAAGGAATGACGAACTTGATTGTTGAATTTCACCTAAGAAAAAAGGAGTAATATCTACTGTACCCACAGGCCTAGTAGATTAATGGGATGGCAGGAGATGGCAGAGGAGGCAAGCAGGTAGATGTATGGCTAGATTTTGTTCCTTTGGGCTGAACTGAACTGGGGGTGTGAAATCCTTTCACTTAGACAAAGCCAAGGCCTCAGGAGATTCTGCCCAATTTCTTTTCTTGTGCCATAGCAGAGTCAGTAGGGCAGGCCCCTAAACCTCCCAGCAGAGAGTCATATAGAAAAACAGTGACAGTATGGCTTGCTTGGGCAAAGGGAGGGCCTGAGTTTTTTTTTTGCTGAGTGCTCCCTTACAATTTTCATGGCCAGTGGTATAATCCAGAGGTCAGCACATGCCCTTACAGGCCATGGTTAGGATATAGGCAAGGAACTCCTGTAGCTGTAATAAGCTCCAGCATGATGAATGAGAATCATGGCCAGATCTCAGTAGGCTCTAAGAACAGGGAGAGCCAAGGTATATTCAGTTTAACAAGACGGGCTGCCAGCACCCTGACTAAATTGAGAAAGGACAGGCTGTTTACCAGGCACAGATTTCAGCAAACAAAATCAGCAGAAGGCATAGAGCGTGCAGGCCAGAGCCATCCTCACGGTAACAGCTGATACTTCAGAGGGAAGGCCAGGTCAGCAAGGATGGAGGCAGAACACAGGAAGGGGCATGATCAAGGTACAGAGGACACTCCAGGGCTTAGAGATAGAGTAGAACATGGGAATATCTCCTAAGACACCCAGCAGTGGATGCCTAAACTGAGGATACACAAGATCCTATACAGGGACCAGAAGTTGATGTACTGACTATGTTGCTGGACTCCCACATAGTCGACCATGATTTGAGTCCCGGACCAGTGGCTTAAACTCAAGCTTGGAGCATTTGCATGCATGCCCAATATCCCAAGAGGAGAATGGAGGAGGAGGGATTGCAGCGTGGCCAACCCCCTGAGGGGTGAATTCTCTCTTTCTGTCTCTTTGTCTCTCTCTGTGTTTCTGGCAAGCACACATGCCCTAAAGCAAAAACATCTCAAAAAAAAAAAAAGACCCTATATATATTACCTTTTTTTCCTACGAGATATGCCTATGATAAAGTTTAATTAATAAATAAGGTACTGTAAGAGATTAATGATAATAACCAACAATAAAATTGAACAATTCTAACAATATTCTATAATAAAATTTTGTGAATATAAACTTTTTCTCTCTCAAAATAGCAACCTGGGCATACAATTTCTTTTTCTTTTTTATTTTTGGAGTGACACTTATATATTTATTTATTTTTAATATTTTTTATTTATTAATTTTAATTATTATTTATACATTTAATTGCTATACATCATTTAGATGGTAAAGAGACTTTATCCAGCATGACACACACCTTAGTCCATCCCAGTTGAGAACATGCGCACCTCCTCATCAACAAGTAATAAACCACATTCACAGCCCACAAATGCCTTACCTCTCCATTTTTTTCCCAAATTTCCTTTCCTTACCCTCCCCCACTCTTTCCACTTTGGCTCTAGTGTCCATACAAATTTGTAATGTTTGTATGTCCTCCGGTCTTTCAGTCTCTGCCGTAGATGCTGACAGTTGGTATATGTTAAGGGGAGACATACAATGTCTTTCTTTCATAGCTTGACTTGCTTCACTCAGCAACAGATCGTCCATAGTTGTCCACTTTCTATCAAATTCCAGGGCCTTATTGTTTTTTATGGCTGAATAGTATTCCATGGAGGGGAACCAGCAGTTAGCGTAATGGCTATGTCGCTGGACTCCCCCGTAGTCGACCGTGGTTCGCGTCCCGGACCCGGTGGCTTAAAACTAACTCCCGGCACATGTGCGTGCGTACCCAAGATCCCGAGAGGAGAATGGAGGAGAGGGGATTGCGGCATGACCATCCCCCTGGGGGTGATTTCTCGCTTTCTGTCTCTATGTCTCTCTCCATCTGTATGGCGAGCGCACACGCCCTATAGCGAAAACCTCTCAAAAAAAAAAAAATAATAATAATAACCTTTGGGAACCAGCAGTTAGCGTAATGGCTATGTCACTGGACTCCCACGTAGTCGACCACGGTTCGCGTCCCGGACCCAGTGGCTTAAAACTCACGCCGGGCACGTGAGCGTGCGTGCCCAAGATCCCAAGAGGAGAAAGGAGGAGAAGGGATTGCGGCGTGACCATCCCCCCTGGGGGGTGATTTCTCGCTTTCTGTCTCTATGTCTCTCTCTGTCTGTCTGGCGAGCGCATGCGCCCTATAGCAAAAAAACCTCTCCAAAAAAAAAAAAAAAAAATAGTATTCCATGGAGTATATGTGCCACACTTTTTCAATCCATTCATCCGTTTTGGACATTTGGGTCGGTTCTATGTCTTAGCAATTGTGAATAAGGCTGCAATAAATATAGATGCACAAGTGTTTTTCCAATTGAGCATTCTCCTGTCCCTTGGGTAGATACCAAGGAGTAGAATTGCTGGATCATATGGTAGTTCTATTTGAAGGTCTTTGAGGAACCTCCATATTGTTCTCCACAGTGGCTAGACCAATTTACAATCCCATCAACAGTGTAGAAGTGTTCCGCTTTCACTGCATCCCCTCCAGCACTTATCATTTTTTTTTTTTTTTTAATCTTCACCATTCTGACTGGGGTTAGGTGGTATTTCATTGTGGTTTTGATCAGCATCTCCCTTATGATGAGGGATGTTGAACCTTTCTTCATATGCTCTTTGGCTGTTTGTTTCCTTAGAGAGTTGTTTCAGCTCATTCTCCTATCTTTTAATTGTGTTTATTTTTTTTTCCAGGTAAGCCACTTGAGTTCCCTGTATATTCTTGTTATCAGTCCCTTATCTGAGGTACAGTTAACAAAAATTCTCTCCCATTCTGAGGATTGTCGATTCAAACTAGTGATTGTGTCCTTTGCTATGCAGAAACTCCTTAATCTGATGTCTTCCCACTTGTCTATTTTGAGGATAATAGCCTGTGCGTTGGGGGTCCAACTTAAGAAGTATTGGCCTACCCCAATGTCTCCCAGAGTTTCCCCAGTGTTTTCCACCAGCAGTTTTACAGTTTGTGGTCTTAGGTTTAGATCTTTGGTCTGCTTTGAGTTGATTTTTATTAATGGTGATAGATAGGGGCTCAGATTCATCTTTGTGCAGGTGGAGACCACTTTTTCCATCACTATTTGCTAAAGAGGTTTTCCTTTCCCACTGGATTAACTGGTACCCTTTATCAAAGATGAGTTGTATGTATGTTTTGGGGTTTATTTCTACGATGTCTACTTTGTTACATTGGTCCTCATATCTGTTTTTGTGCCAATTCCATGCTGTTTTGATTACCACGGCTTTGTAATATATTTTGGGATCAGGAAGTGAAATACTCCCTACTCCACTGTTCTTGTGCAGAATGGATTTGGCAATACGGGGTCTTTTCTGATTCCAGACAAATTCTATGATTGTCTTTTCTAGATCTGTTAAGATGTCTTTTGTAATTTTATAGGGATTGCATTAAATACATAGATTAATTTGAATAGGATTGCCATTTTGATTATATTAATTCTGCCAATCCAGGAACATGCGATGTCTTTCCACTTTTTTGTGTCCTTTTTGATTTCCCTTTTAAGGTTTCCATAGTTTTCTTTATAGAGGTCTTTGACTTCCTTGCTTAGTTTTATTCCTAAGTACCTTATACTTCTTGTTGCTATGGTAAATGGGATTACTTTTTTCAGTTCTGTCTCTGTCTGCTTGTTGTTTGTATATAGAAATGCTATAGATTTTTGAAGTTAGTTTTGTATCCTGCCACTTTACTGTATGCATTTATTACTTCGAGGAGTTTTTCTGTGGATACTATTGGGTCTTCTGTGTAAACAACCATGTCATCTGCAAACAGAGGTAATTTCAGTTCTTCTTTCGCTATTGAAATGCCTTTTATTTCCTTCTTTTGTCTGGTTACATTGGAAAGGACTTCCAGTACTATACTGAATAGGAGCAGAGAAAGTGGGCAGCCATGTCTTGCACCAGTTTTTAGTGGAAAAGCTTTTCTCCATTCAGTATAATGTTAGCCATAGGTTTTCCATAGATGGCTTTTATTATGCTGAGAAATAATCCTCCGATGCCAATTTTACTGAGCATCTTAATCATGAAAGGATGTTGTATTTTGTTGAACGCTTTTTACACATCAATTGAAATGATCACATGGTTTTTATCTTTCTTTTTGTTAATATGGTGCATTACATTTATGGTCTTGCATATGTCGAACCACCCTTGCATCTCTGGAATAAAGCCAACTTGGTCGTGATAAATAATCTTTTTTTATATGCTGTTGAATATGGTTAGCAAGTATCTTGTTGAGAATTTTTGCATATATATTAATCAGAGATATAGGTCTGCAGTTTTCTTTTTTTGTCGTATCCTTTTCCGTTGTGGGAATGAGGGTAATGGAGGCTTCAAAGAATGAATTTGGAAGGGTTCCTTCCTTTTGGATATCTAGAAAGTGTGCATAGAATGGGGGTTACCTCTTCTTTAAAAGTTTTGTAAAATTCAGCAGTGAGTGAAGCCATCAGGACCTGGACTTTTCTTTGTTGGGAGGTTATTTATTACTGATTCAATCTCATTGCTTGTTATAGATATATTCAAGCTTTCAATGTCCTCTTGAGTCAATCTTGGTAGATTCTACATCTCCAGGAATTTGTCCATCTCATCCAGGTTTTCTTGTTTGTTGGCATATAGTTGCTCATAGTATCCTCTAATGATGCTTTATATTTCTGTTATGTCAGTTGTAATGTTGCCTGATTCATTGTGGATTCGATGTATCTGGTTTCTTTCTCTCTTCTTAATTAGTCTAGCTAATGGTGTGTCAACCTTGTTTATCTTTTCAAAGAACCAGCACTTGCTTTCATTTATTTTCTGTATAGTTAGCTTATTTTCTATTTCATTTATTTCTGCTCAAATCTATATTATTTCATTTCTCCTGGCATTTTTTGACTTTTTGTTGTTGTTGTTGTTCTTGATGTTCTTTTTCCAATTCCCTGAGGCATGATGTTAGGTTGTCCTTTTGCCACCTTCCCATCTTTTTCTTATGTGCACTAATTGCTATGAACTTCCCTCTTATGACTGGTTTTGCCATGTCTCATAAATTATGGAAACTTATGTACTCATTATCATTTGTTTCCATGAATCTTTTGATTTCAGTCTTAATCTCTTCAGTAGTCATGAAGTCATTTAGAAATAGATTATTTAGTTTCCATGTATTTGTGTATTTTTGAGGGCTCTTCCTGAGATTAAAATCAATTTTATTTCCATCATGGTCAGAGAAGATCCTGGATATAGTTTCTATGCTTTTGAATCTGTAAAAGCTGGTTTGTGCCTTATTATTTGGTCAATCTTCAATAAAATATCACATGGGACTGAGAAAAATGTATATTTTTGTGTTTTTTGGGTAGAAAGTTCTATAGATGTCTATCAAGTCCATCTGATTTATGCTATCATTTAAATCCTGGATGTCTTTGCTTATTTTTTGTCTTGTTGACTTGTCTAAAGAGATAATGGGGTGTTGAGATCTCCAACAATTATTGTGTTACACTCTATCTCTCCTTTTAGATCTTACAGTCTTTCCTTTACATATTTTGGTGTTCCTAAATTCGGTGCATAGGTATTTATGAGCATTATATCTTCTTGGCAAATTAGCCCTTTTACTACTATATGATGCCCTTCTTTGTCTCTTTCTATCGTTTTTGTCTTAAAGTCTATTTTGTCCCAAATCATTATAGCGACTACAGCTCTTTTCTGGTTTCCATTTGCATGAGATACCTTTTTCCTACCCTTAATTTTTAGTCTATGTATGTCTTTATCCATGAGATGGGTTTCTTGTAGACAGCAGAGGGTTTCTGATTTTTAATACAGTCTGCCAGCCTGTGTCTCTTGATAGGAGAATTTAATCCATTAATATTCAATGTTATTGTCGTTATTTTCAGACTTGTCTCTAAAATTAAATTGGCCATATTCTTGGCTATTTTTTGTTCTTTCATTGCTGTCTGTCTCTTTAGTTTTCTTGGTATAGTATTCTTTTCAGAATTTCTTGAAGAGCTGGTCTGGAGTTGATAAATTCTATCAGGTTTTGTTTATCCAAGAACATCTTTATTTTTCCTTCCCATATGAAGGATAATCTTGCCGGGTAAAATATTCTTTGTTGTAATTGTTTTTCATTTAGCACTTTGAATCTATTTCCCCATTCTTTCCTTGCTTACATTGTATCCCATGAGAGATCAGGTGTTAGCCTGAGGGGATAGCCTTTGTAGGTGATTTAATGTTTCTTTCTTGCCAATCTTAGTATCTCCTCTTTGTCTGTCATTTTGGTGAATCTAGCTATAATGGTCCGTGGAGAGGATCTTCTTAGATTCATTCTACCTGGGGTTCTTTATATTTCTTGGGTCTAGAGAAATTTCTTTTTTATCTTATTAAGAACTTTTAGGGACCAGCGGTTAGCATTATGGCTATGTCGCTGGACTCCCACACAGTCGACCGCGGTTCGAGTCCCAAACCCGGTGGCTTAAACTCACGCTGGGCACGTGTGCGTGCATGCCCAAGATCCCGAGAGGAGAATGGAGGAGAAGGGATTGCGGTGTGGCCATCCCCCTGGGGGGTGATTTCTCGTTTTCTATCTCTCTGTCTCTCTCTCTCTGTCTGGCGAGCGCATGCGCCCTATAGCAAAAACCTTTTCCAAAAAAAAAAAAAAAGGAACTTTTACTTTTTCACTTTAAAAAACAAAAGCACATTACAGCTTCTATTTAGCATATGTGAATTCCAGCCCCACTGTTCTTGTGCTTTGGGGCTATTATTAAGTAAAACAAGAGTTATTTGAGCACAAGCACCATGATACTGTGGCAATCAATCTGAAAACTCAGTCATTACTGTGACTGGCAGATGTGTGTCATACATGGTATGGATACAGTGGACAAAAATATGATTTGTATACTGGACAAGGTGGAATGAGATGGTGTGAGTTTTCATCATGCTACGTCCAAAATTTAAGATTTTATTGTAATAAAATTAAATCTTAAATTTTTGTTAAGATTTTCTTTTTGGAATTCTTCATTGAATAATTTTAGAACACAGTGTGTTGTGGGTAATGGAAAATACACACACATACAAAAGCCCAAAACATAAAACTTCAGATAAGGAAGAACTTATAATTCTCTACTGTGTATCTGAGTCTTTGAGGCCATCATACCTCAAAGAGAGTAGTAGGTGCAAAGCACATTCCTTGAGGAACAGAAGATCGCAAATGCACTGTCAAAGCAAAGCTGCTCTCCTGTAGGTTAAGCACATCTTCAAACTCTTCTTAGATTCTGCCTCTGATGAACAGAGACAGGATAAGCACATTAATGAAGACAGCACTAGCGTGGACCCATTTACATTACTCTCCATTCCCCTTTCCTCTAAACCCTGGCAACCTCTGATTTACTTTCTGTCTCTAGCGGGTTGCCTGTTCTGGATATTTAATATAAATGGAATCATATCATAGGTCTGGCTTCTTTTGCTTGGTATAATGTTTTCAAGGTTTGTTCCAGTTGTAGTATGTTTTAGCACTTCATTCCTTCTTACCCTTAAATAACATTGCCTCGTATGGACATAAACATTTTGTTATCCATTCATTCTTTCAGTGATTTATGTTCGTGTTGTTTTCCCCTTTTTGGCTATTGTGAGTAGAGTGCTGCAAGTTTTTGTATACGAGTTTTTGTTTGAATACCTGTTTCCGTTTCTCTTTCATATATACCTAAAGGTGGAATTGCTCAGTCCTATGCTAGTGCAAAACTGAGCTTACAGAGGAATTGCCAAGCTATTTTACACAAAAGCTGTAGATTTTACATTTCTGCCACTAGTATATGAGGGCTCCAATTTCTCCATATTCTTACAAACACGTGTTAATGTTACTGTTTTTAATTTCTTTATAGAAGGTATATACTCTGGCTAAAGAGAGAAAGAGACAAAGGGAAAGTGAAAATCAACCCCCCTTCCATGGGGGATAGCTGTACTGCAATCCCCTCTCTATTTCTCCTTTCAGGATTTTGGGCATACATGCTCACTTGCCCAGTGTATTTTTTCAAGCCACCCAGTCTAGGATTGAAATCACATGGTCAGCCATGTGGGATCCAGGTGCCTTAAGCACTGTGCCTCCAACTGAACCTCAAACACTTGACTCTCAAACACTTGGAATCATATGTCTGGCAGTTTTTGCTTTGTATAATGTTTTCAAGGTTGTTTGTGTTGTAGCGTGTTTCAGCACTTCATTTCTTCTTATGGCTAAATAATATTGCCTTGTATGGATATAAGCATTTTGTTTTTCATTCATTCTGTAATGTAGATTTGTGTTGTTTTCTGTTGCTTTTTAAACATTTTTATTATGATTTTTTTAAGTTTTTTTTTTTTTTTTTTTTTTTTTCTTTTTTGTCATACGGCATGTGCACTCACCAGAGAGATAGAATGAATGAGGAGGAAGGTGAGAAATTGCCTCCCAGGGGAGATGGCCACATCTCAATCTCTTCTCCTCCATTCTCTTGCTGAAATTTTGGCCATGTATGCACATGAACCTGGTGTGATTTTCAAGCTACCAGTTCCAAGACTTGAACCATGGTCAGCCATGTGAGACTCCTGAGCCTTAACCACTATGGCACCTGCTAGCCCCCAGATTATAACTTTGTCAGATGTGAAGTATTATCTCATTGTGATTTTGATTTTTCATTTCCTTAACAACAACTAACACTGTTGATCATCTTTTCACATGCTTGTTTTCATGTGAATATTGTCTTTGGAGAAGTATCTATTCAAGTCCTTCACTCATTTTAAAAATTAGATTGTGTGTATTTTTATATTGCTGAGTTATAAAAGTTTGAACATGAGAGTAAATTAGAAATCATCTTGAAAAGCTCTCTGCTCTTGCAAAAGAGGATCTGAGACAATGGGTAGTTATATGACAGAACCAAATTTACTCAGTTACCGAGCCTTGGACACAGATACAAGTATCCTCTTCCAGGTGCGTAAGCTTTCCCTATCCCACTGTTTTTTTTTTTTTTTTTTTTTCTTTTTCTTTGTAAGCTACATCATGAAACCAACAAAAGTTTTTGAGATAGTGGACTGGGATAAGGACAATTTGTAACACTGAAAGAATGATGACTGCCTAAGGTGATCTTAAATACTTTAGAATGAAGAAAACATGTTCTGATTTAAAAACAAGATTTAGGATTTAATGAAGAAGTTAAAGGAGTAAGTATGAAACACAACATCTGGACCCATCAAACATATAAATATGTAGTTTGAGTATTATTTTGTGATTAAAGGCAGTTACCAAAGAAAATGCAAATCATAAATGAATTTTAATGATCTCAGACTAAGTCCAGAGTTTAAAGTATCTTTCAGACTAAATAAAATAAAAGGGAGAGATTAATATATGCTACAAAACACACAATATAAAATATTATTACAAATTAGTTCATCCTTATACACTTAATATGCCCTCAACCTCTTTTGTTAGCTTTGTTGTTATTTTTTAAATGTAAATTAATTGTAAAGCACTAAAGAAGGGCACACAAGAAATAAAAAGCTTTAAAAATGTTTTTAAAAATGGTTGATATTTCTCCAGAGACCAGACTTCTTTTGGCAAAATATTAAGCAGAGTGTGAGGAGGGTAGGCCTACCCCTCTTGGGGCTCTAAAGTCAACCTTTGCTGTTCTGTATCAATCAGAGTATGGAAGGAACATCAGAAACGATGAGGCCAGAGGTCTAAAGCCACTGAGATGGGAGATAAAAGATGGAGCTAATCAGATGCTTGGATGCTCCAGGAACCAAAGCATGGATTTAGGATGAAAGCACTCAGATATTTCAGACACAGCAAACGGAACAGAGCACGACCTTCAGCTGGGAGAGAATGCTCTGGGCCCCAATTTCTTCAGAGGTCAGGACTTATAAATGAAGACCATTGGTAAAAATGTGGACAGGAGTAAATTGCCTTAGTGCCTTGTGACCCAAAAGGTATATCTGTCCTGCTATTCTTTCCTATGTAAGAAAGAACATTCTTTATTTCAGCTACCAAAAAATATTATAACATTTCCCCCCAGAGTTGCCTTTCATTTGAAAATATTTTAACATAATCAAGATTCATTCTTCAATTCAAATGAGATGATCATAATAATTATTTGTAGTTATTCCTCACCTTTGACTCTTCAGCAATTTGAACAGTGTGAATAAACTTCAGGGACTATTCCAATATTCCTTTGTGGCATCTTATCTTTGGTGGAGAAGGTCTTTGTGGAACAGTCAGAGAAGCTAGGAACTGCTACACATCAACTGAAATGCATTTGGAATCACATTTTTCTTCTGGTTAGATAGTTTATTTACCTTGAAGACAAAAGAGTAAACTATGTAAAAGCTCAATTTCCCATTGGGCTCTGGTAAATTTCTCCCTGTAGATAATGCAGACCATTGATTTTAAATAATAGGCCATATCTCCTACAAATTATGTTACTACTTGATAGATGGCAAAATAAAAACCAAACCATGCATTTGGTTGCAGAAATTAAAATAAGGACACATTTATTTTCCTGTGGATAATGGTATAATTCATTCCTGTATTTTCTGTGTTATCTTTGCAGGAATTCCTTTTACTTATAAGTAATTACCTTATGTTCAATTTATAGGGCCAATTCTTTTTTTTTTTTTTTTTTTTTTTTTTTTTGAGAGGTTTTTGCTATAGGGCGCGTGCGCTTGCAAACAGACAGAGAGAGACATAGAGACAGAAAGCGAGAAATCACTCCCCAGGGGGGATGGTCACGCTGCAATCCCTTCTCCTCCATTCTCCTCTTGGGATCTTGGGCACGCACGCACACGCACCCGGCGTGAGTTTTAAGCCACCCGGTCTGGGATGCAAATCACGGTCAACTACGTGGAAGTCCAGCGACATAGCCATTACGCTAACTGCTGGTTCCCGTATAGGGCCAATTCTAATTCAAAAATATTTTTATGCAAGTATCATGGCCACTTCTCCATTTGCTGAGTAAAATACAGTGCAGGAGAGAGATATGTAAAATATGAAATGCTGGGAGTAAGGTTTGCATGATGGATCAGTTTTTGCTTCTCAGAATGTAGAACAGTGTGGCCCATACAGAATGTTGCACACTCAAAATGCAATCTACATGTATTCCTTGCTAATAGAAATCAATTATTCAAGTAACCAGATTCTAAAGATACTAACCTTTTCTCCAGCTCAGAAATAAATGCTACATTTTCTAAAGTAACATCATTGCCCTATAGCATGAATGTCTGTGATGTCAGATGTGTTCTATTTCTACCCTGTACATTAGTAACCACTGGCCTTCTTGAGTACATGAAACATACCGAGTAAGACTGAGAAACTGCCATTTTAATTTTAACTAATGTATGTTTAAATTTAAATACATGCATACAACTTCTGACCACCATATTGGAAAATGCAATAAAATAATGATAGCGATCTCGCTCCAGTAATTGTATTAACATCAATAATGACACACTATTGGCGAACGAATAGGAAGAGAATTTTGCTCACAGACAAAATGGTTCTCCCTCTCACTAGAGACAGTGTGCTGCCTTGGGACTCCAGTGTCAACCTTATGACACCAAAATAATGACAACACAGCAGAGAAAGACTGCTCCAGCCCTCCTCAGAGAATTTGGTAAGTGAGAGAATATATTTTTCTTTTTACTTAGGACATTGTAATTTGTGTGTTCTGTTATTTGTAGAGAAAACATGAATTAATATTAAAAATCTCCTAGGCTATTATTTCTTTAAATCGCCAGAGGAATGAAGTAATTTTTAAAAATCTTTTAAATTAGAATAAGCTATTATTTGAATTTTAAGCAAAATAAAGATGATTTCCTTCTGCATAGTATTTATCTTTGATATGTAAGAGTAGAGGGCCGTACTTATGTTGTAACAGCATAATAGTGAAGATCATAGCTGCACAATAATTTCATATTTCTTTGCCTAAACTGAAATTAATGTTAAAAGTTTGTAAATATGTAACAAAAGTGAAATATATATGCAATTTTTTAGATGAACAAATTGACATTTGGAGAGGTCAGTAATGTTAGACAGCTCACCAGTATTGGGGCTATAGCTCAATCTTGGGCCTTTTTGTCCAACAAAATGCTACTTTTAATTATGTTGGTTGTCTCTTTGTAATTATTATAGACAATTATCCACTCTATATTAGTACATTCCCAGAAGAATTTAAGACAGATATCTAGACCATTTGTATATTTGTATATATAAGAATCTATGTGTTTCTGTTGCCAACAAATCTGTCACTTTATGTAAAACTAGAATTTTTTTGAATCAGGGAAGCATTCAGAGAAATGTCACATGGAAGAAATGAACACTATTTTCTTTATAAAAATTTAAGAAAAAAAGAAATAATAGAAGAAGTTGGATTCTAGAAAATAAAGGAGAAAAGTGTATGAAGTCACATGCAGTGAATGACTCACTAAATTTCAAATTAAGACATTGATATGCAGTGTATTCATGTTGGAAAGATTCATTCTGTATGATATGGAGAAGTACAGTGATTAAATGTAAAAATAAGAAAATATAAAAAAATTGAGAACCAACATTTACTATTATGAAAGTTAATTGTAGAAACCATAGGTCTTAAAATGTCTGATATTAGTTGTAAATGTTAAAATGGAGTTCAGAAAATTTGCTTAAGAATGGGAGAAATAGGTATTACTTTAGTGTCTTCTTGCATTCAGAAAGGAACTCTTCTTTTTCCTTTTTTTCCAGAGGGTAAAGAAATGATCTTTTAATAATATCAGAGGTTCCCTAGGTTAGGCATTAAGTTTGGGATGCTCTAGAATGTCTTGTTGAGAAAACTAGGCACCTCTTTTTTCTGAAAGCACTTAAATATAGATTTGGTCATCATAGGTCTATCAAATTAATTTTTACATGATATTCTATAAAAAGATAAAGTGATGGATTAAAATGATTTGAAGTTCTTCCAGTCTTTATGATTTTTTATTTAACTTTCTCATGATCACCTTGATAATATCAACATATTCAGATAATAGTGAAATTTAAATATTTCAGTCCTTGTTTTAACCCCTGAAAAGTTTTAGTAATTTAGTTCATAAAAATCAACTCCAAAATGCAAATTTGAAAGTGACTTAAGTGAGGGTGAGTGGTAGAAAAACTGTTGCTGTATAAGGAACTAATTTCAAGATCCTACGGAGATACAGCAACACTGAGCAAAGACTTATAAAAATAATAAAAAGTGATCACAATAACTATGAGAATGTAGATATTACACCTAATTATGGCAGGCCATTGTTTTGTACTGAGCTCCCTTTATAGGCCCCAACAGACCAGACCAAATGGTGTCACTTTTGCTAAATGCCACATAACCAAATTGAGGTTCTGTTTTGTTTTGTTTTTAATTTTAATTGATATTTAATCACATATACATTTACAGGATACAACGCTGCATTTTTCAGCATGACCATGCTTATCAGTTTGGACAAAGGCATTACTATATAATCATCAGCAAATTGTTTTTTATTTTAAAAAAAGAATTATTTTATTTAACTTTATTTATTTATTTTTAATTTGACTAGAGAGGGAGAGAGAGAAAGAAGAAAAATGAGAAAGCAAGTCACCAGTTCTGGGACTCATACCATGGTGAGCCTTATAGGAGTCCAGTGCCCTTGACTGCCATGCCACCTACGGGTACCAGCAAATAGCTTTTTTCTTTTTTTATTCTCAGTTACTTTATAATATGAGAATATAAAGTCAGTACATTTTGGTTCAAAACCCTAAAATTGTTATACAGGATTATGGGATAAAACCTTAGATTATATTTAGAACCTCTTCTGATTTTTTTTTTTTTTTTTTTGGAGAGGTTTTTCGCTATAGGGCGCGTGCGCTCGCCAGACAGACAGAGAGAGACTTAGAGACAGAAAGCGAGAAATCACCCCCCAGGGGGGATGGCCATGCCGCAATCCCCTCTCCTCCATTCTCCTCTCGGGATCTTGGGCACGCATGCACACGCGCCCGGCGTGAGTTTTAAGTCACTGGGTCCAGGACGCGAACCGCGGTCAACTACGTGGGAGTCCAGCGACATAGCCATTACGCTAACTGCTGGTTCCCCTCTTCTGTTTTTTAAAGCTTTCCAGGAGTTCTTTTTATTTTAATTTAATTTTAATTTGTTTTATACATTCAAACACTATACATCATTTGGCTTGTAAAGAGAATTCTGCCATTATGAATACACTTCACACCAGTCCAGCTGTGGATAGTATACACATTATCATCAACTGATAATAATCAATTTCTGTGTCCCTTAAATGTCTTGCCTCTCTATTTTTCTCCACAATATCTTTCTTCACACTCTCCCTCTTATCCCACCCTCTTCCAACACTGTATCCAATATCTATAACCACTTCTCATGCTGCTATATCCTCTAATCTTTCAGTTTCCACCATAGAGTGTGGATAGTCAGCATATGTTAAGTGGAGACATACCTTGTCTCTCTTTCATAGCCTGACTTGCTTCACTCAGCAGTAAATCTTTCATATTCATCCATTTTCTATCAAAAGCCAGGGAGGTTTTTGTTGTTGTTGTTTTCTGAGTAGTATTCCATAGAGTATATGTGCCACACTTTTTCAATCCATTCATCTGTTTGTTGACATTTAGGTGGGTTCTATGTCTTAGCAATTGCGAATTATGCCTCGATAAACTAGATGTGCAAGCACTTTTCTGCTGAGCATTCTCCTGTCCTTGGGGTAGATACACAGGAATGTAATTACTGGATCATATGGTAGTTCTATTTGTAGATCTTTGAGGAACCTCCATATTATTCCACACAGTGGCTGGACTAATTTACATTCCTAACAGCAGTGTAGGAGAGTTACCCTTGCTCTATAGCCCCACCAGACTTATCTTTTTCTTTTTTAATTTTGCCATTCTGACTGAGGTTAGGTGGTATCTCATTGTGGTTTTGATTTGCATCTCCCTTATGATAAGGGATGCTGTACATTTTTTTCAGATTCTTTTTGGCTGTTCATGTGTCTTGTTAGAGAGTTTTTTTGTTCAGCTCATTTTGCCATCTTTTAATTGGATTGATCATTTTTTGGGGGTGGGTAAGCCACTTGAGTTCCCTGTGTATTCTGGTGATCAATTCCTTATCTGAGGCATAATTTACAAAAATATCCTCCCATTCTGAAGGTTGTCAATTCATACTAGTTACTGTGTCTTTTTTCTGTGTGGAAACTTCTTAATCTGATGTAACCCCACTTGTCTAATTTTGATATTATTGCCCTTGCTTTGGGCATCTTATTTAAGAAGTCTTTGCCTACCCCGATGTCTCCTAGAGTTTCCCCAGAGATTTTCACTAGTAGTTTTACAGTTTGAGGTCTTACGTTTAGATCTTTGATCCACTTTGAATTGATTTTTGTCAATGGTTAGAGATAGCGACTCAAATTCATCTTTGTGCAGGTTGATACCTGGTTTTCCAGCACTATTTGCTAAAGAGGTTTTCCTTTGCTCACTGGATTGACTGGTACCCTTTGTCAAAAATCAGTTGACTGTATGTTTTAAAGAATAGTTAACCCCATTCTACTTAAGTTATTTTTAAAGATCCAAGAGAAAGGAACTCTCCAAATTCATTTTATGAGGTCTCCATCACCCTTCTCTGCAAAACATATAAGGATATGACAAAGAAGAAAAACTACAGGTCAATATCTCTGATGAACATAGACACGGAAATTCTCAACAAGGTACTAGCAAATTATATCCAACAACATATAGAAAAATTATACATCACAACCAGGTAGACTTTATTCCAGGGATGCAAAGACGGTTCAACATACACAAAACCATAAATGTTAATACACCATATAAGCAGAAAGAAAGATTAAAACCATATGATCCTATCAACTGATGCAGAAAAAGCATTTGAAAAATTACAACCCTTCATGTTAAGACTGTAAAATTGGCATAGAAGGGGGTAATTCCTCAACACAATAAAAGTTATCCATAAAAAAATCCATGCTGACATCATACCAAATGGGGAAAAGCTGATTACAACTTTCTTCACTCCTTTTCAATATAGTGCTGGAAATTCTAGCTAATACAATCAGAAAAGGGAATGAAATAAAAGGTATTTGAATAGAAAAAAAGAGGTGAAATTATCTCTATTTGCAGATGACATGATTGTTTACATAAATGACCCAAGGGTATCCATAAAAAACTCCTGGAAGTAATAAATGAATACATTAAAGTAGCAGAATGCAAAATCAACCTACGAAAATCTATAACATTTCTATAGCATTTCTATATTTGAACAACAGTTCTGAGATAGACCCAAAGAAAATAATTCCATTTACTATAGTCACAAAAAGTATAAGATATGTAAGAATAAATCTAATCAAAGAAGTCAAAGACTTCCACAAGGAAAACTATGAATAGCTAAAAAAGAAATAGAAAATGAAACAAAAAAGTGGAAGGATATCCCTTGTTCTTGCATCAGAAGAATTAATATAGTCAAAATGAAAATTCTTCCGATGTTAGTCTACATATTTAATGCAATCGAATAAAATTACCAGAGACATGCTTCACAGATCTGGAAAAGACAACTGTCGAATTTGTCTGGAATCATAATAATCCCCATATTGCCAAAGCAACCTTGGCATCTCACTCCCTGACCCCAAAATATTTTACAAAGCTGTGATAATCAAAATAGCCATGGAATTGGCACAAAGGCAGACATATGCACCAGTGGAATACAACAGAGACCCCAGAAATAAACCCAAATTGAGGTTTTAAAAAAGCAGAGAGATCCCTACACAGACTAGTTTTTCCTGAAAACAGGGAATTTCTCTCTACTAGAGTCATTGTAATAAGGAATCCAGCAAAAGAAGTAGCCTGAAATAACCTGATTTTAGGCACTCATCATTTTTCTGTTGGTCTGATGATTATACCCACCTACTAAACCTACTGTTCGTTATTGCCCATTGGGAGTTCCTATTCTATTTTGTAGAATGAAGGCTGCCCTGATTTATTTATCTCATTGACTTTCTATAGCAATCTGATGAGGTAGGTATTAATGTTACCCCTATTTTACAAGTTTTTTTTTTTTTTTTTTTTTTGAGAGGTTTTTGCTATAGGGCGCATGTGCTCACCAGACAGACAGAGAGAGACAGAGAGACAGAAAGTGAGAAATCACCCCCCAGGGGGGATGGCCATGCCTCAATCCCTTCTCCTCCATTCTCCTCTCAGGATCTTGGGCACACACGCACATGTGCCCGGCATGAGTTTTAAGCCACTGGGTCTGGGACACTAACCGCGGTCAACTACATGGGAGTCCAGCGACATAACCATTACGCTAACTGCTGGTCCCACAAGTTTTGTTTTTTTTGTTTGTTTGTTTTTTTTTTTTTTTTTTTTTTTTAAAGTGCTAGAGAAGCTAGCCTATTACAATTTTTAGAATTTCTTTCCTTCTTTCCTGAGAGAGAGGCAGAAAGAATGAGATAGCTAACCCCCTATAACAGTCACTTACATGATGATCCTCCCTCAAGCTTCTTTAGCCACTTAGAATCAACTGCCCAGCTTATACCTATAAACCTAGATTCTCTGTGTGTCCTCCAGATTGCAGAGTGGCACACTAATGCTTTGCCATCACAGCTGGAATGTAATTTTATATCATAAATTTAGTCAGAAATCTGTGGTCCTTGTCGGGCTGACCTTTTATGTTTCCTTGTTCTTAGGAAGCATTGTCCTACTCTGCCTCTTGTCCACTGTTTCAAAACGCTGATTTCCAAGACCAGCAGTTAGTGTAATGGCTATTTCACTGGACTCCCATGTAGTCGACCACAGTTCAAGTCCTGGACCTGGTGGCTTAAACTCATGCCAGGCACATGTGCGTGCGTGCCCAAGGGACTGTGGCATGGCCATCCTCTCTGGAGGGTGATTTCTTGCTTTCTGTCTCTCTGTCTCTCTCTGTCTTTCTAGTGAGCGCTCACACCCAATAGCAAAAACCTCTCCAAAATTTTTTTTTTCTTTTTCTTATAATAATGTGTAGTGAAAGGGAGGTCAGCAGGTCCTATGAGGAAAATCAAAACTGAAAAATTCTATAATAAATGGAAAATGTTGCCTAACTCCCTATTCAGAGTGAGGAGTAAGCTGCACTACTCTTAAGGGAAAATGGCTGTGCAGTGTAACTTGACTGATTGGGCCAAATGTAACTTTACAAAGATCTCTCTGTTCTAGAATACCGTAAAAGTGGTGTAAATATTTTTATGCTCATAAAAAAGGTCACATAACTTATTAAACAATGGCTGAAGTTGGATGAATAAATTGGATCCCACATGACTGACTGTACAGTTTGAATCTAGGAGGCTAGAAAAACATACCAGGCACATGTGACTGCATGCCCAAAATTCTGAGAGGAGAATGAAAGGGAAGGGATTGTGGCATGGCTATCCTCCCTGTAGGGAGGTGCTTCTTCATGTTCCCTCTCTCACTCTCTCTTTTTTTTTTCTTTTCTTTTCTTTTTTTCTTTTTTTTTTTTTTTTTTTTTGAGAAATTTTTGCTATAGGGCACGTGCGCTCGTCAGACAGACAGAGACGGAGAGACAGAAAGTGATAAATCCCCCAGAGGGGATGGCCATGCCACAATCCCTTCTCCTCCATTCTCCTCTTGGGATCTTGGGCACACATGCAAATGCTCCTGGTGTGAGTTTAAGCCACAGGGTCTGGGACTTGAACTGCGGTCGACTATGTGGGAGTCCAGCGACATAGCCATTATGCTAACTGCTGGTCCCTCTCTTATTCACTTTCTTTCTCTCTGGCAAATGTGCATGACCTATAGCAAAATTACCAAAAAAAAAAAAAAATTTGCTATGTTGAAGGAATGGAAGGTCAAATTGTTAATGTGGTGGCCAGCAGATGATGTAGTGGTTGAGTTTCTGGTCTCCCACATAGCCAGTTGTGGTTCTAGTTCCAGATCCTGCAGCTTGAAACTTATGCCAGGATTGAGGCGTGGCCATCCTCCCTAGCGGGTGATTTCTCACTTTCTCCCTCTCTGCCTCCCTCTGTGTCTCTAGTGAGCACAAATGCCCTATAGCAAACATTTCTCTCTAAAAAAATAATTATAGTGTGTCTACAAACAAAATTTTATTTTCACATTCCTGAATTGTAGGATCATAAATCTCTAATTCATTAACTTGGAGTAATTCATGAAATTTTAAAATTAATTCAGAATTTTTAAAAAAATGGTAAGTGGCTTGACACCCAGCTACTAGTAGTCACTTTTAATATCATCTTTGCATTTGAGGCTGAATTTAGCATGTTACAGTCACTTTAAGTGAATAGTATATAATAAATAACTACATCAATAGCATATAAGAACATTCTTGACCTTCAAGTAAAAGAATGAACACACAAATGAATATATGATGCGTAAATGGGCCAAAGTTCTGGTACAGTAAGAGAAAAAACTGTGAAAAAAAGCCAAATTTTTCTTAACTCCTTGGTTTACTTGACTGTTGAAATGTCTTCAAAGAGCAGACATTTTTCTGGATTGTTTCTACCTAAAAGAATATTTTTAGTACATGGAAAGTATAATTTATAATACAAAGTTTGACTAAGAAGAATCTCAAGACACTTACTTAACAATTATTCTCCATGGGCAACATTTTTATAATCAGACACTTGACTTGGCTCAAGCTAATATAATAATGTATCTATCTATAAACACACACACATACAAACTCACATATAACATATGGATATATATATATACACACAACACATCAACATATTATACACACCCATATACACACAAACCCTTTTACATACATGTATTTTTTGTTGAGATTTCAGCTAATGGATAATTTCCATTAATCTAGCTTCACAACAAATTCTCTTTCCAACAATTCCTGATTATAAATAAGACTGCAAAAATTACCTATGTCCAGTATGTCTAAAACCTTTTCAGCTTGCCTAGTACGGAGGAATATATTAAATTATTTGAGATTTGGAAGACATCTTCAATAGCTTTCACATATATCACCATAGATCTACATTTTAGTGGTTAAAATATTTGGCAAAATATTATTTTTTCCAATTTGGAAAAGACATATTTATTTTTATGTTAAAGGGTTTACAATTATGTAACAAGTGATGTTAAAAAAAATGCAACTATGGTGGCACAGGTGGAAGGGAGCCACGGTGTGACTTTGGAATGATATTTATTTATTTATTTTTTTACTTTAATTATTTGTCTTTTCTTATTTACTTTTTAAAATTTCATTTTCTTTAATACATTCAATCACATTATTTAGCTTACAAAGTGAATATTTCAACATGTGTACATTTCTCCCTAGTCCAGTTGATAAAGCTATAAAATATCTTCAACAGATAATACCACATTTCTTTGTCTCATGAATGCTTTGCCTCTCTATTTTTCTTCTAAATGTCCTTCCTCAGACTCTACTCTTTCACACACACTATATCTGGTATTTACATCCATTTACTGTGCTTCTATATCCTTAGTCAATCAGTTTCAGTCATAGAGTGTGGACAATTGGTATATATTAAGTGGGGACATACAATGTCTCTCCTTCACACATCCCAAGTTGTCTTGAACATGCCAGGTGCACCAGTGATCCTGAACTGCCGAAGATTTCCAGGGAAGATCATAGCATCTCAAGGGCCTGATGGGGGTTCCTCTCTCTCTCTCTCTATCTCTCTATCTCTCTCTCACACACATATGCAGTCATAAAAATAAATAAATAAAATTAGGAAAAAATAGGTATTTACCTAAATGAGTATGCATCTCTGATATAAATTATACTGGAAGGTATATAGAACTAACAGAGAAGAAATAAATAAAGACTAGTGAAAATCCTTCACATTTCTTACTATAACAAAAGACTTTTACAGTATATGAGAGCAAAACATAGTTGTTTCAGATACCAAAAGGAGGGAAAAAACCTGAAGGCAGGTGTAATTATTTAATTGAGCTTCACCATTGACATGGATAAAAATCTATCTCCCCAATAAAATCACAGTGGCATCTTGTAACTATAAAATATTAGGCTCCTACTTCAAGCACCCACACTTACTACAGAAAAATGACTCTTTAAGCTGTGTTCACATTTGGCCTCCAACTCCAGTGAGGACAAAACAGGAGGAAATAGGGCTATAATACTATCTGAGTGATTTAGAACAGGCAAGGAAAGGCACTATTGCCTGAAAGTTTATATACTCATAGATAAGAGGTTATGTGACCAGGATGATATACATCTAGCCCTGCCCAGAAGCTGACGAATACAGTGCTGCATGATTCTAGATGTCACTAAATGAATGAATGAAACATGAGTTATTAGCATGTGCTGGAAGGGAGGAGGGCAGACAGAGTGGTTCTATTCTTATCAAATTGATACCTAAGTACTAGATCTAGAATTCTTAATCCAATGTCCTAAACCAACCATAGATGAAATCTATAAACTCCTTGAAATTAAATGTACATAATTTATGTGTGTATGTCTGAATATTTTTTATAAGGAAACAAGACCTGAATCTTGCACTGGATTTTCTGTATAGCCTGTAGTCTCTCACACACACATTATAAGTAAATAACACTTTTAAAAGTTAACCTAGAAATTATTATAGGAAAAGGAAGAGTCATCTAGTTTCAACTGTGAGGTATTTAATGTGTTGTGGCCTCTTAATGAAGAACGGAATCCTATAATTTCTGACATTTACATTCCTACCTGCTTTTCCTTCCAAGAACATGCCCTGCCCCACTAAGGAAATTCTGATTTGGAATATTATTTTACAAATTCAGTTTAACTCCTTTCTGCCTATGACCCTGGCCTGTCTCTAACTACATCTTTTCCCCCTCAGGCTCTATGCCTGGCCTATCGATACCCCCTGTAATTTTTAGTGTGTTTCTGTTTTCTCTGACCCTTTGTAGACACAGTTTTTCTATCTTAAGCATTATAAACACCTTTCATCTTCAACTGATTAACCCAACTTGTACTCCAAGGCTCCTCTCTGGTGATTTTCAGCCAGGACCCTGGGCAAATTTGTCAATGCACATATCAAACTGCATGAAAATAATGTTCCTTTACTTTTTTCCCTTATTAAATTGGATCATTCCTTGAGATCATATATGTTTAGTATTTTATTCACCTTGGTAGTCCTACAGCCTCACACTGCATTAAGCACATAAAGGGTCAATAGTCTTTATTGAATAGTTAATTGTCTGGAAAAAATGAGTTCTGCTGACCAAAATGGTTGATGGGCTTTCTTTTTATAGGTTGCCTGTGTTTTAAGCAAAGAAAACACACACACACACACACACACACACACACACACGGACATACACACCCCTAAGAAAATTAATGGCTACTTTTGCAACTAAATTCATATAGAAGGATATCTGATAATAAGAGAACCTTTCTCAAGTCACCAAAATGACTGAACTTCCCTTATATCATTGAAACCTACTACTCTTAATTTATTAAATACATGTCCTATTTGAAAGGACTTCACAGAATTCACATATTTTGAAAACACTGTGGTTAGAGTTCTCAAGAAATATAATTTAAATGTAATTTCTATTTTGTCAGAGTGACAGCTATTCTAGTAATCTGCTAGTATTAAACTGGGAGCACTGAGACTTACATTCTACCTATTTACTCTCTTAGTGATGTCCTTAGGGGCAATGGTTTTCAACGGACTGTGTAGTAGATATTGTGATATTCGACCACATGCTCTGTCGGAACCCGAGGACTCATTCTATAGTTGCTGTCAGTGCTGCTGTCCGAGAGTTTTCAACTATCACGAGTTCCTATTTGTCTTGAGTTGAAGAGAACTCAGTCACACAGTCTCACTTTGTCTCTGGTGAAGAGACATGAATGTCTGCATGCAATGAATGGTTCACAGAAAAATAAAGTCCTTGCTACTTCTCTCCACCTTAAGATTACTTAGAAGGGCCATGTCTGCTTCACATATTCACGTTGACTCACCTTTTCTGGAGACTGTATTACAGTCCAAATTCCCCCTTTGCTGAAATAAGCTTCTTTTACTTTCCTTCTTTCCACAGGTGCTAATTCTGAGAACATTTCCTAATGAATTCTGGTTCTTGTATTGAGAATGGATAAAAATAAGTACAGAGGACATAGTGGTAATCCTGAAATAAATTTTGATGGTAAGAGTGGAGATGATGGAAAAATTTGGATTTTCCACAACAGAATTTCTTAGCAGACTAGGTATGGGTCATGAGAAAAAAGTAAAAATTCAAAGATAATTTCAATTATTTTGGCATGAGTACTTAAAATGATGGGAGAAGAGGCTATATTTAAGGCATATTTGGAGAGAGTAATTAAGAATTCATATTGAAGTATGTTGAGTATGAGATGTCATTTGATATTCAGTGGAGATATCAAGTAGATAACTAGATTAGTAGGTCTACAATCTAATAAACCACTCTAAAAGAGTAGATTTAATTTTAGAAACTTTGGCATGTACTTATTTTTAGATCTATCAAAATAAAAGCTCATGGTAATAAATAAAGAAGAGAAGAAGACTAAAAACTGAGACTTAGAACACACAATTTAGAGACTGGGCAAAAGAACCACCAAAGACTGAGATTTAATGACCACTGAGGTAAGACAAATGCCATGGGAGACTCATTATCTTGGAAGAGACCTGGGAAAGTATAAAAGAAGAAGGGTGTGATCAGCTACTTCAAACAGTACCTGTAAGTCAAGAAATTGGCTTTGGTCATTAGAGTTTTTTGTTTGTTTTTAACCTCTTCAGAGGATGAATGCATTCACTAGAGAGAGACAGAGAAAGAGTGAGGAAGAAATCACCTCCAACGGGGCATGGTAACACCACAATCTCTTCTCCATTTCTCTACCCTATCAGAATTAGGGGTTTGTACAGGGTTTCAGGGCACTGGGTCAGGATTCAAACTGCATGGCTGGCTGTGTGCAATCTGACTCCCATAACCACCAGGCCATGGAGCTGGCCGAGGTAACTTTGACAGTGATAATGAGTAAAGCATTTTAAATAGAGTGATGAGATAGAAAATACGATTAGAGTGGGGACCAGCAGTTAACGTAATGGCTATGTCGCTGGACTCCCACGTAGTCGACCACGGTTCACGTCCTGGACCCGGTGGCTTAAAACTCATGCCGGGCGCGTGTGCGTGGGTGCCCAAGATCCCGAGAGGAGAATGGAGGAGAAGGGATTGCGGCGTGGCCATCCCCCCTGGGGGGTGATTTCTCGCTTTCTGTCTCTATGTCTCTCTCTGTCTGTCTGGCGAGTGCATGCGCCCTATAGCGAAAAGCTCTCCAAAAAAAAAATTAAATTAAAAAAGCAATACGATTAGAGTGAGTTTATAAGAATGAAGAGAAGAAATGAAGCATCTTTAACAGATATGGGAGACAGTAATAAGGAAGTAGTTGTCAGGAAAAGTGCAGTTTTTTTTTGTTTTTTTTTGTTTTTTTTTTTTTTTGGAGAGGTTTTTCGCTATAGGGCGCATGCGCTCGCCAGACAGACAGAGAGAGACATAGAGACAGAAAGCAAGAAATCACCCCCCAGGGGGGATGGTCACACAGCAATCCCTTCTCCTCCATTCTCCTCTCCGGATCTTGGGCACGCACGCACACGCGCCCGGCGTGAGTTGTAAGCCACCGGGTCCGAGACACGAACCGCGGTTGACTACGTGGGAGTCCAGCCACATAGCCATTACGTTAACTGCTGGTTCCCAGGAAAAGTGCAGTTTAAAAATTTTTTCTCAAAGAAGAAATAACAGCATATTTGTATGTTGATAGAAATGATCCAGTGGAAAGTGCAAAACAAATGATACAAGAGAAAGAAGAAATAATTTTGGGAACAATAAACTTGTATTAAATTAGAGAGAATAGGATATACTAAACAATTGAAATGTTGTGTTAGATATAAGCATGGTAATTTAGTAATAAAAATAAACATGAGTTTTTCATGTGCTGGAAATAAAGACAATGTACACATGTAAGTGATTATTTGTAAAGCAGTCCTTACAAATAATAGGCTGAAGTTCCTCCATAATTGTGTTAACTAAAAACTATATAATGAAGTTGGATAAGCTAGCTGATGTTTTAAAAATGCAGTGTGAGATATAATCAACCCAAATGTCCAAGAACAGATTAGTGGGTTGAAAAATGTACTTTATGCAATAATACTTAGATATAAAAAACAATGAGACTCTGACATTTGATACAAAGTAAACAAATATGGAAAACATAATGCTAAGCAAAGCAAGCCAGATTGTAAAAGACAGGCATTATATTTCCTCACTTAATATTTATCAAATGGCTGCCTTCTAGAGCAGAAACTGAAAGATGGAATAGTATGACAGGGAGGGAAACTATAGATATTAGAAACAGTATAGGAGGAGGTAGGTAAGATAAGGTGGGTAACGGGATGGAAGGGAGGGGATTGTGGGAAAAAACAACAGACCATTTAACAGACACAAAAATGAAAAGTTATCTATTGATTATAATGTAAACAGTAATGTCTTTTTTTGGCTAATATGGACCAATTTAATTCTGGGAAGAACCATGTTGTATATTACAGAGATGATTAAATTAAATGATAAAAATGTAATAGTGAAAACATAAAGTGAATGGTTTTGTTTTTTATTTATTTATTTATTTTTCTGTAGGGCATGTGCACTCACCAAAGAGAGACAGAGCAAGGAGAAATGAGAAATCACCCCTCAGAAAGGATGGCCATGCCACAATCCTTTCTCCTTCCTTATCTTCTTGGGATTCTGAGCACACGCGCGCACACACACACACACACACACACACACACACACATATGTCCAGTGTGATTTTCAAGCCACCAGGTCCAGGGCTCAAACCATTGTCAACATGTGGGAGTCCAGTGCCTTAGCCACCATGGTAACTGCTGGCCCCCAAAGTGAAAGAATTTTAAAGGCAGAGTACTAGAAAATGTTTGTTTGTTTTATAGTTTTAGTATGATTAAATTTGAACCTATCTTCCTAATATGAAATAGGCCCAAATCCAAACATTACATGTTTTTATAAATATTTTTGTGTATAAAGTGATTTTTCTTACATATTAATTTAAGGAAAACACTGTATAGCACATGTTAATGGAGTAAAAAGCAAAAATATGCCTAGGAATAGTGAGGATTATCAAAACTCTAATTAATCTTCAAAAGTAGAACAGTAAAATGTATTGCTTGAAGTTAGATTTTTATCATATTTCACACAAAATGAGTTAAATGCCTGCTAGCGTTTCCTGGAGCATTCATTAGATAGCATATTGCTAAGGATGGGAACTGAAAAGATCTGGAAAAGCAGTGAGCATCCTAGATATCCAGATCTAACAAGTCAACTTGATAAATGACATTTAAACATCAGTTAAATTACAACAGCAAATTCTGCTGTTGCAGATACAGGGAACAGTGTGTGTGTGTGGGGGGGGGGCGCATGAGGGAAGCGGGAGAGGGTAAGAGGAATGGAATCAAGAGGAAAAAGAAAGAAGCAAAACATTTTAGGGGCACAAAAATGGAAAATTATCTGTTGATAATGTATATGATAATATCTTTAACTGGCAAATATACAGTGCATTCATGCCAGGAAAATTCATTTTGTAAGTTGTAATGATATAATTGATACACACACACACACACACACACACACACACACACACATATACATATATGGATATGTATATATAAAACAGCATATTCTATGGTATTGAGCCATTTCACTTACAAATGGGAGCATCTGAAAACAACCTATGAAATTTTCTTCGATTTTCTCTGTTATCCATATAGGTTCAAACTACATTTCTGCTGCCATTTATGTTTATTCAGTGGCATATTGGGGAAGACTACATGCAAGAACCCTTTCTTTTCTAACTCCTGTTCACCTGTTAAAAGATTACTTTTCAGTTATGAGTTTTGCTCCTTTCTCAATTTGTATTAATTTTTTTCTTTAATTGGTTGGCTAAAAACAAGTATAATCAGAGGTAAATTATTACCATTAAATGAAGAAATATTTATTGTAGTATGGATGATCTATTTTAGGTCAAAGCAATCTGATCCTCCTAAAATCTTCATCTTCTGTCACCATAGGAAAGTCAGGGCTCTAAGGAAAGGAATAAAGAACTAATGCTTTGCATATGAGATACATTTTGCAGGTAACCTTTACAATGCCTACCGAGTTCATTATGTAGATCAAATCTGAGTCATGTGTTTGTGTTAGGTTCTGTAGAACAAGTAAATGCTCCTTAAATTGCCTCCTGATTATTCACTCATTGTGAAGATTTGGTACAAATACTTCTGCAATAGTAAGCAACAAGAGTGGTCAATAGCATAACTTAGAATGCTGCGTGAAGTGTGTCGTGTTGGAAAGACATTTATCAATGAAGAAGCAGATCTCTACCTATTATTTATCTGGTTATCATCTATTATCTACCCACCTTCCTCCCTATATACCTCCTTATCTTTTGATATGTATGATAAATACATAAATACATCTCCTGCTAAGGTGCTAAACATGGTGTCTTATTTTTAAGAAAGGGAAGAGGGGGCTGGTTTTCTGGTTATGAAGGTCTACAATTAGTAATCACAAAGAGAAACCAGAGTTTGAATTCTGGGCATTTAACCAAAATACTTGTATTTTTGAGCATTTGTGTGGTAAATATTAAAAACATGTCTGCCAGGTTACTGTATGGATTTTTCAGTGAATCCTTAAGACATTGCTTTTGGTATATTTATTCATTCATTTTTTAGGTTTCGCTATAGGGCACATGCACTCACCAGAGGATTACAGAGAAGAAAAGTAAAATAATCTTCTTGGGGGGTGGGGGAGAATGGTCATAACACAATCCCTTCTCCTTTCTTCTCCTCTTGGGACTTTTGGTATGTACACACATGCGTGTTTCTCAAGCTCTCAAGTCCAGGATTTGAACTGTGGAGTCAGTCATATGGGTGGGGTTCACCTTAACCATCACACCACCAGCTGCCACTTGTTTAATTTTTTAAAGTATTTATTTTCTCCTTACAAGGCCCTTTACAATTAAAAAACTCTTTTATTTATTTTTTGAGAGGTTTCTTGTTTTGTTTTGTTTTTCTATAGGGTTCATGCACTTGCTGGAGACAGAGAGAACGAGAGAAAGAGAGAGAGACAGCGAGAAATCACCTCCTGGGGGCGGGGGCATGGCCAAGCCTCAGTCCCTTTTCCTCCATTATTTTCTTGGGATTTTGGGCACTTACACACATGTGTCCACTGTGAGTTTTAAGCTATTGGGTCCAGGATTCAAACCATGGTCAATATGTGGGAGTATAGCAATGTAATCTGCTGGACCCTAAAACACCCTTTTTTTATTTTATTTTTTTTCTAAAACACCCTTTTAAGGCAATGCAATACTTTCCTTGCCATTGCCGCATAGTCATGGACTGTCTCACTTCTTTTTTTTCTGAGCATGTAATCAAGAAAAGAAAAACATAAAGTGTTATTCTGGTGCTAGTCCCATAGATCAGTGGTTAAGTGTTGTGCATTGGGAGCTGGATTCCATGTGGTCAACTGTGGTTTAAATCCTGGCTATGGTGGCTAGAAAAACACTGGTTGTTTGTGCAGGTGTATCCAGATTCCTGACTGCATAGAGAAGGGGAGGCAAAAGGATTGAGACGTGACTGGGGTCCATCGAGTGGTTAGAATATTCTTTCTCTGGGGGCCAGCAGGTGGCGTGGTGGTTGGGAGCATGGACTCCAACATGGCTGACCACAGTTTGAGACCTGTCGGCTTGCTTTCTCACTTTCCCTCTCTCTCTCACTCTGTTCCTCTCTGGTCAAATTCAAATAAATAAATTAATTTAAATAGAGGTATATATATATTTTTTTTTTTAAAAAAAAGAATATTCTTTCTCTTTGGTGAACATATGTGTCCCCTACAATTAAGAAAGAAAGAGAGAGAACAACACGTTATCCTGATGGTCAAGTGCTATATTTATCTATAGGCTCTGATCAAACAATCTTGTTTGTTTTATTATTCCTGCAAATATCCCACTCAGACTAGAGCCTCTTACGCATTGAATAATCTAACTGAGCAATATTAGCCATTTATTTCTTCAATACAAAGAAAGCAGAAAGAGGACAAATTTAAGGATTAATAACTGATTTTTAGGCCACAGGGCAAATCTGGAATTAGTTGTTGCCAATTCCATCAAAGATAAATAAGAGGGGACAGAGTTAAAATTACATTTCTTTAAAAATAAAAATAGCCTAGAGGATATCATTTTATTTTTCTAGACTATATCCCTAATACCAATTTAGGTTTATAACCAGGGCTATTTTCTTGTCTAAAAAGTTCATACTAACCTTTAAAGGTTGTGTGAGTTTGTGTTTGTGTGAGTTTGTTTGTATGTGTGTGTATGTGTGTGTGTGTGTGTGTGTGTGTATACAAGAATGCATCTCCAAGCATTTGAAATGAAAACTTCTACCATGCTTTTGCCATATAAAAATATGCTATGTATAATAGAAACCCAACATATGGAATATTCACACACTGCTGGGTGTAAATATCAAACCAAATGTCTTGAAAAACTCTAAAGTTGTATGTATTTAAAAGTGTCTGACTCTGTATCCTGGAAGGTAAGCTGAATTTCAATGCAGCATTCTTATCACCTGGCTTAATTAACCTGTATTATTTTTTTATCAGTCTGTCAATATGACAATTTATGAGTACACTTTCATGACCGCTCATATTTTCCTCTAAATGTCTTGCATTTCAATTGTAATAGGAACTAACATACTTTGGCAGAACAGTTAGATATAAAAGTATGCTCTGGGTGGGAAAAGGCAGGTTGCACCCGAGATGGTGATGTAGTCAGAAGCTTCTGACCGTAGTTTCTTAGAAGGATTCATTCCTTCTGATGAAAGCTAGCATGGCAAAATGAATCCTGGGATGTGAAAAAGCACATTATATAATCCATTCTGATGACGTAAGTGGTGAAGACAAAGAGGTAACTGATGATTTAAACAGCAGAATGGAAGTTTTTCATATTATGAATTAATGTTTATATTTAAAATTAAAGTTCACCTTTATAAAATGTACTATTCTCTCAAAAATTTAAGTAAATAGGAAGAAAGGGTCTCATCCTGTTGTACAATTCTAAAAAGCCATAGGTAGCACAGCAAGGTGTTCCGAGGCAAAGATTTGTAGAGTGCTCTTGCACAGGGTAGTCAACGCCAGGACCCAGAATCCTTGTCTTGTTTAGAGACTTGACTGAGAGCGTCCCAGGGATAATATGTATTGGACTCAAATAATTTAATGGATCCCAAATCCGAGGCATTTTCAATCTGTTAATCAACTAAACTAGGCAATAGGTTCATTCTTCAAAAAATATGTAAGTGGTACAGTTCAATGGCCTTCACACAAATAAACACCATATTGTCTTATGTTTCACTTTTTTTGAAATGTATTTTTTCAGAGAGAGAGAGAAAGAGAAACAGAGAGGAAGGAGGGAAAGAGAGTGAGCCAGCCCCCATGGGATTCAGTGCCATGATCCACTCAGCTCCATCCAGTCCAGATCATGGTCACACATGACGTGCTCTGTGTGTAGGAGGCCCCAGGACATGAACAGAGGGCTTCCCATATATGTGCAGTTGCATGACTGTTGTGCCACCTTTTGGTCTCTAAAATTCCATTTAGAAAACACTGTTTATAATAACAACAAATATTACATCATCCTTGGTATAAACATAACAAAACATTGCAAGATATTTAGCAGTAGAACTCTATGGAAATTATAATAGAATAATTAAATAAATTTAGACACATACAGAGGTCATGGGTAAGAAAGGTCCTTACAAAATTAATAGGACTCCAGTTAATATCCTAACAAGATTTTGTAAAATGTTTATAAATTATTAGCACCCAAGAATATTCAAGATATTCATGAGGAAAACTAACGAAGTGTATTAGGATAATTATAAAGATATCGTAAATAATCAGATTCTTGTTTTTTTTTTGTAGAGGTTTTTGACTTAGGACATGTACACTTGCTGGAGAGAGAGAGAGAGATAGAAACTGGGAGAGGGAAAGTGAGAAATCATCCCCTGGAGGGATGGCCATGTTCTAATCCCTTATTTTCTATTCTCAAGATCTCGGACATGCAGTCACACACACCTGTGAGGTTCAAGCCACTGGGTCCAGGACCTGAACCATGGTTGGACATATGGGAATCCAATGACATAACTGCTACGCCACCTGCTGGCCCCCAAATGAATAAGTTCTTTTTTTCTTTTTTTGGAGTGGTTTTTGCTATAGGGTGCATGCGCTCACCAGACGGACAGAGAGAGACAGAGAGACAGAAAGTGAGAAATCACCCCCTAGGGGGGTTGGCCACGCCGCAATCCCTTCTCTTCTATTCTCCTCTTGGGATCTTGGGCACGTATGCACACACTCCCAGCGTGAGTTTAAGCCACTGGGTCCGGGACTCGAACTGTGGTCGACTACGTGGGAGTCCAATGACATAGCCATTACACTAACTGCTGGTGCCATAAATAAGATTTTTAAGAAATAGTGGAATAGGGGACCAGCAGATGGTATAATGGTTATGTCACTGGACTCCCAGGACTCAACCGTAGTTTGAGTCCCAGACTTGGCAGCTTAAAATTCACGCCAGGCACTTGTGTGTGAGTGACCAAGATCCTGAGAGGAGAATGGAGAAGGGATTGCAGCATGGCCATGCCCCGGGTGGGGGGAGGGGGGGTGTGATTTCTTGCTTTCCATCTGTCTTTCTCTGTCTTTCCGGCGAGTGTGCACACAACCCATAGCAGAAATCTCTCACTAAAAATATATATAATAAAATAGGATCAAGAGCTTACACATAAATATGTGAATCAAGCATAGTGACTTAGGCCATTTGTGTTGCTATAGCAAAACACCAAAGATTGGGCAATTTACAAAAAATAGAAATTTATTTCTAACATTTGTGGAGGCTAGGAAGATCAGACTAGGAATTAACAAACATTTTCCTAAAATGTATAGTTAGTAAATATTTTAGACTATTGGGTCCATGTGATCTCTGTCACGACTACACTTAAGAAGCACAGGCTATTGGGCAAACAACATTATCTGCCATAGGAAATAATCCATAAATTAGGAAATGGTGAATAAATGGGGTTAACTAGACAAAAATGGAGATCAAAGAGATAAAAATGAGGAAACATTTTCCACATTGAGAGAATAACACAAATAAAATTCCGAAGATAGAAATCTTGGTCATTTCACTAACACAACAATTTGAGATAGCGTATAAAGGTGATTGTTAAAAAACAAGGTTGTAAAAACTAAAAATTTTATTATAAAATAGCACAAATTAATTACTAAAATGGAATATTATTCAGTCATCAAAGGATATTAATAAGGTGGTTTGAAACATGTACATTTTGTGGCTAATGTATAGTTCTAAAAATTTGTCAGAGTGCAGGAATACTCATCAAAGAGAAAGAGTGAGAGAGAAAGAAAATATCCTCCATGGGGCATGGTCACTCCACAATCCTTTCTCCTCCATTTCTCCTTTCTTTTGGGATTTTGGGCACACACACACACACACATACACACACACACGCCTGGCATGCTTCTCAAGCCACTGGGTCTCGAACTCAGAGTACACAGTTGGCCACGTAGGAGTCAGCTGCCTTAACCACCAAGCCAAGGGCTGTTTCCATGGCTAATATATATAGGTTTCCATTTGAAAATATATGTACTTTGTGGCAATATGTACAGTAAGTATAATAAATGTTTAATACAATGTACAAAGTGTGGATCAGCTACAGTGGTACAAGTGCAAAAGTGTCACTGTGAGGAGGCTGAAACCATGTGGGGGGTCTAAGTTCAATACCTGGCCCAACCTAAATAGGGCTGGCATGGGGGTGTCACCTGTGGTCCTAGCTAACTGGAGCTGGGGCAGAAGGATAGTTGCATGGAGAGATTCTGTCAAAAATACCTATTTGGGAGCCAGATGGCGACACACTGCTAAAATATGATACTTTGTCTCTTCCACATGGGAAAGTGGGTGGCTTATGTTTGAGTAACCTCCTGAGTGTGCTGGGCACATATTGCCCATGATCCAGGCCGGCTGAGGGTAGATTACATCATGGAGACCCTATTAAGGAAACTGTATTGCTATGTCTGTCTCTGTCTTTCTCACTCATGGAAGAAGTATCTAAGTAAATATTTTAAAAAGTCCTATCTCTCTCTCTATGTATACATGCCATATATATATATATATATATATATATATATATATATATGTTAAATATACTATATATTTGTGTGTATATATGCACATATATAATTTATAAGCATATATATACTTATCTGTGTGTGTATATACAATACATCATGTAAACAGTAAGTGTGCCCAGCTATGGTTGGCTCTCCCAGAGAGATACATATATATGGGTGTGTATGTATATGTATATATACATATATATACATATACATGAATATATGTGTGTGTATGTGTGTATATATACACACATACACACACGTATATATAAAACAGGTACAGTTGCGAAAGGATGATAGGATTATGAATGCTAAACTATTTGATTATTTTAAATATTTTAAATTTTGTCATGCTGGCATTTAAATGAATGAATTGAAATGTTAATTAGTTTTACGAGGAGCACATTTTTCTCCCTCTACTACCAAGTTATAAAGTATAATTGCCATGCGAAATTTTATTTTCTTCAAAATTCAAGCTGCCACATGTGGCTGTATAACATGTGCACTATACAAGGCAAGTGAGGCAAGTGGTAGTTTTTCACTCTTTGTCCAAATACGAGGCTCCACATGCTTGGAAAGAATCCACTTTTAATTCCTATGAAGTTATTGGGTTAGCCAGCATTACCCAAGGTGGAAGAATATATTATTATTTGAACTGAGATTTAAACTCGTCTTCCACATTCTTTTCTCAACTATCATGGCTGTTCAAAGTTAACTGTGAAACTTGCGAGCACACAAATGGAGTGCTCTGGAAGTTATACAAAAGCAGACAGTACCAGAGTTCATGGAATAATGAATATATTCTTATTGGGAAGTAGAAAATCTTTTAAAGAAAAAAATGTGTCAGGTAACTGTGCTCCCTTAAGTGACCTCTGGGGATTCCTATGGATGCTTTTTGCAGACAGCTCTTTTTTCTGTTCATTATTAAATTATTTCCTAAACTTCCCAGATTCTTTATAGTCTTATTTGACCTACAAAAAAAAAAAAAAAGACATTGCAGTAGGAGTTTCTTTTCCCTTCTGACCGAAAAAGAAGGGCGAAATTTGTGGAAGGTTTTCAGGAAAAGAGTGAACAACTTATCACAGAGAATTATGTGAAGGAAAGGGCCAAAATATAATTTGGTTTCTGTTCTCCCTGTTTAATCATGAGGGTTTCAGTCTTTGTAGTATGTCTTTTGGCATCATTATGAGAAGTCAGAGGCTCTCTTTGGTTTGAGTTGGTGGCATAGCATCTGAGCACAGTAATAACACAGAGCAAGTTTCTTACTTGCAATTCACGTAATAAAATGAAAACAAAAAGTTTTTTTTATAAAGTAGTTTAAAAAATATTTTAGACAATATGAATATCATTGTCCTGAAGTAAACTACCTTTCTCCCTAAGAAGGTCCTTGTTTCATGAACTTGGTTTTAGTATTTTTAGAGGTCAACTTTAACCAAAATAGCCTAATAAGATCAACTTCGTAGTTGATCTGAATGATAAACTTCAGAGCCAGTGGCATTTTTCTGCAAGTAGTACAGATTCATTTCACAAGTTGGCAATCTCATGTCCCCAGTCAATTCTGTTACCACATGGAAGAACTAAAATCAACAATCACTGCATTTATTAAATGTTATCACATATTCTAAGCACTTTACATGTTTTATGTACTTAACATAATATACCGCATGGAGTAATATTGTCATCTATTATTTATATATGAGAAAATGGAGACATTAAAAGCTAAGAACTTGTCTACAATAGTCAACTAATGTGTAAGTGACAGAGTTATATTCACACCTGAGAGTCCAGCCCTTGGGGTTTCGACCTATAGCTTCTCTCTTGTGACGGCTCTGATTGATCACACTGAATATTATATTCAGGTTAAAGAATCACAGAAATATGTGGGTCAGGAAGGCATATCTGTCAGCTTGTGCTTAAATTACTTCTGTATCAAGCTTATTGACTTCCCAACATCTTTGGAAATAAGAAACCCATTCTTTTGTAAATCTGCATGGTATACAGTTAGGGAAAAACAAAAGCCATTATTTATTTTCAGACTGTCCAGCTGACTTGGGAAAATATAAGAAGAGTACTGGACAGGTTCCTGGTGTTTATTCTTATTAATGGAGTTAAAAACAAAACAAAACAAAACAAAAACACCAGCAATGTCCTTATCTGTTTGACTGCCCGCTTTCCCACAATACATCTCATCCGGATAAAAGGTTGTTTTTTTTTTTTTTTTTTTTTTCATTAATGATGGAAACCCTTCACTCCCTATTACCATAGAACCCACACACTTTCAGTAGCATTTGTACAGTTTATAATGAAACCTTCATATTTTCATTGAAAGATTTAGTGAAAACCAATGTTCATAAGGAAAAGCCCTTTAGGGTAAGGCTTCCATGTGGCAATAGGAGGCCACCTATGAATTAGCAGGAGCAGGGTCAAGCAGCACAGGGCATTAAATGCTTACAGTGTGCTCTCATGGAAAAGGGCAGTAGGGCTAAGCAGGTGTCAGCTATACTACTCAACTTGAGTGAGGAATCCATCTCTGCTTAATACTCTTCATCAGGAGGGCCAGCACGTAGGACAGCAGTTAGGGTGCTGGACTCCCACATAGCCGACCTTTGTTCAAATGCTGGACCAAGTAGCTTGAAACTCATGCCAGGTGCATGTGAGCCCAAAATCCTAAGAGAAGAATGGAGGAGAAGTGATTGTGGCATGGTCATCCCCTCTGGGGGAGGTCAAAAAATTTCTTACTTTCTACCTGTCTCCCCAGCAAGCTCACACACCCTATATCAAAAAAATCTCTTTCTCTAAAAAAAGTAGAGAAGCAAAAACATTCTACTTCAGAAAGTAAGTAGTTATCTATCAGAGTCAGTATGCTGTTTTATAACAAATATTTATTTATTTATTTATTTATTTTGAGAGGTTTATGCTACAGGGTGCGTGTGCTTGCCAGAGAGATAAAGAGAGACAGAGAGACAGAAAGCAAGAAATCACCCCCCAGAGGGGGACGGCCACACAGCAATCCCTTCTCTTCCATTCCATTTTAGTCACACACGCACATGTGCCCAGTGTGAGTTTAAGCCACCAGGTCCACCTTGGTCGACTACATAGGAGTTCAGTGACATAGCCATTACGCTAACTGCTGATCCCTATAACAAATATTAGAATGAATGGACAACTAAATAAAACCCCACATAGGTAAACACCCCTTACCCTACAGTGACATGACCTTATCAACTATTTTAACAATTTTCTGATTTTAACTTCTGTTTTTGATCATTTCTGCTCTTATGTGGACTATTGTAATAGCTTTCTCATTACATGCTCTTCCTACAGTCTCTCAGCCTCTAATTCAGCTTCCACATGACTGTGTGAGTTAAGTTTCCATATCATATACCTTATCTGACCATTTCAGTGCTAAAAACTTTCAATGTAAGCTAGGTCCTATGATAGCATCCCATATTATTGATATGTAAATCAAGAATCTTTGCTTTTATCACCAATCTTTTCTAGTCTTCATTATCTAAAAATTCAGTAATTGCTGTTCTTCCCTTTAAGACTCACCTGACAATATGAAAATGACAAGACAAAGACAAGTGTGCAAACTCTCCTGAAGAATGCCACGCAAGGTTTAGTGAACCCTTTGGATTAAAAGTGGTTAGGCAGGGTTTTTATAAGTCATGAGTCATGGGCAGAATTATAAAAAATTATAAAATTATTGAAATGAAATAGATGGCACAAGAATACAAATATAGAAACCTGTCTCTGGAGTATCCATAGTCAAAAAATACTTTGAAAATTAGAAATTTCTATGAATTAATTGACACAGGAAACAGAAATAATATGTGGTTGCCTTCAGGTGATGTCAAAGTGGCAGAGCTATCATTTAAAAAGCAGCCTGGAAGATATTTTTAAAAATAGGTTTGTCATTATTTTAAAAATTCTTATCCACATAAAACTGCAATGAATTATGAAGAAATAAATGAGAATAATTTGCCAGCTCTTGCTTTATGTGCCACTACACTCAAAAATTTATATTGCTTTATTAGATTTTTAATCAACAAATTTTTTCCATCAGCCAAAACACGTTTTAAATGTCAATGAAAATGTGTATACATCAACTACCCATTTTTTTTACACATTTTCATGTAGGGTGAAATGAAAAAAAAATGGTTGACTTCCCTAGAAAATACACTGATTTACACTAATATCACAAAATTTAAGATGCTTAGTTTCCACACTTCTTTGGGAATATAATATATTTCCAAACTTTTTGATCTTTGCTAATATTAGAGATGAAAAAAATAATTTGTGGTTATTTTAATTTCAAATTTGCCTACTATTAATGAAGCTGAGTGTATAGAACATGTTTAAGATCCATTTGTATTTATATGCTGTGAAATATCATGTTTTTGCTCTTTTATTTTTTAGATGAGGATTGTTGTTTTGTAATGATAACTGCCTCTTGACTATAGTACTAGTTACAAATACAATTCTTCTATGGTTTGTTATTTGTCTTTTCAAAATTTTTTGCCACTTTTTCCTTTTTTAAATATTATGTGGTCAAGTTTATCATTTGTGTCTTTTTTATCTCTGGGCTTGGGTTATAATTTTCTCAATTTTTGTCAAAAGGTGTGTGCACTCAGGATTTTGGGGTGCACAGAGACATGCACATGGCATTTGTTCAAGCCACTGGATCCAGGATCCAAACTGCACAATCAGCCATGTGGGATCCATTACCTTAACCATCATGCCACCTGCTGGCTCTAAAATTACATTTTGATATCAACATTAGAAAGTCTCTTGTTTTCTTCTAGTACTTTTATGGTTTTTTTGTTTTATATTTAAACCATTGATATTTCTTTTTTTTTTTTTTTGCTATAGGGCACGTGCGCTCACCAGACAGACAGAGAGAGACACAGAGACAGAAAGCGAAAAATCACCCCCCAGGGGGGATGGTCACGCCGCAATCCCTTCTCCTCCATTCTCCTCTCGGGATCTTGGGCACGCACGCACACGCGCCCAGCGTGAGTTTTAAGCCACTGGGTCTGGGACTCGAACTGCGGTCAACTGTGTGGGAGTCCAGCGACATAGCCATTACGCTAACTGCTGGTTCCCAAATCATTGATATTTCTTGAAGTTTTATGTTCCAAGGTAGAGGTTGAAAACTATAATCAAAACTATAACCAAGGCAGAGGTTGAAAACTACATGAAAAAACTAAATGGATCAAATGTGGCTCACAGCAAGCCAAGTCCAGCCAAATCAATTAATTTATGTGTCCTCTGTTCTATTTCACTCGCCAATGGCAGAACTGGATAGAATGATAGAGGCTAGCAAATCCAAAGATATGTACAAAGTATCTGGTTCTGTATTTAAAAAACTTTTAGACATCTAAAATAATACAAATATTACAATTTTAGGAAATTAAATACTATTTATTTATGTTAGCTTTTATCCACTCATTTGAAAGATGTCTTTATAATACACTAAATCTTTAAAGACCTTAAGAAATGAAAGGTGAACAAATTTTAGATAAGGCCAAATTTTTAGAATTCAGGCTGAATAGATCTCTTGAATTCTCTTATGTAAATGAGTCTTACACATTTTATTCCAGGGAAGGCCTCTGACTTGAGTTCCCAAAGAATGTCATAAAAATCATGTTTTATTGATTACTTTTACTATATTTGGCAAGTCTCAAATGTTTGTCATAGAGCTGAACTTTCTTTCTCTGTATAATTTATCAGTAGGAGAGTGTGTAACACAGACACAGCTAAAAGTTTGCCTCTTATCAAAACCCTGTCTGGTTTAATGCATATCATCACTGACATTATCTTTAAGTTGAGAGGATTGCGTTTTCTTCTAGAGTGTAAAAAATAAAGAAGGAACTACTATCCTTTAATAAGCACTTTGAATAACTCTGTCAATGATCAGATTGGATTGATGAGGAATTATCATCGGGTCTTCCTCTTGTTTCTCTTGGATCAAAGGCAACTATTGGTGATTTACCTGAATACCTGCATTTGGACGTAGAGTCAGTTTGTGAGTGACCATCAGATTTTTAATGCAAAGATATCTCTCATGAGGTGCTTCAAAAATATAAATGGAGAAAGCACATACATATAAATATAAATTTTCCAAAAACCAATGAAATGAGTTATCAGTGGCTAAAAAGTTATGTAATTACTCCAGGTAGCTAGGAGATTGGAATATATCGGAGGCATCTAACAATTAACATGTGCTTGGAACCATGTCACATGAAGCACTTCACAGTGTAAAGTCTACTCTTGATTCATCATGGACTTAGCTGGATTAAAGTTCCAAGTGCAAATCTGCCTATTAACCAAATGCAGATGAAATTTGGCAATACTTGACCCACTTTTTCTTATATGTGAATCAGAGAACAGAACTATGGTTTTCTTTTACCTTTAGCTTTCTAAAATATTTAAGTAAAATACATTTTAGTGTTCCTGTAAATTTTATTTATAACAAACTCATGATCCACTCACTTATCTGCCCTGAAGTTTTCTCTACCGGGGGAAATAAATGACTTCTAGGCATTTACTGATTGCCCAATGTGGAAAGAAAATGGAAAACTGGTAAGCCAACTGACACTCTAAGGAAAAGAGAGAAGGCTCCATATGTCAAGTGAAATTTAATTCTTTAAAGGAACAGTTAAATCACTGTCGTTTTCAGATAGCCTAGGAAGTTTTAAATGGTCGCTCATTGTGAGGAACTCATTTCGCGTTCGTTTGAAAGGCAGAACATCTAAACGTGCGGTGGCCTTTCCACCTCTCAAGATCTTTGATTGGGCCCTGACTGCGAAGGAGAAAGCAGAGAACTGAGTCACAGCACAGCTTCTATAGCACCCTGGGGTCCTTTGGAAGCAACTCATCCAACCTCAGTCTAGGATGGGTTAGAACAGTTACTCCTCAAGGCAGGGGTCTGATATAAACGACCTCCAGAGTCCTCGTTCAGCCTCCCGAGTCTTTGATTGTGAACTGATAAGTGTAAGCCGACTTTAACTAGGTCATCCAAAGAACTCACTTCCTGGCATGCGGTTGGCAGTTACTAAGTGGTATGGCGCAAAGAGAAAGAGAGAGAAAGCGAGAGAGGGAGGGAGCGAACAAGGGAAAGCTAAAAATGGACTTTTTGGAAAAGCTTATCTTTCTACATACTTCCATGTTTTTCTAAGAGAGTCTTTACAAGTCTTCATTTTCTGAGAAGCTTCTGTGAGTTGTTTATCATTAACATGAAAATGAAATTATATATGACTGGTTCTTCATGGTACCCAAGTTCACAAAGTTATGATGAGAAAAAAAATGGATACTTTTGGCTATCTAATTGTTCAGTAAAGGCAGACGAATTTAGATTCTTTTTACCTTTGAGGCCAAGTACTTTCCATCGCAACACATAATTATATCACTTGGTTTTTAAATGCATGGATGTAATTAACTCGGGGACCTTAGGTGACTGATATGATGCCAATCTTATAACTCATTGATCAGTTTTCCAGCTGTCTTTGTTGTTTTACCTTTTTCTAAGCTTCTTGTTCTACCATCTACAATGAAGAAGAAAAGCCAGATGCTACTATAGGTTAATCATATCTTTATAACCTCTGTAACTTATAGAATTATGCTTCTTAAATCATTTACATAATCTAGTGCAATCTTTTTTTTTCTTGGGGGGGGGGGGATTTTTGCTATAGGGCACCTATACTTACCAGAGAAGCACAAAGAAGCATAGACACAGAAAGTGAGAAATCAGCCTCACCCCCCCCCCAGGGGATTTGACAATGCCTCAATTCCTTCTCCATTTTCGTCTCAAGATTTTTGGCATGCACGTACATGTGCCCAGTGTTAGTTTTAAGCCGCCGGGTCCAGGACTCAAACCTCAGTCAACTATGTGGGAGTCCAGTGATATAACCATTATGCCATCTGCTGGTCCCAATCTAGTGGAATCTTAAAATTGTAAGGGACTTTTATGATTATCTAAATCAATGCTTTCATTGTTTATTTTAAAAAAAGAAAGAAAGAGTTGAGATCTTTCCCTGTACCATCTTTTCCATCTCATGTACCAAAGCCATTCTTTCACTTAATAATAAAGGTACTTTTCATTTTTATTTCTAATATATTAGTTTACTACCATTATTTATCAAAGTAGAAGATTAAGGTACTCTTGTAAATGTTCTTCATAAAGATAAAGTCTGTTTTGTTGCTAATAACAATAAAGTGCCTGAAATGGAGTAATTTATCATAATAGAGGTTTGGAGACCCAAGATCTGGTGGGCATTTCATAGAATCATGATGATATCACCAGGGCATGAGTAGAACCACCAACTATCCATGAGTCTCTGCTCTGGCTTCATTAACTCTCCTTATAAACCCACTAGAATTCAATCCTGGGGAGACACTTACAATCCTAGTCCTAATCTTTTCCAAAGGTCCCAACTTTCGACATCCTAATTGAACCAAGTTTTGCCCTTTTAATTCCAATAGAGTGGTTCTACGCTAATTTCGAGGTCACATATTCTAACTATAGCTGATGCTCATCTCAGATTACTAAGGCAATTATTTAGGGTGATTGTTTTGGGTGTAGAAATAATTTCAAAAGTAAACATTAATTCTGTGTTATGCTTTCCTCTTTGTTAAACATTAGTAGGAGAGTTGACTGGAGTTGGGATTGTTTTTTGAGATATTTCCTAAAAATGACTCTGTGTAAAGCTCAATTCCCTGTCTTCATTCACACACTTGTTTAAGATGTCACAGACTCAAGATCATCAGTTTCAACCAGGTGACTCTCCAGACACACCAGTAATTCCAATACCATGGTTGACCCCTGGCTCATTCTTCTTATGGGCTCCTATGCTCTTTTCTTTGGTGTATAAATGTGTGTATTGGGTGGGCTGGGAAAGCCTCCCTTTGATGGCTGATGAAAACCATAAACTACACTGAAACAAATTCACATAAACTGATAAAAATGCACAACATTGACTTAACTATACAGTAGATTTTTCTCTTCTTTTCTTTTCTTTTTTCTTTTCTTTCCTTTTTGTTTTTATCCCCATAGGATATGTGCATTCACTAGAGAGAGAGAAAGACAGTGAGAAGGAAAGTGATAAATCACTCCTTCCCCAGGTGGCATGACCATGTCACAATCCTTTCTATTTCATCCTCCTGGGACTTTGGGCATGCATATACATGCACCCGGCATTATTTTCAAGCCACTAGGTCTGGGGCTTGAATCATAGCCATGTGGGAGTCCAGTACCTTAATCACCATGCTAGCTGCTAGCCCTCACATTAGAAAATTTTTTTTTAATTTCTTGTAAAGTGTTTTAGAAAGAAGGAAGCATAGTAGTTTTATTCTTTGGTTTTTTTTGGTTTTTTGTTTTTTAGATGTATGCAAACTATTTTTAAAAGTTGGAAATTACTTAGTTTAATTGAGTAAAATTGTATGAGCAAAACAATACTTAGATGACTTAAAAAAAGAAAGAGTATATTAATTATGGTAACTCTGGTAGATTTTATTATTGTTCACATTATAATATCAGAAGTAGCAAATTTTTTTCTGATTCTGCATTTGATTTATGTTAAGAAATCAGCCTGGTCTTTGAGTCAAATATTCTGGATTAGAGGAAATTTTTTTGGCAAATCATGTATATGCTGCTCATATCACTAACATCATATCTTAGAATTTTAAATTCCTTTAGTTTATGATAGTGAAAAAATAGCTAAATTAAAGAAGGTTTTTCCTCAAAGATGGGCAGTTATGAATGTACTCAGAACATTAGAATAAGGAGCTTTAATTGACAGACCTTGAGATTAGTAACTTCCACTTAAATAAGTTTAAATATTGATATTTTTATTTTTTTGATAAAATTTATTGCTGCTGTTGAATTTAAGTGGAGACTATATAACTCATGTGGAGACTATCTTGAGCAATAAAAGAGCCAAGTTTTCCCCTGAATGAAATAATAGAATATATGTATCCATCCCACAGATATTTTGTTCTTAACTTTTTTCCATAGGTGCCAAAGACATGCTGTTTCATGTTTGTATCTCTATAATAACCAGCAGATACATGCTCACAGAAAAAGCCATTTTCCCCCAGAATCAGAAGTATAAAGATCCCTAAAGAAACATCACATGGATATAGTGAAACTGCCAACAGGAGCCAAAATCATTGTGTTATTATATTAATTATAAAACGCAATTGAAAGCTCACACAATTGAATATTCAAAGTGAATCATTACCATGTGTCTAGGCAACACATTTGGCAAATGCTGAAAAATTGAACACTGAGTAATTGTGATAAATCACTGTTAAAACAAAGCTGTTGGAATTAATGTTTTAATTCGTGTTTGGGAGTATAAAGTCATAGCTTATCAAACTGGCCAGGCAGACTTGTGGAGTGTTTTTGTTTCTAAACTTTTTTTCTTAAATATTTGAAGAGCTATTCCAATATGATGATGTAGAATTTCTTCTTCCACCATTGACTACATGCTTAAGCAGGGAAAAGAACTTTCAGGATGGATAATTAATGCTCACCAGTTCACATAAGATATTTTGAGACTGAGAAACCTAAAGAAAACTATTTCAGACAACAAAATAGGAGAAATCTGCATAGATATATAGAAGCAGGGTTAAGACTACTTATATTGTTGCTCAAAAGGACAACCAAATTCTGAAAATGAAGGCGTAGACACCTGTACTTCATGAATGCTTTGGTTTCTCCTCTTCACACCTAGAAAAAGAATCTTGTCTCAGTCTACAAAATAAGATTGTTGGATTCATGTTCTTTAAAATATACTGCATGTCAGGCACTTTTCTAGCACTCAAGATAAAATGGCAAATAAACACAGTCTTCAAGGACCCTATACTTTAATTCAATTGGCATGCAATGAGGTTGAGTGTAAAAGAAAAATGGTTGAATACAATATCAGTCATATTAGCAAACAGTGGTTTTCTCTGATGAGCAAAATTTAAGAGGATGACAACTAACATAAGTTCCTAGAAATAATGGGCTGTACCTTATTTGTTTTTGAATCCTAGCTGCCCAACAGAAGTTCTGTAGGACGTTTGTCAAACTTAAGTAAATTGAAACTGTGACGGTGAAAGACTGTTCCTTATTTTTGTCATAATAAACACAAATCTCTGATAAACGATTTACCATGTTTGACTAATTAACCTTCACAGGATTTCCTAGAAGCTGATACTGTTATTATGAAGTCAAAGACAGCAGTAAGAATATTGAACTAGTCACCAGTGCAGGGGAGGAGTGCGTGACACACATTCAGAGAAAATTACAGCTCAATCTAGGATCATTTAAATCAGATTTTTGTTTTAGCATTGTTGGTGTTACTTACTCCAAATCTGGGAAAACTAGTTTGCATGCTATTTCATTGCTCAGATCTCCAAGGTGGCAGATCTCGCTTTTCTGAACCAGCAGCTCTGTAAAGAATCATTTCAAACAGCTCATTGGTCTTGCCAGAATTCACTGTTCTTGTTTAAACTTGGAATACTTTTGATTCATACTAATTCATTAAATTATGTTAAGAGTGCATGCATCAGAGACATACATTCTCAATAGAAGAAACAATAGAAATCAATCTACATCAAAATGGAGCTCTTTGGGATCAAGAATCAAAATACCTTAGTTCATCTTAATCCTACTCTAGGAAAACAGCACTTGAAGATATATGTTTAGTTGAGATTACTGGTAAGAAAGAACCTTTTGTCATTTCTTCTGCTTCTCATTTTCAGAGAGAGAAAAAGAATAGAATAATCAATAATTATAATTACAATTTTTGTTTTATCAGTTCCATGAATGGCTTCTTTATATGTCATCATTACCTTAAAAGATAACAACCTTTGCAAATCCACGAGGTGTCTTCCCTTTATTCCCTTGCAAAGCATTTATTATTGATTCTAGTACAAACAACAAACAAATTAATAAAATGATGACAGTAGTTATAAATAAGATTTGAATAGTCGTTGAAAAAATTAATTTTTATGAAAGATAAAGATTACTGCACCTAGGATTTCTAAATACAGTAATTAAAGGTGACAGAATTAGGGATGAAAATGAAATTCTTTCTTTTGTTTTATTAAAAATGAAATGCTGAACTCTGATTGTTTAAAATTAATTAAGCAATTCATTTTACTCTTCCCCAAGTCCTTTATTCTTGAATACCTGTTGAGAATGGGTGAGATAAACAACGTAAAGCCTACCTCCTGGCATCACCTAAATAGACACTAAAAAATTATTTTTCTCCATTTATTTCTCTTGCATTCCTTCTACCTAATGAGAACATTTATCCGTTCATCCACTTAGTTAATACTCATTGACATCCCCTTTGTGTCAAGTACTCTGCTAGGCATTGGGATTCCACAGTGAGCAGGAGGGTATCTTTCATAGCACTTGCTAAGCAAATTCAATCTACCCTATGAGAGGAGGAACACAGATGTCAAAACTTAATGGCCTCTGGGACCAGCAGTTAGCGTAATGGCTATGTCGCTGGACTCCCACGTAGTCGACCGCGGTTCGAGTCCCGGACCCGGCGGCTTAAACTCACGCCGGGCGCGTGTGCGTGCGTGCCCAAGATCCCGAGAGGAGAATGGAGGAGAAGGGATTGCGGCGTGGCCATCCCCCCTGGGGGGTGATTTCCTGCTTTCTGTCTCTCTGTCTCTCTCTGTCTGTCTGGCGAGCGCACGCGCCCTATAGCAAAAACCTCTCCAAAAAAAAAAAAAAAAAAAACTTAATGGCCTCTGAAAACATTTTTGTACTTGTATTATTTCTCAACACTGACACAAAATGTCAAAGTTATTGTTAGAATCTATTTTAACAAAAACCATTTGTTTGATGTCATTTTAAGAAAATATTTAATGACTTGGTTCTGCTTTTTATTTTATTACTGACCATTTTGGAAGTGTGATTATTTGGAAACAATGTATTGTGAAGTATATTGTTGTTACTGAAAAGCTATGTAGATTAATTATTCCAAGTACAAATATCCCTTATGAGGTAAAAAAAGAGCTTTTTATAAAATAGAATGTCATAAATGAAAAGGGTCTTGGGTAACACTTATCCAGATATAGATAGAGACCTCAGATGTTTAAGGTGAATATCTCTTATGATCAAATCAGTTAACACATGCAAAAAAAATAAATAAAATAAAATAAAATAAAAACCTACTACATTGCTTTTTTAAAAAATTTTAATTACTTGTTAATTCTAAAAAAAAAATCATTGTCTGTAATCACTTCAATCTGTACAGATTTCCTAGGGATAAATTTATTTTGCACTCCATTCAAATTACTCCACATACCAGAATATCTACTATTATCTGGGTATGCTATATGTCATTTGATCTTCAGTAGGTTTCCTAATCAGAGCTTTCTTTTTTTAATGTTGAGAAATATTTTTCAAAGCATAGCTTTTAGATGACTTTTTAAATGTTTGGTTTTTGAAAATGTCAGGTTTTAAGCAAACTTGTTCTCAGGAATGAAGTGTTAGGGATCCCTGTTAAAGCAGAGTATTTTTACTGGGCTATTCACAGATCAGCCACTGTTCCCATAGTAACTCATTCTTAGATGAGCAGTGAAGCAGGAAGACTAGTTAGTATATTGATAAATCTGGCTCAATGGTATTTAATAAATATTCACTCATATCTAGCAGGAAATAGGAGGAGGGTAGGTTCTTATCAGAGACTGTACCTATATTGATCAGTTGTCCAAGACAGATAAAAGAGATTAAGAAATGATTGAGTAAAGTCTGTTTTTATCCCTTGTCTCAATATTCATTAGAAGACTTCTTTGGTGGCAGAAAAAGTTATGATTTTGATTTCAATAAAGAGAAAATTTTCTATGTAGTACTTTTTTGCAAAAATTTCAGGATCCTGGTAAAGCCTAGGGAAACTTTTTTTGTTTGTTTTTTTGTTTTGTATTGTTTTGAGAGAGAGATTTTTTTGTTTTTATCTTTTTTGTTTGTTTGTTTTTGGAGAGGTTTTTGCTATAGGGTGCGTGCACTCGCCAGACAGACAGAGAGAGCCATAGAGACAGAAAGTGAGAAATCACCCCCCGGGGGGATGGTCATGCCGCAATCCCTTATCCTCCATTCTCCTCTTGGGATCTTGGGCACGCACGCACACGCGCCCGGTGTGAGTTTTAAGCCACCAGGTCCGGGATGTGAACCGCGGTCGACTACATGGGAATCCAGCGACATAGCCATTACGCTAACTGCTGGTTCCCGAGAGAGAGATTTTTGTTACAGGGCATGTATGCTCGCCGGAGAGACACAGAGTGACAGAAAGTGAGAAATCATCCCCAAGATGAGATGGCCACACCAAAATCCCTTCCCCTCAATCCCCTCCATTCTTCTCTCATGATTTTGAGCACACACACAAAATCAAACATGTGCCCAGTATGAGTTTTACACCACTGGGTCCAGGACTCCAACTACAGTCAACTACGTGGGAGTTGAGCGACATAACCATTACACCACCTGCTGTTTCCAACCCTAGAAAAACTTTGACTTAAGAGTACGACGGAGAACTACTCATGTACCCAGAATTATAGTTAACTGGTTATCTGTCTCTATAATAGCATTAGACTCTTTCAATAAAATTGATTCCTCAGAGAGACAAGCCTGTTAAGTGACCAAATACTCAAGTGAGTATTTGCTAAGGAAAAAAAAGAATGCTATTGTTCATTTTAAATGGTGTATGATAACAAATAATTAAAATGAAGTCCATTGCTTCTGAAGTTTGCAATACAAACACTTTAAAGCTATTGTGATGTTTGTAAGCATCTAGAAGTTCATGTTATTATCTCATTAAATTCTTTCTGTTTGTATTGCTTCTTTTTTCTTAAAATTAGGTGTAGGAAACAACACTTTAAAATATGCAGTGTCGTGGGACCAGCAGTTGGTGTAATGGCTATGTCGTTGGACTCCCATGTAGTCGAGCAAGGTTCAAGTCCTGGACCCAAAGGTTTAAACTCATGCGGGGCGTGTGTGCGTGTGTGCCCAAGATCCCAAGAGGAGAATGGAGGAGAAGGGATTGAGGTGTGGCCATTGACCCTGGGGGAGGGGTGATTTCTTGCTTTCTGTCTCTCTATGTCTCTCTGTCTTTCTGGCAAGCGCACATGTACTATAGCAAAAAAAAAAAAAAAAAGAGAGAAAAAATATGCAGTGTTATATTCCTAACCCTAATTCCCCAAAGATTTTATTCTGTATCTCTTCATTAATGTATGATTTCTATCTTTAAAGTGAGATGCTTTTCAATTGGGTCAATTTATTACATAATTGAAATTTTTTTTTTGAGAGAGATTTTCGCTATAGGGCACGTGCGCTCGCCAGACAGACAAGAGAGAGACATAGAGACAGAAAGCGAGAAATCACCCCCCAGGGGGGATGGTCATGCCGCAATCCCTTCTCCTCCATTCTCCTCTCGGGATCTTGGGCATGCAAGCACACGCGCCCGGCATGAGTTTTAAGCCACCAGGTCCGGGACGCGAACCGCGGTCGACTACGTGGGAGTCCAGCGACATAGCCATTACGCTAACTGCTGGTTCCCCATAATTGAAAATTTTTGTAGCTTAAACTTCTTTCAGGGTAACCTGGCCTCTGTGGTAAAGGACAACCTCTAGCAGATTCTGGACTCTGAGAAGTACCTAGCACAGGCACTACAAAGTGTATGTTCTCTATGAGACTCAGTGAATGTCTATGATGAATGACTAACTGTGGATTTTATTATTTTAATTAAGACATATATTTCAGCAAAGTAATAGTGTAAATTAAATTCATGATGATAATAACCTTTCTTTCTCCAAAATGTCATTTAGAATATGCCACTATTTTTAAGTACAATGGCAATTTCATATCACTTTCTAAATATAAGCAGAGAATGAATATGTCAGCGAATTCTAGTCCTCGGATTTCAAGTAAATTTTTAAAAAGTCTGCAAACTAGAAGCTAACGTAGAGCTTCTGTGCCTTAGAATACATTTATATATATTTATGTGTATACACACCTACTAAAATAAAAGACATTTTAACACTGAAACATTAGGAAGGCTTAACAAAGCATAGTACTTTAATTGTGACACATTGATGAACTACATTTTATGTCCTTGGGGATTGGTGAGAATTTTACAAAGACATTGCAAATCACACCATGGTTTGTGAGTCACACATTCTAACCTGTGTTGAGGAAAATACATTTCTACCTTTTTTATAACCTGCATTTAAAAATGTTGATATCCTGTGTGATTGCCTTGCATCATCGTGTTTTATATTAAACTGTATATATTTCAAAATAAAAATGAGCTAATTTCATATTAATTCTATTTTTCTTCTCACAGTTATCTACGAAAATGATCATGTGTAACAATAACTAGCTATAAGATGTTGGCTCCACCATTCTCTTCTATATCAAAAGCTCTTCAGTTGTCACTAGCATGGAAGGAGCCGTAAATTCATAATCGGATAAGTGACACAGGGAGATTTGAGGAGTCTCTCTCTAGCCGTCTCAAGGACAGATAATGCATGAGCAGCCTAGCTGAAAAGTTAGACATATGGGCTCTGGGGTTTGAAAACTAGATTTAGAAACCAACTTGACCATTTTTATTATCATCTTTAAAATGGGAATAATATTATTATGCACACATAGGGTCAAAGGAGAGTAAAATAACCTGATGTAGGAGAAACTCATAAAATATGTATTGACATGGAAAACGTGTTTAATAACTGACACTATCAGTACTATGTTTAATAGCCATCTTATGCTTAAGCCAAATGCTTTTACTTCTGCACATGTTTCTTTTTCCATAAAAAAAACAATACTCCTGTTATCCATTTACAGATTTGTGATAAAGGAAAAGAAAGCAAATAGAGTGCTTCACACATTGCCTGGTGTATATAACTAATAACACGAGCTGTATTATTGCTATAGTTAGTCTATTACTTTTTCTCTATCATATAGCTTCCCTTTATCAAAGTTATAAGTACTTTTTGAGGTTCTGTCAATTATTTTTTTAAATGTTGTTAAATTCAATCCAAGTCAGCTATATTAAAATGGTGGGGGAGGGATTCTACATGTGATTGATTTGCCCCAGTCTCCAAATCCCTCCAGGGAAGGCCTTGTGCATGGGCAATAGCATTTTCTCACAACAAACACATGTCCCTAATTCCCCAGCATCCTTTTTCATATATAATCTTCTGCCAACTGTTGCTACTCTTTGGCTCATGTTCAAGCTAAACAAACATTCTTATCAATTCAGAAGCTTCTTTCTGGTATTTGCAAGGAAGAAAGAAGTGTCTAAATCTTGATTTAACAGTGTATTAATTTTAAAACAAAATTACTTTGCACCATATACCTCCTCATCTATTTACTTCTGACTTTCCAACTTCTTCCTTTCTGAGCCACTAATTACTTGTCACCCATATATGCAGTCATTGGTGAACACGATACTGATTTACTCCACCTAACACGTACATGCTCTGCTGCTTCGCTGTTTTCATGTAATCTACAAGACAAATTCACTGAGGTATGTTTTTCTGGACTAATGATGTTCTGTAGATAGTTCCTTGTGTGGCAAATCCTTTTTTTTGGCTGTGTGCTATTTTGTTTTTGTTTGTTTGTTTGTTTGTTTTTTCTTTCCCACTTGAAGTTGTTTTTTTATTGTTGCTTTTGGTTTTGGCTTTTCGTCTGTTTGTTTTGATGATGGAGATTATTTTAAACTTTTTGCAGTTTAGATAATCTTCTTTTGATCCGTTGACTTTATAACCCAGGCAAATTTCATCTCAAATATTACCTTTATGAATTTTTGAACTTAATATCTTATTACTCCCTTTTTGTTTCTAAACCCAAAGGGAATATTTCAGTTTGTCACCCACCTACTCTCTTACCCTGTTTTGAACCTGAAAGAGAACTCTGCTTCTTTTGACTTCTAGACCCCAGTGAAGTGTTAACCTGAGTTCCTGACAATATGGCACCAATTGCAAAGATACTACAGTGCAATGCTTGTGTCTATCAACCACATCTCACATCCACACCACATGTTAGTGCCCCTAGACTCTATTTCTGCTACTTCTCCAAAATCATGACTTTATGATTGACTCTCTTCAACTGTGCATAGGCTAGGAGAAAGTCTAAACCATTACATTCTCTCAGTTTGCTCTACTACAACCCAGGAACATCAAAGAATTCTCCATTCAGACAAAGAGAAAACAGTACCTTTTTCTAGTTAAAGTTGTTGTTAAAAATCAAGCAAGATAAACAGGCTCTAAAGTGTGTAGGTATTCAAATGATTACTGGTTCTTTTTTTTTTTTTTTTTTGAAAATAAGCATAGACCCCATGTACCACTACATGTACATATCAACAGAAGCACAACCAATAATTGAAACTTACAATCATTCATATACTTACATATGTATCTGTTCCATAATAGAGAGAGACACCCTAATAAGATCTTTATACCATGATCCATTCCCAAATCCAGTCAGACCAACCTCAGGCATTCAAGCACACACTGAGTGCACAGGAAGATGGAGACCTCAGGATGCAAACTCAGGACTTTCCCTGTGAGTCTGGTTGTGTTAACACTACTCCCCTGTCTAGCCCATTACAGGTGCCTCTAAAAATGACAGAGAAATCCGACATAAACCAAGGCAGGACTTCTTAAATCTTTTACCCTACATTTCTTGTGACCACGTCTAACATCCCACGGTTCCTGGCAGTTTCTCTTCGCTTGCCTCATTCTACCTGTTCACCAGACACTTTATCCAAACGTCCAACCAGGCTGCTCTTTTATTTCCCTCAATTTTTCTTTCTTTCTTTTTCTTTCTCTCCCTCTCTCTTTTTTGAACAGACAAGAAAAATGTCACAATTTCTTAAGATTCAGGAAAGTGTTGTGCTTTTGAAAGAAACTTTCAGTGCTTTTTTTTCCCCTCAACAATCACATTCTATCAGGAAAAAAAAAACATTAAGAGCCACAAGCTTGTTTTTGAATCTCAGTTATAGACATGTTAAATTCAAAAGAAACTGTCAAAAACAACAACACCCCCAAACAAACAAATGGATTCTTTCCTTCCATCCCCAATTTTAAAACACTGAGAGCTTTTCTGTAACTCAATGCTAAATGGCAGCATAGAATGCTGTGTGTCTTCCAATCTTTCTAATAACAGATATAATAATAACCCTTCCTTCCTTAACTTGGTGCCCATGTGTTTATCATCACTTTACTTTACTTCTTCTGTTTTTTGTTTTTTTTTTTTTAGAGAGGTTTTTGCTATAGGGCACATGGAATTGCCAGAAAGACAGAGACAGAGAGACAGAAAGCGAGAAATCACCCGCCAGGTGGGATGGCCACAACTCAATCCCTTCTCTTCCATTTTCCTCTCGGGATCATGGGCATGCACACACAGGCGCCCGGCATGAGTTCAAGCCGCCCGGTCCGGGACTCGAACCACAGTCGACTACATGGGAGTCCAGCGACATAGCCATTACGCTAACTGCTGGTCCCTATCATCACTTTCTATTGGGTTGTTGGAAAAGTCATGATGTATTTTTCTGTTTTTCTATGCAAAAATGTATCATGACTTTTCTGACGACCAAATAGTTTGTCTCAATGAGACAACTCCAGTTTACTCCAACCTCTATAAAGTCCATCAAAACCTCCATGCTCAGGAATGATGCTTAACTTTCCCTCAAGGACGTATGGAATAAAATATTTCCCTGTTCCAGTCTGAGTCATGCCAGTATTCCTGCCTGAGAATGACAAAGAATCCTCATCTACATAAATCTCCCCAACACAAGAGTGTGGAGGAGAACAAAATGGGAAACAACAGGGCATTTTGGAAGTCTGGATCATTCCTTTTTATTTTTTTTCTTTTTTTAGAAAGAGATTTTTGCTATAGGACAAGTGTGCACACCAGAGGGAGAGAGAAAGTGAGAAATCACCCACTAGGGGAATTGCCACACCACAATCCCTTCTCTTCTCCTCTCAGAAGTTTGTACACACATGCACACCCACCCACCATGAGTTACAAGCCACCAGGTCCGGGACTCAGACCACAGTTGGCCATGCGGGATTCCGGTGCCTTAACCACTGTGCCATCTGCGGGCTCTCTGGATCATTCACTTTAAACAATGTTAGGTTGAAATACTTGTACTACAGTCTAGGACAATCCAGAAGCAGCACAACCAGGCTAGTTTATTTACATTTTACTTTCTTTCTTTCTTGTTTTTTTAAAGAATTATTTTATTTAACTTTATTCATTTATTTTAATTTGACCAGAGAGAGGAAGAGAGAAAGAGGGAAAGTGAGAAAGCAAAGCAAGTCGCCAGGTCTGAGACTCAAACCACTGTTGGCCGTGTGGGAGTCCAACATCCTTCACCACGCCACCTGCAGGCCCAGATTTCACATTCTTTTCTTCACCGTGAGATAGGAAGCTTTGGTCTGTGTCTCTCAAGAACCATGATTTCAGGTTCAGAAGGCCTTCCAACAAATGCTTGAATAAGAAATTAGGGATAGCTACATGGCGAAAAAAGAAAATGTTAAAGCGAAACCAAAAATAAATCTAGACTTGGAAGAAAAAGAAAAACTTACATGGGCATAATTTCAATAAGATGATTCACTTTATATTCCTTTGTAGAATATCAAGTGATGACTAAAACATCTTATTTTAGATTATTATTTTTTTTTGGTTGCACTGACATCTTAGCCAAAAAAATAAAAAATAAAAAAACAATCAATATTTATCTTAATATTCACATTAAAATGTCCCATTAAAGTGGTGCTCCCAAAGCAACAAAAATGTATTATGGCCTGTCATGGCAATCGGTCAGGATTCCCCTTGGCTTAGCTGTTCTGATGACTCTGAATTTCACTGGACATCAGTGTTTCATTGATTCTGCCTCCCTTAACAATCTTGAAACAGGCAACTTCTAATCTCCTCCATCCAACTGATTTTAATATTTATATTTATTAACAATAAGAAGCAGGACATAGAATCTCCCTTAGAGCTTCTGGAATAAGTGTAGTTCTGCCAATTTTGGACATTTAGTTTCCCAACGTTAAGAGAATAAGTTTCTGTCTCTTTCTTACGCTATGTTTGTGGTTGTTTGTTACATCAACCCTACGAAACTAACACAGTCTGAATAGCAAATATTTTAGACTTTCTGAACCATCCAATCTCTATAACAACTACTCAAATTGACCCACTGGTGTGAAAATAGCCAAAGACAATATGCAAACTAATGAGCATGGCTCTGATCCAATAAAACTTTTCCTATAAAAAAGTCAATTTTCCTATGTAACAAAATATTATTCTGACAATATTTTTTAAACACTTAAAAATGTAAACATTATTCTTGGCTCATGGATTACACACAGTCAGTTGTCCAGGTATGCCCTGCAGGCTCTAGTTTGTGGCCTCTGTTCTAGAGTGTAGTAGAACAGACATGAAGGTGGGACAGCATTGGTGCACTCACCTTGGAAGCCGGTTTGAATGTCTGATCCTTTTCCTCTTTGGAGGTGTCCTGGATCTCTAACTCATTCTGTGATGCCTTTCAGAAATCCACATGGGGACTTCTGTTAAGAGTCCCAGAGTTGTAGATTGTGATTTGCAGCTGTAATTCTAGCTATTTGGGAGGCAGAGGACAGAGATCACATCACAGTGAAACTCCTTTTTTTTTTTTTTTTTTCTATAAGACTTGTGTGCTCACTAGAAAGAGAAGACAGAGAGAGATAGAGAGACAGAAAGCGAGAAATCACCCTATCCCCCCATCCCCAGGGGAAATGGTCATGCTGCAATCCTCCATATTCCTCTTGGGATCCTGGACATGCACACACACGCCCTGAGTGAATTTTAAGCCACCAGGTCTGGGACTCAAACCGCAGTCGACTACATGGGAGTCCAGCGACATAGCCATTATGTCAAGGGACCAGCAGATGACATAATGGTTATGTCGCTGGACTTACACATGGCAGATTGCAGTTCAAGTCCTGGACTCAGAGGCTTGAAATTCATGCCAGTTGCAGGTGTGTGCAGGCCTGAGATCCCAAAAGAAGACTGGAAGAGAAGAGATGGAGGTGTGGCCATCTATGGGGTGGGGGGTGATTTCTCACTTTTTATATCTCTGTCTCTCTGGTAAGCACAGGCACCCTAGAGAAAAAAAATCTAAAAAAAAAAAAAAAAAAATATCGTACTGATAGTTCACGATACTAGATAGATTTCAACCAATATTTACTGCAGTTTGGGCCAAGGTTCTAGTCTCTATCAGCTTGCATCAAACTGATAAACCTTGACTATATATTACAATTGAAAATGATTTTATATATGTACATACATATGCATATTTTTGTGTGTGTCAATATCAAAGCCCTATCTCAGAAAATCTGATTTTACTAATCTAGAGTGAAATCAGGCACTAGAAATTCTAAGTGCTTTCTAGGTAAGTCTGGCTTAGACATAATCACCTGACACTGAGAAGCATTTGTTTCCAGAAATTCTCAACCTGTGTGTCATGCCCTTCACTGCCAGCCCCAATGTACAGCTACAGAGGAATTTGCTGTCATAGCTCTCAGAATTCTAATGTGACTCACTAATCTACTAACACATTATTCCAGCAACACAGTGTCTTGCCAGTGCTCCAGAGGAGAAAATTTAACAACTGTCAGAAGCTTGACAGACTATTAAAAACATATGAAATCAGCTATGTAAATTGGGAATTACAAAATGCTGTGGGGATCTTTCCTATCACAGTGTATAAATTACAAACTTTTTATCAGGGTTGAAAATTCAAATAAGTGTTCTACATATAAAATAAATTGTGTAGAGATCTGTACTATGTCACTTAAGAAATCTGTTCTCTTCTTTCAGCCAATCTGTCATTCTCTTCTCATTCACCTTGATATACTTCATACTCCTCCCACCAGTCTCACTTTCATTTCTTTTTTTTTTTTTTTTTTTTTGAGAGGTTTTTCGCTATAGGGCGCGTGCGCTCGCCAGACAGACAGAGAGAGACATAGAGACAGAAAGCGAGAAATCACCCCCCAGGGGGGATGGTCACGCAGCAATCCCTTCTCCTCCATTCTCCTCTCGGGATCTTGGGCACGCACGCACACGCGCCCGGCGTGAGTTGTAAGCCACCGGGTCCGAGACGCGAACCGCGGTCGACTACATGGGAGTCCAGCGACATAGCCATTACGCTAACTGCTGGTTCCCACTTTCATTTCTTAAAAAAAAAAAAAAAAAAAAAAAAAAAAGAAAGAAAGAAAGAAAAACAACCCTAATAAGAATCAGATTGGGGCCAGCAGGTGGCGTAGTGATTCGGACACTAGAATCACACGTGGCCGCTTGTGATTCAAAGCCCCAGACCTGGTAGCTTGCTTTCTCACTTTCCCTCCCTCTCTCTCTGGTAAGCACATGTGTCTTAAATCAAATTTAAAAATAATAATAATAAATAAAATTAAATAAATAAATTTACCAAAAAAAGAATCAGATGGAAGATTTGAATTTACCACCTAAGGAAGAAGCCACAGCTTCTGAAGCTGTTCTCGCTGTTCTTTTTCTTCCCAGTTCCCTCTCTCTCCTTTCTGGATCTCTTTACCTTTCTTTCCACATATATTGCCAATTTCTTTTGACCCCGGGCACTCTCTTGACAATTATTACATGGTGATGGAAATGGCTTTCAATGAAATACGCATTCTGTGTCTGATATTGCCTCAAACCGTGGGTTCAGGGCATCAAGGTCTCTGTTTCTCCCGCATCTATAGAAGGGAAATTAATAGAATTGGATATAAAAGCTTAGATAAGCTGTTTCTAACTTATGCAAGTTCATAAAACATTTATAGATGTGAAAACTAATCGTAATCATTTTGCTATTGCAAAAAGTTTTCCTGAGTACATACTCTTTGTTCTAAATATGTTCTGTGGCCTTTAATCTGCCCCTTCGATTTCTTTAAGAGGCTTTTGCTAAAATGTTAGCCCAAAACCACAAATGAAAAAAAAAAAAAAAAGTTGTTTCTAGAACTGATTTAAGTGAATATAGCTAATAGTTCCTAATATTGTGGTTGTCACTGATCATAACAGTAACAATAATTACCATAGTAACAGATATACCAACAAAGAGAATGACCTTAAATCACCTGACCTCCCTTTCTGTAACCAATTTATAACCATTAACTTCACTAATGACATGAGATAGCACAGAATTCTAGACATATTGCCAATATGTTTATCAAATATATTTGTTTATTGATTTTACTAACATACGCTGTTAGTCTCATAACCTGGTGGTTAAGGGAGACTAGATCTCAACCATAATTCAAATTCTGGCCTCATTGGCTTGAAAACCCCTTGGACATGTATGTGTGCATGCTCAAAATTCCAGTAGAACAGAGAAACAAAGGAAGAAAAATTGCAGCCTGGCTACACCCAACTGGAGTGTGCTTTCTCCTTCTCTCTAACTCTCTAAATCTTTGGCAAGTTTACATGACCTTTGGCAATTAAAAAAAAAATCAAGAAAGTAAAAAATAATGTATGGTACCTTTTTCTAATAATAATGTATACTTTCAAGTAAGCTTTGTAGATATTTTCATAATTTACTGACTGACTTTTTTTTTTTCCTTTTTTTAAATCAGGGCTCTAGCCTTGGGAGTAGGCTTTGGTATTACACTTGCTCAATAGGTAGCAAAGTAGCTGTAGCCAGTATGTCATCCCACCAGTGTTACTGATTTTATAGTCTGCAAAAAAAAACAAGAACTGTTCTAGGTTTACCTTTTTTTTTTTTTTTTCCCCAGAACTGAGTTCAGGACAATAGGTGTTGAATTATCACAGACAACAATGAAATGTTGGTTTTAAGTCTGAGGAACATGGATTCATAATCCTGCCTTGTTACTTATGAATATTTTCTTTATAACTTAGGAAGTGTGATTTAATATATATATTTTAAAAATTTCTCTATAAAATATAGCAAATTCCCATCTTGGGGAGTTTAAGGGTTTTATGAAAAAGCAAATAAAACCTGGGTACAATAAAAGTGATGAAGGTCCCTCCTGATATTGTTCACATTGCTCAACAACAAAAGCAAAAGCACTAGTACTCTCCTACGATGTTCAATTCTACATCTTTTTCTCAAGAATGGGCATTCTTCAGTGAAAAAATACATACCTCTGTATATGTATCTTATGTTTTTTTCTTCTTTTTCTTTTTTAAGAGGTTTTTGCTATAGGGCACGTACCCTCACCAGAAAGACAGAGACAGAGAGACAGAAAGCGAGAATGGCCACACTGCAATCCCTTCTCATCCATTCTCCTCTAGGGATCCAGGGCATGCACACACACATGCACCTGGCGTGAGTTTAAGCCACTGGGTCCGGGACTCAAATGACAGTAAACTACGTGAGAATACAGAGACATAACCATTATGCCAACTGCTGGTCCTGATATATCCTATGTTTTTTAAAAAAGAAAGTAGATGATTAAATTAGCATCTAACCCCCCCATAAAAAATAAAGGGAGAGAAGACACAAATTACTAATATTATAAATTTTTAAAAGGCCATCCTTACTATTTAATGGACATCAAAAGGAAACTAAGGACATATTTTTTTAAAAACTTGATGCCTGCAAATTTGATAACTTAGATGAAATGTACCAATCTATATATATTTTTTGATTTTTTGCCAGAGGGCACAGAGAGAGACAAAGAGGGAGAAGATAAGTGGGGAAATTCCCCATTCCCCATGAGGGATGCTCATGTTGCAATCTCTTCTCCTCCATATCTCCCTTCTTTCTGAATTTAGGGCATGCAAACACAAATACCTGGTAAGTTTTCAAGTCACCGGGTTCAGGACTCAAACTGTACACTTGCCTCAAACTGCACAGTTGGCCATGTGGGAACCAGTTGCCTTAATCACCATGCTACAGGCTGACCTGAAATAGACCAATTTCAAGAAAGATGCAATATATCAAAACTTACCCAAAGAGAAATACATAACCTTGAAAGGATCATGTCTACTAGAGAAATTTAATCAATAACTAATATATCTTCTAAAACAGAAAAAAAAAAAAAAAAAAAAAAACAAGTTCCAGATAGTTTCACTGTAAATTTTACCAAACGTTTTTGGAAAATATATTAATTCTCGATAGTTTTATTTCAGAAAATATGGAAGTGGTACTTACTAGTTTATTCTATGTGCCAGTATTATCCTAATATCAAATGAAGATAAAGACATACCATAAAGACAATATACAAACCAGGATCTCTCATGAATGTAAATGTAAAAATCTGCAACCAAATATTAGCATATTGAATGAATGTATGAAAAAGATATATAAAAATAATTGCACACCATAATTAAAATTTTATCTCAGATATACAACACTTTAAGCATTTAAAAATCAGTATTAAGCTATCATATCAATAAACTAAAGAAAATCATATATCATTAAATATAGAAAAAGGCATTTGACAAAATCCAACACACTTTCTGGATTAAAAAATCCCATCAAACTAAGCATACAGGAGAATTTTCTCTACTTGATAAATAATGCCTACAAGTTATTTGCAACTAACACCACCATTAGTGGAAAGAAAATAGATACTTTCCATTTAAGATTCAGAATAAGACAAGGATGTACTCTCTTACCACTCCTATTCAACATCATGCTGGAAACCCTAGCTAGTGCAGTAAGATAAGAAACAGAAAAAAAGGAGGTATAAAGATTGGAAAGGAAGAAATAAACCTGTCTCTGCTTATAGACAACAAGATTGTCTGTGTAGAAGATCTAAATGATTTTATTAAAAGAACCTCCTGGTACTAGTAAGCATTATGGAAAGGTTTAGAGGTTTAGGATACAAGATTGATATACAAAAATCAATCAGCTTCCTTTATGCCAAAAATGATCAAATCGTATCTGAAAGCTATAAACAAATTGTCACTACATTAACATCATTCCAAAATAAAAAAAAACTTAGATATAAACCTAACAAACTATATACCAGACCAATACAAGGAAAACTACAAAACTTGAATAAAAGAACAAAGGTATAAAAGAAACACTAGATCAATAAGAAATATTTTATATTTATGGAAATAAAACAATATTGTCAGTTCTTCCAAAATGGTATTAAAGTGCATATGAAAAAAGGCAAAAGACACAGACAAATCAATACTATATTGAAGAACAAATCCAGAGAATTGACACTATCAAACTTCAAAGTTTACAACAATCTCCAATAATAAAGAGTTTGGCATTGGGAAGAGAACACACATATAAACAGTGGAATGGAATAAGGAGCTCAGAAGTAAATCTACATATAGGTCAATGATCTTTGTCAAAGAAACAAAAGCAATTCAATGGAGAAATGATAGCCTTTTAAACAAATAATGCAAAGATACCTGGATATCAATTAAAAAAATTAATCTATTCACAGTCCATATACTTAAAAAAAAAACTTGAAAGATGATAAACCCAAATGTAAAACAAGAGCCTTAAGACTTTTAGATGATAACATAAGAGAAAATATAGGTAATGACAATGAAGTTTTAGATGTAACATCAAAAGTATGACTCATGAAAGAAGTAATTGATAGGATTTTATTAAAAGTAAATACTTTTGCTCTGAGAAAGACATGGTTTACAGAGTGGAAAGACAAGCCACAGGATGGGAGAAAATACTTGCAAGACACATATCTGATAAATGACTGACAAATTAATAAGAAAACAATAGCCCATTAAAAAGGAGGGGAAGATCTTAATAGACTAACAAAAATTGTACACACATGGTAAATAAATATATGAAAAGGTGCTCAACATGATAGGTAGGTCATTAGGAAACTGCAAATTAAAACAGTGATACCACCGCATATTTATCAAAATAGTCAAACTGCAAAAGACTGATAACACCAAATATTGCCATGGATGGGGAGCAAAAGGAAATCTCATTCATTGTTGTTAGGAATGCACAATAGAACAGCCAATTTGGATGGCAATGTGACAGTTTCTTATAAAACTAAGCATAGTTGGGACCAGCAGTTAGCGTAATGGCTATGTCACTGAACTCCCATGTAGTAGATTGTGGTTCGAGTCCTGGACCCAGTGGCTTAAACTTACGTCGGGCACAGGTGCGTGTATACCCAAGATTCCAAGAGGAGAATGGAGGAGAAGGGATTGCGATGTGACCATCCCCCCTGGGGGGGTGATTTCTTGCTTTCTGTCTCTCTCTGTCTTTCTGACGAGCATAGGCGCCCTATAGCTAAAACCTCTCTAAATAAATAAATAGATAAATAAATAAATAAATAAATAAATAAATAAATAAAATTAAGCATAGCTTACAATATGGTCTAGTAACTGTGATCCTAGATGTTTATCTAACTGAGCTGAAAACTTTAGTTCACACAAAATCTGGACACAATTGTTTCAACAATTTTATTCATAGTTGCCAAAAACTAGAAACAACCAAGCTATCTTTAAAAAGGTGAATTAGAAAAACAAACTTTGAAATATTCATGTACTGGGACATTATTCAGTGATCAAATTAAGTGAGATATTAAGCCACAAAAAGATATGGAGGAAAACTTATATATGTTTTATCTAGTGAAATAAACTAATGAAAATGACACATTCATTGGTCTTCAAAAAGAAAACTAGAAATACATATTATGAACAAGATGTGCATGGATTTCAATTTTTTTTTGCACCAAAATAAGCCTATACTTTAATTTCATCTTTTCATGATTTTTTTTTTTTTTGAGAGATTTCTGCTATAGGGAGTGTACACTCGCTGGAGAGACAGAGTCAGAAAGCAGTAAATCAGCTCATATGGGGGATGGCCATGCTGCAATCCTTTCCCCTCCATTCTCCTCTCGGGATTTTTGAGCATGCATGCACACATACCCAGCATGAGTTTCAAGCCTCTGGATCCAGGTTCAAACGATGGCTTACCATGTGGGAGTCCAGAACCTTAATCCCTATGCAACCTGTTGGCCCCTCCTTGAACTTTTAAAAAGTCCCCTCATACTATATATATGACTTCAATTCTATGACAAACTGGAAAAGGCAAATTCTTGACACAGTGATTAGATCCTGTGTTGCCAGGGTTTTAGCAGGGGAAGCAGGGATGAGTAAGTGGAGCAGAGCAATTTGGGGCAATGAAACTACTCAATATGATATTCTAATTGTAGATATGTGACATTAAGTATGGTCAAAACCGGAAGAAAAAGAATAAACCATAAATGGGCTTTAGTTAGTAATAGCATATTAACATTTGTTCATCAGTTGTCACAAATATACCAGAGTAATGCAAGGTATTAATACTAGAGGAAACAGAGTGAGGAGAAAAGAGGGAATATGGAAATTCTATGTACTACTTGCTAACTTTTCTCTGAAAACACTATAAAAACAGTCCACTAATTAAAAAAAAATAACCAAAACAATGGATTGTAATCAAGGGCCAAAATTTTCATATATCCTTCACTCATTTTTTTCCTGAAGAACATGACATCCTCATTATGTCATTCAGTTACCACAGTTGATGACCTGATGTTGCACTCTTTCAAAGAGCCTAACTTGAGACCAGCAGTTAGCGTAATGGCTATGTCACTGGACTCCCATGTAGTTGACTGCGGTTCAAGTCCCAGACCCAGTGGCTTAAACTCATACCGGGCGCATGTGTGTTCATGCCCAAGATCCCGAGACGAGAATGGAGGAGAAGGGATTGTGGCATGGCCATACCCCCTGGGGGGTAATCTCTCACTTTCTGTCTCTTTGTCTTTCTGACGAGTGCACATGCCCTATAGCAAAAACCTTGCCAAAAAAAAAAAAAAAAAAAGAACATAACTTATTGGAAGACCAATAACTTGAAATTAGTAGAGACTGAAAGAACTTTTACCTAATATATATCAATATTTAAGCATATTTGTACATTTATCTATAGATAAATATGTATTTATCTATTTCTATATAGAGAGATACATGGACATATCTCTCTCTCTCTTTCTATATACAGATGTATGTGATTTTCAATTTTTGTAGGGTTCCTTCCATGAAAAGAAAAAAAAATGCTTTTAAAGAAGATTCAAAATCTAATAAAACAAGGTAGTAATTTCAAGTCCACTGTAACTTGAAATTAACACTGAATGACTAGTGGCAGGACTGGTTCAAGATAAACCCTTTATGCAGACACAAAGTGAATCACAATATGTGCACATATGTACTGGAAGTCATGTAGATTCTAGGTGCACTATTAGTGATCCTATTTTTATAAGGACATCTCCATCACCCTTACACAAAATTTAATTAGATGAACAGAGTCATAACACTTTTAATATAGCCCCCCCCCCACACACACACCCCTGGGGACTACTAGACTTTCAAAGTGACCCCACCTAGGAAACAATTCTCTAGAAAATAGCAACACTTGGGACCAGCAGTTAGTGTAATGGCTATGTCGTTGAACTCCCAGGTAGCCGACCGTGGTTTGAGTCCCGGAACTGGTGGCTTAAACTCGTGCCAGGCACATGTGCGTACGTGCCCAAGATCCCGAGAGGAGAATGGAGGAGAACAGATTGCGCCGTGGCCATCCCCCTGGGGGAGTGATTTCTCGCTTTCTGTCTCTCTGTCTTTCTGGCGAGCACACGCACCCTATAGCAAAAACCTCTAAAAAAAAAAAAAAAAAAAGAAAGCAACACTTTTTTACAAATCTAGGACTAGGACACTGACTTTTATTGTTCTCTGGGGCATGAGAACAATTGTCACATTGGAGATCTTGTCACAATGCCCTGAGTGAAAATAGTGTGTGACTTTTGTTTATCAATAATAGCAAGTGAGATTCTTTTTCATTTTATTCAGAAAAAGAGTCAAACTATGTTTTTTAGCCAGGCAGTTGTATGTCTTAAAGGAGAGCTACCTTCTTAGATATTCCTTTAGTATGAGCTAGGGTGTCACACAAATATCGCCATTATTCCACAAATGGGACAAGAGCTAGAATGAAGTTAATTAATTATTTGACCTTTACTCTGACTCCTAATGTATAAATTATGATGCCCAATGTTGTCCTAGTTTTTCAGAGAGCTAGAATTAGTAAAAAGTGCCATATAAACTTAATTTTAGAGTAATAGTCTTCAATAGTTGACATCTGACCTCATTATTTTTAAGCTTCTGTATTCAGAAAGACCAATTAAATAATCCCCAAGGGAGTATAGCATATTTTTGAGAAGAGATAATGCATACAAGAATAGGTGGCAGATACTTGGAATGTATTATGTCCACTTAAAAGGGAAAGCTACAAATAAGATATTATCTTCTATTTTAAAAACATACAACATTGAGGCCAGCAGATGGCATACAGTTATATTACTGGGCTCTGCATGGTCAACTGTGGTTCGAGAACCAGACCTGGTGGCTTGACATGTATGCTGGGTATGTGTGTGTTTGTGCCCAGGGTCCCAGGAGAACAGAGGAGAAGGGACCGTGGCATTGTGGCATGATCATTCCCTCTTCAGGGTGATTTCTCACTTTCCCTCTCACTGTATCTACCCACCCACCCCGAAATGCGAGCACACATGCCCTAAGGAAAAAAGCTGTAAAAAAGTCCCAAGCAAACCAAAAACAGACTGCATGTAATGTCCTTCTACCAGGTACATGACAAATAATTTGCCTCAATTAGATTGAAATAATATTTCTATGGAAAAATTTTGTTATTAGTTTACCATTTAGGAAGCTGCAGCCCAGAGAAGTTAAATAGCATGAGCAAGTTTAAAAAAACAAGAACAAAAACAGAAACAAAAATCTGGGAATCAGATCTAAAGCATAAAGTCTAGGTTTTATCCCTTCTGAGTAAGTCACCCTACCTCAGATTGTCAAGGAGTTCATGATCTTCTCACCCTTTACATCTCTTTGAGACTAATGTCTCACTATCTTCAATTTCCTTTGGTTTACTCTTTTTTCTCCTCATTCTTACATCTTTTACTCGCTGAGGAAGGAAATAAGTCAGTTAGCCTTGATTTCGTCTTTCCCTTTTGAGAGGTGACTGGTGTGGACATGCCACCAGGGGACCAAAAAAAGGCAAGTGAGCAAGCCTAATCACCTGGTCAACTGGACCTTCAGGTAAATTGATTAATAATATTCACCAGAAGGAAGAGACTTTTGAAAATTCTGCCTTCAGCAGAATTCCTCTTTGTACCTTCAGTAAATAGAAAGATGAATTCTGGCTCCCCCAAGAATTCAGTGTAAGCATACAGATCTCTTTAACTGCTCCCTGCTGTCTGAGGAACTCCGTGAACCTCATTTAGAGACCTCATCTTTTCTGAACCAGAAGTACATTTCTGACACAGAGGAAAGAACCTGGGGATCTGCTTTTGAAATTCAAGATTTCTCTGCTTTGCATGAGGTCTCTGGGGCCAATATTCGGTAAGTTTTCATTAAAAAGCTTGTTAGAGATTTATGATTTGTATCTGCTTTGACAATATGAACCAGTGTGTTTGCTAACTCACTGAACTGACTATTGTTTATCTACAACTGATGAAGTGAATGAGAAGAGCTATTTTAAACTCTAGAGTAGTTCAGATTCTAGTGGATTAGGAACTCGAGTAATTGTGCAGATTCTGTAATTATGGGTAACTGACGTATCTCTTTCCATGTATCTCCCGTGTCCGAGACTAGATCTCTGGAAATATTTTGATGCAGTTCTGGAAGGCTGCAAGGACTGGACTCCAGGCTGACAACTGGTCACTGTCAACAAATGGCAGAAGAAAATGAACATTGTGGAGTTAAGTTCTCAGGGAATTTTAGCTTGGTGAATTAAAGCTATTCAATTATGTTGTAGTGGGAGTTGGATTCTACCAAATATAGTGTGAGCAGACTGATCATTACTTGCTAACCTTCATCAACTAATTTCTGAAGGACTGGTCCTCACATCTGTTGCAGAAAACTATCAGATTTCCAAGACAAAGAGGGTGACAATGGACTTGATCATCAGATTTAGTATATTTACAATAGACTTAGAGCAGCTGAGACTATTAAAATAAGATATTAGCTCAATATTTGTAATTTTCTTAGATAAACACTAAAATTAACTTGACATCCTTGGCCCTTTACACTGGACTTACAATAATCATAGTAATCACTTTAATATTTAGTACCTTATCTGTGTCATTTAAATCCTCAGAGAAACAAATGCCAAGATGGAGTGAGATACACAAAGTATTATCTAAGGAAGACATTTAGGAAGATGCAGAAGTAAACATAGGAAAACTAGACTGCAACAAAGTTCTGACTCCTTCTATAGTCAGTAAGATCAACTGGATTTTCTCCTGGTGAATATGACATCTATTTCGCCTGCAGTGAAGGAAGGATCAAGCAAGAAGAGCCTCAGACTGAAGCACAATTCTGAGAAAGTTTCAGTCATGGTGAAAAGTCATCAAGCAAAAATGGCCCTTGAGAAGAATTCTTCACTGACATAATGGGACAGCACCATAATCCTGCTGGGACCAGTCTTTGGCTTGGAAGAGCCTAGGAGATTGGTGATCTTTGATTATTTCTATTATTTGCTTTTTGTCTTGAAAGTAGACCACAATTTCCTGCTCCCACATGTCTTCTAACTTAATATTTCTATGCCAGATAGGTATATAAGAGAATAGAAGATCTTACAAAAATGTTAATTTACACAAAAATGTTATTCCTTTTTCTCAGTCACATGAATGTTATGAGCTGTATATTTGTAACCCTTCAAAATTCCTATTTAAAAATCTAATCTCCAGTGTTAGGGTGTTTGTGAGTAATTATGTCATCAAGTTGGCTTGGCAACTATGGTAAATATGTCTTATCATTTTAGAGGATTAACCTGTTCAAATGTCTTGAATATTTTTTAAACAACTAATGAATGGATAAAGAAAATGCTATATATATTCATCATGAAATATTATCCAGACATAAATACAGGATGAATTTCTGTCATCTGTAGCAAAATGGATGTACCTGGAGAAAATGATGTTCAGTGAAATAAGTCAAGCACTAGAAGACAACCATACATCCTTACTCATTAGTAGAAGCTAAAGTATTCAATTACGTAGCAGTGGGGAGCATAATGGTGAGTACCAGAAGATGGAAAGGAAAGTGAAAGGAGGCAGGGGAACTCGGTGAAAAGATACAAATATAAATTTTTGAATGAGGTATGGAACACTAGAGCATACTAAAGCAAGTTGGTGACATTTCAGTATATATTTCAAAATAGCTACAAGGTGAGTTTTGAATGTGTATCACACAAAATAGAGATAAATGTTGGAGATGGTATGTTTTTATCCTAATTTTTTTTTGGGGGGGAAGAGATTTTTACTTATTTTTTTTGTTTGTTTTTCTGTTTTTTTGTTTTGTTTTGTTTTGTTTTCAATAGAGCGCGTGCGCTTGCCAGACAGACAGAGAGAGACAGAAAGCGAGAAATCACCCCCCCCCCCAGGGGGGATGGTCACGCCACAATCCCTTCTCTTCCATTCTCCTCTCGGGATCTTGGGCATGCACGCACACATGCCCGGAGTGAGTTTTAAGCCACCGGGTCCGGGGCATGAACCACAGTCGACTACATGGGAGTCCAGCGACATAGCCATTACACTAACTGCTGGTCCCTATCCTGATTTTTTAAAAGCTAGTCTTTTTATTTTCTTTTTTGTTCGCCATAAGGCATGTGCATTTACTGGCTCCTGATACCACATTCCCTTCTTTATTCTCCTCTTGAGCACTTTCTTGGTTTGCTTTTCAGACCACCTGGGCCAGGACTCAAACCATGGATTGGGCTATATTGGATTCAGTGCCTTAGCCACAATGCCATCTGCTGGCCTGTTTTTATCCTGATTTCACCTATACATATTTATATATGTTTTGAAAAACACACTACCCTACAAATATGCCATACTATTCTATGTAAATTAGAAATTACAATAAAATTTGTATCTATCTACATCTTATTATAGATACATATTACAAATTATAATAGTATTATATTAAAGATGATAGTATCTATAATATATTGGTTATATTATCTATAATCACATATTATATTATCTATATTAGATATTTTATCTATCTATATTATATATTATAAGATCATAGATTATAATATATTTTACATCATCATATACAGATGTATAATAAGACATAGATAGATATGCTAGGTAGATATATGTTATCTTATGTAGTACACAGTAAGATCAAAAATAGAGTAATCTCTACCTTTCAAAGGCGTGGCTTATACACGCTATCAATGACTTCCCCTTTTTACTCCTTAAGTTGAGAAGTATTTTGACTTCTGTGTGGTA